>VZRX01013213.1:0-81002 GCA_013398075.1 Notiomystis cincta | reverse complement strand
TCAGCCAACCTCACCCATTCAGTGCCCTGGGACTCTCAGGGCCTCAGGCATCTCTGGGCAGCCAGGCTGGGTGACAACAGATGGGTTTTGTCCAGGGGCTGTCAGATCTGCTAGTGGTCTCCTGACACTACACCTTGCCTCTCAGGTAAACACAGGAAGTGCAATCCCTACAGACAGAGCTACAAGGCTTCCAGAAGTGACTGTACCTCTAGAACAAAGTAGTTGGAACTCCAAAAAAAAACCCAACCCAAAAACTCAAATAAATAAAACCCTCAACAAAACCAAAAATACCCCCAACAGCACCAAATCTAAACTGATAGATATTCAGAAGTACAGCTAATATTTGCACTAGGCAGCCTTCCTTTCCACTTTTATCTGGGCCATCTTGTCTAGGCCATGATTTGCTAAGAAATGTTGGAGCAGATGATCCTTGAGACCCTTCTGCCCTTTTATTCTATGATTCTGTGATCTTTCATGACCTGTGGATGGAGAAGACATCAGTTTTGTTTAGATGTTGAAGGTAGAATGATGCACACCAGGACACAGTGGTTGTGAAGCTCCCTATATCCTCTCTGGTGTTCTGCTCTTGCACTCAGAGCCAGATTATTTTTTTCTTTTGTACTGATATTTGTCTGTGGTGATTCTGCTGACCCTGCCAGAAGTATTATTTATGCTGTTGTTTATATTATAAAGTGTATAGGCACAGTTTGAAGGAACATGTGAAGGACATGTTCAGTGTATCAGCTGATTTTTCTGCCCCTCTAAATCCTGTCACACCTGGCACACAGCATTATGCCAATCTTACACCTGCTCTCATGGATAGTGGTGTCTTCCCTGCACAGTTGATCCAGTTGGGTCAAACCTTCGTGGGTGGTGGTTCTCTGGATCAGAACACAGTGTGATCAAGACCATTCCAAGATATTTCTGAAGGGTAAAGAAGTTCATCCTAGTGAAACTATGTGTCTGTGACCCAGAGGAGAGCTTGGGCTCAGCAAGCAGGAGGAGGTCTCTGAGGTCTCTGCAGCTCACAGACACTCCTCAAAGCAGATGTTGCAGCTACCAATTTCCAAGGTACTGAATGCAGAGCAGGAGTTTCTCCAGGTCCTGCTGGGTAACAAATGGTGTTGTTGTGCTCCTACCCTGTGTTAGGGACTAAGAGCACTTTGTGTACCAGCTTAGACAAGTTTGGTTTGTCATGGTCACAAGCAATCTAGATCTCTGCCTCTCTCCCTCACACAAATCCAGTATTCTCTCTTTATGTAAGAAATGAAATATTGCCTTTATCTTTTTTTCTATTCCAGGATTTTAAGAAATAAGAGCTTTTGATATATTGGTCTAAGAATTGAAATAGACAAGTGAAATATTGGCCATGGGAGAAAGGAAAATGTTGCAGCTCCTTGGGGAGGGGCAAATCAGACCAGTGGAGATTAGTTTTTGAGCAAACACTGTAATTTTACTTTTGTAAGCTTCTTATCTGCTCAAAGGTAAATAACATAGAAAAGGGTTGATTGGTTTTTGAAGAGAACTCAGAGGTTATCTGGGATTTTTATGTTAACCAGGTAGCTGAGAAATACCTTCTGAATGAATTGTAACATTGTGACTTATCTTGAATATTAATCAACTGATATTGAATACCAATAATACATTACTACCTTATCCTAAAGACAAAATTTTAATCCTCCTTGAAATGAAAGAGTAAATGCCTTGAAGTGATAGTTCTTGTTTGTTTTTTAAGTAGTGTCATTATCCAGTTACAGGAAAACTGTTCTAGTTACAGACCCAGCTTCTACTTTTGCTTGGTTGAAGAAAAGTTTTAATGCATTAGAATCATTTTTCTCCAAATTAAGATAAAATTATAAAGCCCATAGTAAACAGGGAATTGAAATTTTTGTTATCTTCAGACTGGAAGATAAACTATTATTGAACATTGTCCTGGATGGAAACACATTTAAACAAAGTACTTTTTAAATAAGTTATATTTGTTTCCATATTTACATCTGTATATTTGTTTTAATAATATCTAGTTTTTGTATTTATACCATATTTGTATTTATTATTTGTAACTCTGTGTCTTCATAAAAGCAATTACAGGTGAATGATTAACATAATTTTCCCCCCTTTCATTCCATCTTTTTAGTCAAGAGGGTAATTTTTCATTGAAATCCTTCCAGATGAGGCACTCAGTATTCATATATCTTGTTTCATATGAATTACCTGGGGAAAAGGACATAATGACAGATATTTTATATATGATTTAAATTAAAGATTAGAAGCACATTAGAAAAATTTCATCAGTAAGCCCAAACCTAACTTCATAATCTTGAGGTAATCAGTTAAAGTAAGATATGCACAGTTCATACATTTAGATAACACTTCTGCTTTCCACTGGATAAGACAAATGATTGATCCTTGGTGTCTCCTAATAACAAAATTAAAGAAGGATCCTTTTCCAGTTTTCCCCTGGTAACATTAAAGGGACATGGTAATTTTTGCAATAAACCCTCCACTATTAACTGTACATTTGCCCACTGTAGATGTAGATACCATTTCTTGATATGGTTACCTTGCTTTCTTTTTACCAGCCTATTTTGTGTAATTATGTTGTAGAAAAATCCTCAGCAACAGGTTTACCCAAGACTTGCTGCATGGAAGATGAACAGGTGATTTAAAGGCTTGAATAATTTGGCATTTGCCAAAGAACAGTTAGTCAGAGAAGAAAAACAAAGCTCTCTTATATGGGTATGGTGGAATAAAATATAGACTTAATATAAGCTGCTGTAAGTATAGGTTATAATATAGGTGCCAAAAATAGCAACTTTGATCAGTCAAACATCAAATCATTACAAACTTCTCAGCCTGTGCTGAGAAGGTGTGCTGAAAACTGTTATACCCACTGTGACTGCAAATAGAAAATATTTACCTTTGAATTATGTTTTTCATAAACTGAGGTGTCCAAGCCGACCAAATTAATGTTTTTAAGTTTGTGTGTTTTGCCAGCCAAGGACTAGCCTCAGGAGAAAAGCCTAATGATTTATTAACTTTGTAAATACAAATATGCAAGTATTGTGAAGGAACTTTGGAAATCCTCCTTCATAATGTCTGGGTTTTTTACATTTCTATAGATTTCTTTGTACTTTTGGAAAATAGATAAACATTAGTTTATTAGAATTTGAGATTTGTGCTTGCAAAGTCTTTAATAGAAGGCTATTGTTGGAAAGAAAAGGAAATATGCCTATTTCAAAACTCAGAAAGACGAGTCATTTCTACAAATATTAAGAACAAAGGACAATTACTTCCTTTATTCTTCCTATATTTCTTTATAAAGATATAAAAAATATCTTTCAACATCCTCTAAGACAAATTTTGAGAGCAAGGAATTTCTTCTATAAAGAATTCTCAAATTCTATTTAGTGCTGAAGTGACCAAATAAAACAGGTAAGAAAAATGCCTAAATAAAAAATACCCTGAAATTAATTTGAAAGATGACTAGGATTTGTTTCAACAGATACTAAGAGACATATCACAGACTTATTAGCATAGTAAATATTTGCAATTAGCTCCCATCCAAGCAAGGATTACTAATTAGAAACAGTTTAGTATTCATTCTCACATGGAAGAAAATTTTCTCCCTCCAGGAGGTTGAGAAGACCACAAATGCTCTTTGGTTTGAGAAAGAACCGTTCATCACCTGGACTTGAGCCAGCCATGGCACTCACAGCCCAGAAAGCCAAAGCTGCCCTGGGCTGCACCCAAAGCAGTGTGGGCAGCAGGGCAGGGAGGGGATTCTGCCCCTCTGCTCTGCTCTGCTGAGACCCCACCTGCAGGGCTGCATCAGCTCTGGGGTCCCAGCACAGGAAGGACAGGGAGTGAGCCCAGAGGAGGCCACCAAGATGATCAGAGCCCCTCTTCCGTGAGGAAATGCTGAGAGAATTGGGATTGTTCAGCCTGGAAAAGAGAAGGCTTTGGGGTGACCTAACTGGGGCCTTCCAGTACCTGAAGGGAGCCTACAAGAAAGAGAGCATGTAGGGCCAGGACAAGGGGGAATGGCTTTAACTGAGGACAAGTTTTGTTTAGATATTAGGAAGAAAATCTTTACTCTGAGGGTGCTGAGGCCCTGGAACAGATTTCCCAGAAAAGATATGGATGCCTCTACCCTGAAAATGTTCAAGGCCAGGTCTCATGAGGTTTTGAGCCACCTGGTCTACTGAAAGGCATCCCTGTCCAGGGGAGTTGGAACTAGATGAACTTTGAGGCAGGTCCCTTCCAACCTAGGCCACTCTGTGATATAATGATCATTCCCACATGCACTGCCACAGCATTTGGCTCAGTTCGTCACAAGATACACGACAGTGCTATGGGCAGGCAGAGAACTAAACATGAAAAAGCAAAATGCAAAATCAATAACTGTTGTTTGCTCTTCTACTATGCACATTGCTTTCAGGTGATGAAATAAATCTCATTACTGTATTTTTGCATACACAAACTACAATTATTGATCGATGCTGTTATGAAGTGTTTAAGTTCTTTGTGAGTCCTGGTCAGTTGAGATGGTTTGTTTTAGAGCACCTTTTCTTTTACCTGGTTTGAATCAACTAATGTTTTGCTCCACCTAAAAGAAGCTTCTTTATTTCTGCCTCAGATTTTGCAAATGCTAGGGGAGGAAGAGGTCATTTGGGATGTGGGTTATGGTAATAACTGTAAATTGTGAAAAAGGGTAGGTTTAAATTTGATATTAGGAAGAAATTCTTTACTCAGAAGCACTGGAACAGGTTGCCCAGAGAAGCTGAGGATAGCCCATTCCTGGAAGTGTTCAAGGCCTGGTTGGATGGGGCTTTGAGAAGTCTGGTCTAGTGGAAGGTGTCTCTGCCCATTGGAAGTTGATGGTCATTGAGATCTCTCCCAGCTCTAACAATTCTATGAAAATATGGTATTTTGCTTGTCTTTCATCATGATGGTATGGTAGAGAAACCATGAGAGAATCCATGTGATGAAATGTAAGTGTTCATCTATCAAATGAGAAAGAGTCCTTATTGTTTTCTGTTCCTTTTAGGCTGGGACTAAAGAGCTTAGTTCCAGGGTTTGCATATGGCCCACAGTCATGTGAGATCTTTTACACTGTGATAAATTAGTGTTCACTGAACATTAAAATAGACACCTAGAATAATTTTGGATGGAAAAGCTCTTCAAATGTCAGCAAGTCCAACCTCCTGCTCATAGCAGGGCTAATTTCAAACTAGGGTAGGTTGCCTGGGGCCTTATCCAGGGCAATTTTGAAAATGTCCAAGGATGAGAATTCCACAGTCTCTCATGGAAGCATGTTCCAGCTACTCATTTAGTCTTGAAGAGACATTTTGCTTATATCCAGTTATCTCTTTCTGACCTGTGTCACTTGTGTCACTCATCCTCTCAGTGTGCAGGAGTTTTTCTCCACCTGTAGGTGTTGCCACCTTCATGTCAGCACCACCACACCTTTGGGTAAAGGCTGTAATTAGTTCCCTCTCTCAGCTCAGCAGTGTCATGGGCCAGCTCTGCTCTCTAACCCAGGAACAATGAGGCTTCCTCAGATCTTGTGGAAAAGGCCTGGATGAACACATTCCAAGGAAAACCACTGCAGTAGGTAAATTTTGAGACAATAATGGACATTGGTTGAAACTTTCATGAACGCTTGTTTAAGATCTAGAAAATTTTGGACAAATAGGATGAATTTTTGGTACACAATGAACAATCAAATGGAGGAAAAAAGCCACACTGATATCAATTACTGTGACTCTGGAAACATTTTTATTTCCACATATTAAGAGCTCTGTTTTTGAAAATGGTTGGTCTCTAAAAGTGTTTTCTCATAATTTGTTTTTCAGGAGAAAATTAATTACTTTTCTGGCTCATTTGTTCATATACTTGTAGACTTAATGGCACAGTCTCATGATGAAGTCTGTGTTTTCTCAAATATTATTAGACCAATGATAAAGTAAGACTTGCAAATGAATGCAAAATAGGCTCATTTCTCAGTCTATTTGTTTGGGATTTTTAGCAGACTTGGATGCAATATTCTCAAAGCTCATTTTAATTGTTCTGCTATCATGAAAAGTATGGCAGCTTTCACCAGCCTCTCTCAGTTTTACTCTCTGAGACCAAAGTCAGCTTCATTCTTCATCAATTATTTTCCAAGTGCTTTATCTTTCATATATCTTATTTTGAGTGTTCTATTTATAGCCTTTAAAATAGGTACATCACAATTACACATGAGAGCTCTATTCTGGTTGAGTGAATTAGAACACATATAGAAGGCACTTGGGATTTGTTGATACTCTCATCTGAATGCAGCCTCTAAAATCCATTCAGCTGTGCTGGAGATGTGCTGTGCCTTGGCCAATGTTCACCAAGTTCTTCATTATCACTTTGTGTTATTATCACTGCCAATTTATAGCACTTCATGTGCACGTGGCACTACAGAGTAGCAATTATGTGTGCAGTGCCAACTAGTCTCTCTTGTCCCTGGCTTGTCTCAAACACTTCCAATTAAAGCAGGCAACAGACAGCTTGTGTGACGAGCTCAGGGAAACTGCTCACACAAACCAGGGCCCCACTGCCAACACAGGAAACAGCTCACCTAGAAAAATAGGTACTTGGGAAAGCTGTGGGTGAGGAAAAAGCTCATGGGGAATAATGGACTGAAAACTTGGACCCCATCTGAGATGCAGGTCGAGATCTCAGTCTGTAGCTTGCAAAGCTGGATATATTTGTAAATTATGGAATCACAGAATCCTTTAGATTGGAAAAGACCTGCAAGATCAAGTCCAACCATTAACCCAGGACTGCCAAGTCTACCACTAAACCAGGTCCTTAAGAGTCACATCTACATGTCTTTTAAACACCTCCAGGGATGGTTACTGTACCCCTTCCTTGGGCAGTGTGTTCCAGTGCTTGACATGGTCCATCCTGATAAGTCATCCTAACTGAAGTCAGAGAGTAAAAATAAGTGTACAACAGGTGGAAGTAGGGGTGAGTGATCCAGGAGGAACACTGAGTTGTTATCTGATCTTGCAGAGATAGGATTAGGAAAGCCAAGGCTGACCTGGAATGCTGCATCCAATTCTCAGCTTCCCAGTCCATGAAGAATAAATAGCAGGGCCACAAAGATGGATAAAGGACTCGAGCATTTTTCATATGAGAAAAGGTTGGTAGAGTTGAGACTGCTCACTCTGGAGAAGGTTAGGTGGGATCTCATCAATGGTACAAATACCTGATGGGCAGAAATGAAGAAGAGGGAGACAGACTCTTCTCTGTGGTGCTCTGGGACAGGACAAGAGGCAATGAGCACAAATTAAAACACATAAACCCCATGCAAACACAAGGAGATACTTCTATGAGGATTGCCAAACATGGGTTTGCTCAGAGAGGCTGTGGAGTCTGAGGAGGTTCTAAAATCCCAAATGGACAACTGGTCTTAGGTGACTCTGCTCAAGCTGGGAGTTTGCATCAGGTGAACTCAAGATGTCACTTCCTAAATAAACAATTCTGTGATTCTGCAATATTTCATCACAGCAGCTAACTGGATCTCTAAACTACACACAATTAAAGGAGTGTTGAAGAACAGAATTTGAGCAGAGGTTTCTCTCATGGAGATTTTCCTCTGTTTCTCTTCCCTCTTTCTCACAACCTCATTATTTGAGAGTCACAGTTCTTCATTTAGTGGAAGGTTTTTAAAAAATTAGGTTTCAATGCTAATAGAGATAAACACAACTACTAAACAAGGACTTCAACCCTACCAAATAGCTTGAAGTTTTAGAGCACAGAGCAATAAGATTGTGCTGAGACAACAGAAGCTAATGAAAGAAAACTGTTGCAGGTCTGGACTTTGATGAAACCCAAAGTTCAGCAGTCAAACTTGTGAAAGATTACAACAAATGATTGCAAACTCTCTCTATTTTTAACTTCAAACACTGTCATATTTTAGAGACAATTTTGTGCCTTCTTTTTTCAGTTTTATGAAGCAAAGAAACATCAAAGTTATCAGCAGCACTTATCATTAAGCTTCAATCATAACAAAATTTAATCTTCAGCACATGATTCATTGAATGAACAACAAATCACATACTGGGATTAAGAATAAGTATAAATCTTTTCTGTGTATAGCCTTAGACACTGCACTGATTGTGTATGTGTATCTGTGTTTGGCACTCTGCAGGGGTTGAGAGGCTTAAAATAGTGCTTTTCTTTTTCATTTATTTAGGCACAAACAAGATTTTCCTCTGAGCTACACAAACCCCTTCATTTTCCTGATATGAAACCTAGAAAAGGCAGATCAATCTTTCTTTGCACACATACACATTCTGTAGTTAGTTTACTCACTGGAATTGGACAGATTTCCTATCATCCCTTTCCCTCTTCCTGACTTCACTGTAAATTAAAATTTCTCACTGCTACTGAAATAAGCAGCTCATCTTATTTGATTTTGTTAGAAATATATAAGCACTCTTCAATCAGCTTCCAGAGAATCTCCTCCATGGCAGTATAATCCTGGTGAGTAAAACCAGCTACTCAAAAGGTTTCACTCAAGCAGCTTCTCTTATTTTCTGTCAATAAAATAGTTAATTTAAAACTCTGGTGCTGAAGTATGCTTTCAATCACATGTAGATGCCTAATAACATTTTCAGACATTCCTCTTAGTATGGTGTACCTCATTTCTTAGTTGTGGGCATTTCAAAAATGCTAAAATAAATTAAACAAGATGGACCAAAACACATCTCACTCTGTCAAATCCTTACTAGCTCATTTCAGACTTACCCTCTTAATTGGCATGCAAGTTGTTTTGCAAGCTTTCCAAACCCAAAAGATGAAGCAAAAATCTGAATAGTAATGTGGAGGATGTAGTGCAAAACAAATTAGGCTTATTGTTTCTCTGTCATTTTAAACAAGGACAGAAAGCTGTTTTCAGTTTCAATTTAAAGATAATTACTTTCATACAAAAATTTCCTTACAAAATTCAATTTCCATGCAAGAAACAATTCTTCTGGAAGGAATGTAAGATAACAGTGTGATTTAAGTGATTCTTCAAGCAGCATGAGAATACATGAAATAACATTTTCTTTTTACTGTTGTTTCTCATCCACGCACCAAATCTAGAAGAAATCTTGAAAATCCAACTGGGCACGTGCTCAACAACTTACCAGAATTGAGTTTCTTAGACTCAGGTTTGTCCAGACTACCTTCAGATACATTATCAATGTAGTTTGAATTAGAACAGTAGTTTCTCTATGGTCACTGTGCAGTAAGCAGGACACCCGTGGTCCTGCTCATAGGTGTGGCAAGTACCCTCTAGAATTTCCCTTTTCCCCTGACTACAGAGGCAGACCAAGGTGATGAGGCTGATGTCTGAAGTGAGCTGGGAGGAATTCAAGCTATCTAGAGCTCTGTTTAGGGAAGTCCCTGATATGGTCAGTGCATCACATTCACATGTACATTTTGACTGCTACAGAAGGGTTGATGGCTATGACTGTCAGAGAATGTTTTTGGTTTGATCAACAGAGAAAAATATAAGACAGAATTTATGACTTATGCTGGTTTTACAGGTTCTGAGTTCCTTCCTTAACTGTGGTGCATATCTTCTGATCACTTAATTGATTTTACATTTAACTCCAGGAAGATAGACCTTCATCAATTCACATTAAAAAGACAGGAAAGGCATTAACTTGCAAACACAACATGTTATGATGCATAAGCCAGGAAAAAGGTAAACACTGAAAATTTCCCAAAATTTCTATCTATGTTGCTCGACCTCATCTGAAGAAGCTTTTTGTTAATGTTCAATTTCATGTAAGCAGCACCTTGTGTTTAATGAGAACAAGATTTAGTGCAAGGAGACATGGCAGGAGTGAGGAGCCCTTTGGGTTAAGGATCCTGAGTAAAGAAGGATATTCTTTAAGGCAGTCATAGGAATAAGTAAATTAAATAAACATAAGCAATTCTCCTGTGCTTTTATTTTTAATTTTTTTTAATATTGCTGTCTCTACATTAACCCCAGCATATCAGTGAAGCTCAAAGGAAGAAAAGCTGCTCAAAAATCTTCTCAGTTTAACACATCTTACTCCCACATAATGATAAGAAATTGAGTTTCTCCAGATGCTGTAGTGATCAGCCACACAGCTGGTCACAAAGTAACCTGCATTGGCTCACAGCACTGTAAGGATTTGTGGATGTGCCACACGTTCATGTCCCCTCCTTTTCTTAGCATGTGAAGTGGAACATCTTCCCTTGGTAGATCTTTTGGGTCTTTTTGTTTTCTGAAATGAGCAGCACTGTGAGTACTGCCAGGAATGTTCTTTCATGCTCTCAGCAGATACAGAAGTTGTTTGATACACTTCTTAGAGCCTGCTTAAGACTATAGCTCTAAAGAAAAAAAGGAAGGAAACCTTTTTACTGCTTTACTTTATCTATGAATTAGGCAAATCTCTGAGTACAAATATATTTTTCAGAGAGGATGTGCTGAATGGGAATTTATGATCTCATCATGTGAAAAAAAAACCCAAACAAACCCAAACTCTAGTTCTGCCTGTATTCTCTTTGTTTAAATTTTCTGGGGATGGATCTCAATGATTCACTGTTCTTTATTCATTGTAACTGCTGCCAAAGAGCAATATTTTTGTCATGGCAGAAATTTATTTCAGAATATGAATAATCAAACCTTACTGCCACCCTTAGATTCAGCATCTTATTTTTCCATTCCAATTATAGTCACAATAAATGTTAAGATTTGTTATAAAACTGAGATAACTCTTGCCTTTTTAATTTATAGTTGAGTTTATCAAGTTGATTCAGAGCAATCACAAAGAAGCAACTTCAGATGTCAACTATTATCATTTCATCTCACCCTAGACATTTAAATTATTCTGCAAAATTGTCTGTCAAGTCTTCAGTATTTCCTCTTCTTTTCTTCTAAATTTAACATGTCAGAGTCATGTTATTTGTGGTAACATTGCTTAGGTTAATAGAGGTGCAGAGAGGAGGAGCAAGTCAAACTGTCAGGAACAAGAGAGAGACCCCAATGAGAGCAAAGAACATCACCTCTGAAAGCACCAATGCACTAAGAAGGGATCATTAATTAAATCCAGGGCTGTACAGAGGGCTGTTGTCATCTGGCATCTTTTTTCCAGATGCAAACAGAAGCAGACATGAAAGAGAAATTCTGAAAGCTGCCTCACAGGCACTACTTCGCAGCTTCCACATATAGGGCTTCTTGAATCACAGTTTCTATGTTAAGAATACAAAAAAATGCAGCAGTTATTAATTGAATACAGGAGATACAAATGGGCTTACTGGTGTCTATCAGGAAAATTCCCCTGACTGCATGTTCTGCACTACTGCAGGCCACCTCCCAGAGACAGGGTGTGCTGTTGGTTAAGAGGATGAGAAAAGGAATAAATTAGATGCAATGGTTGTGGATGGCCAAATCTACAGCTGTTCTGTAGATTCTCTGTACTGATGAGCAAATGGATGGGCAGTTTTTTCCAGTGCTTTTTCCAGTGGCTCAGGACAGGATGGAGTGTTCCCTCCTTTCCTGACCTGTCCTGCAGTACGTCCTGATCTTACCTTGAATCTCTCTTAACCAGTTTCTTCATGAAGAAAATAGGAGGGGAAAGGAAATTTAAGCAACTGTGCTTCAAAATCTGTTTCACTGATGCTTATAAGCGTCCATGGAAATACCAGATTTTTATTTTTCTTTTTAACATGTGCCCAAACACTACAAAAGCTGGGAAAGGCACCAGCCTGGTGACATGGCAGCTTCAGAACAGGGCAGTCCAGACACTGAGGAGGGTGCAGATCTTCTGGCTCAGGCAATCCAGCAGCCTGCACAAGGGGGAGGAAGGCAGAAATCCAACTTGGGAGTTCTTTCTTCTTTGAAACCCGCTAGAAAAGGAGTCAAGAGTCTGGCTGTCTAACAGTCCTCCAGGCAAGACAAGAAGGGAGCAGGTTTCCAACACCATTTTTTCCTAATTGACATGTCTTCAGAACATGTGATTCTCTTTAATTGAGGTTCTTCTCATTTTTCTGTAAAAGTCCCAGCCAGGTTCAAACACAGCAAATTTATCTTACTGCACAAGAAGAGAAAATGATTATAAGCTGTCCCCCCAAGTTGTATTTGTCTTAATTTGAAGTAATAATTGAAGTGGATCTGACTCTCAGTGCTAAGGCTGGCAGCTGCAGCTAAATTGGATGGGACAATGGAAACAATATATTCTTTTAATAAGCTAGTATGAGACTGAAAAACGTTTGCATTTGGGACTGGGACCAAGAAAGAAACATCCCTTTGTTGAACACATTAACCAAGCTTCTAACAGAGGCTGATGGCAATTTACACACTATAGCAGAGACTGGGAAGATACTTTTATCATTCAAATATGTGGACTGAAGATAGAAATTTATCCTCTGACAGGGGGAGGGAAATAGCTGCAGAAATCATCCTTTGTGAGTGCATGTCTCAAATACAGTCTTGAGCACAGACAGTAATGCAGTAGAGAAAGCTGAAATTCTGAGAATGAAGTTGGGTAGCAGCCAAAAAATTAAACTGGCAAGGACAAAATCTTACTTTTTTTTCTTGGTCTCACATTGTTCTGTAATTCTTAGGCCACATCTTTGAGTAGGCAGGAAAAACACAGGAAATTCTTTGTGTCTATAAGTTTGTCTGCAAATATGGAATCACCTGTACACACCCCATAGCACTACACCAGTGTGATAAATCTGTCATATCTCATCTCTTTTCCAATGATGACAATATTCAGTGTCCTCACAAACTTGTAGTTAGGAGGAAATGATGAGTGCAGAGCATCCTGCACATCCTGCTGAGGCTGTGACCCTCCTGCTCTGGTTTGTGGTTCTACCTCAGGAAAAGAAATTGTATTGCAAGATGTAGGAGTAGTTACTCTGCAAAACAGAACTGAAAAGAAAGGAATCCTTTGTAACAGTGGGCAAGGCACAAGTGCCTTCTGCCACTGTCTGTGTTTTGGGAGCAGCATCCCATTTTAACAGCAGCACTGCTCTTCTGGTGTGCCTGGCCAGATCCCCAGGTCAGAGGTTTTTGACTCTGACTTCCCAGTGCAGGAACAATCAGACAGCACTGCTGAGAGATGAAACAGTCTGTTTCAAATGGATATTTATGAGAAAACCAGTAGGAAATTTCTTTGTCTTTACACACCAGCTAATTATATAGGAGGGAAAGAACAAATGCCCCATGGACTACTGTCATTAGTTAGGGACTACTGGTTATCCCTGTTTCACTTCTGAGAAAGGATTCCATTGGCCATCAGGGAGGAGGGGGGTCTGGGCTGTGACACTGCCCAGCTGTTCTTACACATCCAGCCTGTGGACTCCAGATCACCGTCTCCCTTTGTTTCCCTGCTGTCCTCGACGTGTGTTCCAAGATCTCCACCCCAGGTCTGTGCTTATAGAGATTTATATCACACTAAAACACCTCCCTTCCATTTTGGCTCCACACCAAATCACATCCACACAAATTGCTTTTCAGTGAAGCATCTCTGATTTAATCCCTGAGCAGTAATTAAGTTCACTCATTAAGTGCATATAGTTAATATAGAACAGCAAATCCAAACTAGAACCTTTAAGCAAGTCTTCTCACCTGCTGGGAGGCAGGTCATTCAAAAAGAAGCCCTCTGCTTTTTGCATAGAAGTGACTGGCACTTTCTTATTTATGAAATGAGGAAAGAAAAACACTATTTAATCAGAAAAGCTCAAAAGTGATCTCATCTGTAATATTTATAGTGAGGTGGATGTGATGATGGCCTGTGCTCAGAAAGATAAGAGCAGAGCATGAGATAAAAGTTCAGCTCAAATGAATCATCAAGAGAATAATATTAAAAATGAAAAAGGGCTAATACAATTATTTTCCCAAATGCCAGACTGTAAATCACCTTATCTCACAGCCCCAAGTCCTCTCTCACAATATGGCAGAAAAATAATTAGTAACAAAAATATGCATTCACACTCACTGCAAAAAACTCCATAGAATTGGGTAAAAACAATCAAAGCAATTACTGCAGAAGTAAAAAAAGTTCATTTGAAAGACCTATTTAAATATCTATAAGGGAGGATAAACTATTTGTTTGTTCCTTTGCTACCATTATAACTTGCTGCTTTTGTTGTTGGCACTGCTGATGCAGAGAACTGGTGACAAATCTCAAAAGGATGATCTAGTGGGAGCAGGAAGGGGAACTGAAGAACATCAGCAGTTAGTGAAATGTTAATAGGGTGAAAACTGTAAAATCAGCTGATGGCAGCATGAGGCCATCAAGGTACCAGCAGAATTGAAGTTTGGTCTCCATGACAATGTCATAAATTGTGTATGAAATTAATATTTAAAAGGCAAGAAGGAAGTCCTCTGAAGCACCAGGGTTTCATCAGAGAGCACAGAAAAAGGCCAGCAGACACCTCGAACTAAATATTTCCAGAGAAACAGTTTGACAGCTGGGAAAGTTATTCAGTACTTTCTTCAAGTCCCCAGCCATTTTCCACATCAGGGGTAACTGAACTCTCTGTAGCCAAACCTTTGTAGTGTTGATGGCCTGCTCATACATTATCAGATCTGCTGACATGTACATTTGAATTTTCCAAATATTCTGAAATATGCACTCTCTTCCCACCTAGAGTAAGTCTTATTTTATAGCTATCCAGAGTTAAGATTTGGGAGGCAATTAAAAGGTGTTTTAAATGGTTAATAATTTTACCTCTAGCAAGTGGATTAGACTTGGGCTTTTGGCATTTAATTGCACTATATAACAACAAAAAAAGAATACCCAAATGTTTTTAAACAATTGATGGATATCCAGTTCTGCTTTTTAAAACTTTTCTTATACATAATTACAGAATACTGGGTATTTATTAATTTGCTTACTAACAGAAATTTGTGTGTATTTGACCAGTAATTCACAGGAAGACATTGATTGGTTTTGTTTCATTTTTTCCCCCTTGGCTCTTGCATTTCAAGACAGTGGGTCAAACCCTGAACTTTTTAATTTTGGGGAATTCTGAATGATAAAACTTTCTAGGACCTTCCATTTCTTCCTTTTTTTCCCAGTTATGTCAATTACTATGCTACAATGCCAAAATTAAGCATAGTAAGAAGCAGAAGAGAGATAATGTTAGCTGAGCATTTATTTCCTGAAGTCAAATTAGTGAGAAATACCATTTTCAAAATGCCATATTAAGTTCACAATAAACGGCTTTTACTAAATCAGTACACTCATCACGTTTTTGTTAGTTCCAAACTTTAAAAGACATGAATTCAAGCAATTTCAAACTCACTTCATTTTCCAACCATCTCCTGCTCCAAATGAGAATCCCCAGTTTCAGAGACTGTGCCAGCTCAGAGAATCAATCCCTCTGTTAAAAGAAAACTGAAGTGCTCACAATTCATTAGCACTAATCTTGTCTATTAAATCACCATAATTGCCACCTCTCCCAGAAGAGACCCATTTCTTGTCAAGAGTGTTCTCATCCCTTACCAGCTCTTCCCCACTTATCTGCACTGGTCCAGAAACTAATTTTTCATCTCAAGTCATATCCTTCTTTGCTCTTGCTCTTCAAGTTCAGCTTACTAACAGTATACCCTTAGGAAGAGGCACATGGACAACCTGCTCTATCCACTCTTTCCACTCTCCACATCCCACCCTACCCACAGAGGCAACCTGTGTCAGTGTATGAGCAGTTTATTCACACAGTTTCATCAGGGTTGCTGGTTTTTTTCAGGGCTAGACTTGTTACCAGCAGAAAAGCTGCTGTGTAAATCCACTCCTTGCTTATCCCTCTATTTCTGTGTCCAGGGGTTACTTTTTGTACCTTGGGAGTCACGAGGTACAGCATGAATACACTGAGATTTCAAAATATATGAAGCAAGTCTCCTCCCTCCCAGCAGTCATCTTTGTGCAGGCAAGGGAGAAATCTTCAAAGCCTTTAAAGAGAAGGAATATCACATTGATATGAATTAAAGAATTAATAGGCCTCAAGGACAATACTGATTAGTGAACTTTTAATGGGTTTCACAGCACCCCTGTGAATTACGTGGGTAACACTCATGTCTCTGTTCTAGTAATACATTTGAAATAATAAGATAACCTAAAGCTGCTGAGACAACTGTTCATCTCATTAGTGGAATCCAATATTAAAAGGATTTCTCAATTCCTTTCTGTGGGAACACTCTGCCAGCAGAGCTCAGGTCAGCTCTAACATCAAATGCAATGAGATGCTGTTCAGTTTCTTGGTGTGTATCATTTGATTATTCTAAATACTCAGTGACTGTAATTGTCATTCTTTCTAATGGTTGGTTTTAATTAGGCAGCTGCTCATTAGTATGTCATAGGTGCAGTTCTTCTTTAAATAATGTGGTGGAAAATTTCTTTATTGATGTTTCAGGCTATTCAAAACAAAAGGAGGGAAATTTCATGACCAAACCTTCAGATTTTAGCTGTTATTGCAGAAAGACAATCTGAATCTATGCTGTAATGCCATGGTCTTTTAATGTTCATATTACAGCAAATTTCTAAAAGACTGATGAGGTGTAAGAGTCAGGACATTTGTAATTCACTGTGAAAGACTTGATATGGCCAACAAATGAGTTTGAAAATCTAATGGAGATTTGTTAGATTTAATAACGAAAATAAGGTGCTGCTGTTTTCACTGAGTTACTGGATATTTTAATCAATGTAATCAATAATTACCAGCTACTGGTTATAGGAATGTGAATGCTGTTCTGACAGAGTGGTTTCTGGGCTGTTGCATCTGCAAATGTAATTCTCTGCATTTGTTGGGTTGTTCATTTTGAATCATGACTGGTTAACCTTGGCAAACTGAACAAACACTTTGTGCTGCTTCTTACCACTGAGCTCACTTGTAAGTGATTTTATAGCATGGAAAACACAATAAGTGTTGTCCAAAGGGAAATTTACTCAGGAAGATTATTCCAAGCCAGTCCAAAAAGTAATTAAGATGAATACCCATCATGATGCTGGCATATACATCATGTTTCACATCATTACAGAGAGTATCTGAAAGTTCTACAAAATGTAAAGATTTTACAAAATGTAGAGCTTTTGGATAAGGTGTGTGTGAGTCTGTCAAAGAAACAAAACATCAGTCCACCTGTTAAAATATTCGAGTGATCTAAATCACCCATTTAAACACAAATGCCTAATATTTTCAGGCCACCAAAGACAAAAGTAGGTACTTTTATCATGAGGAATCAATTAGCTGAGCTTTCCTGCAGTATAAAGGATTGCAAGATCCCATCTTCACATTTGGGAAGGGATAGTTGATGGTGCCACATTCAGTCTTTACTCACACTTTTTCTGTCTCAGAACCAAGCTGTTTGAAACTGCCCAAAGAATT
Source organism: Notiomystis cincta (assembly GCA_013398075.1). Taxonomy (NCBI): domain Eukaryota; kingdom Metazoa; phylum Chordata; class Aves; order Passeriformes; family Notiomystidae; genus Notiomystis; species Notiomystis cincta. Next base: position 63,608 of record VZRX01013213.1, on the reverse strand, counting down.
TGACTATTGGAATAAAATCTAGTCAGAAAAAAATCCAGGGGTCATTTTATTCACTGATTAGCAGTATTTTTTCCTCTGTTAATCCCACAGAAGATACAGTAGGATTTGGGCAGTAGAGAATGCTGACAGTATTGATAAAATCAAAAATATACTCATGTTTCTGAGCCATTATATTTGGATAAAAATATCATGATCTTAAAAGCAAAGAATCTGTTTCAGACTTTTCTTTTTCTTCCTTTTTTGGAAGGTTTTAATTAATATATTTGAGTTGTTCACTGTTACATGATAGTTAAAACTTAAGTGATGTGCTTCAGATGTGAGTCAGTTTTCCACAGTTCCTCAACTGCAGGAACTTATAAATAAATACAAAAAACACATGGAAAAAATAAACTTCTTTCATATTTTATCAAATGCTTTATCAGGATTCATTCTTCCTTTTTCCACAGTATCTCATTTCCTCTCCTATAAGCACTCAGATTATTCAGAATTGCTTCTGAATGACACATGTCACTCAAATATTTGTTCCCCATGGTGAAAATGTATTTTGTCCAAAACACAGTTTGGCCAATAAATGTCCCTGGGCTCTACTTAAAGAGCACCAGAAATATTCCTGAACTATATTTGATTGAAGTGGTTGCTGATTTTATAGTTGCAGTTTTTGCAGTCAAGATGTCTAATTTGCCAGTCACTGACCCCTGAAACTTGGTTTCCACTTGACATGGAAAACGTATGATGAAGCACTGCATATTCTGACTTTGATCTGAACATCTAAGCCCTCCATTTGGAGGACATACACACATGAATCAAAGAAAAGTATGAAACCCTGGGGTATATCCTAATTTCAGAGCAGCAGTTGCACTGTTGATTCTGAACTTTCTGCTTGACTATTCACTTAATGGAATGAAATAGAATTATAGCAGGAGGCAGAATGTGATTCAAGCTCAAGTCTGGCTTTTGAATTACGAATGGCTGCATTATCTTTGCACCAAGAGAAAGGCAAAGTAGTAGCTAATAATCTGCAACAGAATCGATGTACACAAGAAAAGAGAAGATAATTTGCATGCTTTTCAATTTTTATGGAAGACTGGAAAACAAAATCTAGCAAGCAAGATTAATTTATATGTTAGAAGAGTACTTTGAAGAGAAAAACACATGAAAATACATAAAGGGAAAGCAGTGAGGGAGAAAAATCTCTCAGCAGGGAATTCTTCAGTTATTTGTCAAAACTAGGCAGATAGTGATGCACAAAACAAGTCAACAATTTCCTAACAACTGGAAGATGTTCCCAAACAAAGACCAAAGCACAAGGAGAATATTTTTTGGAGCACAGCACCACAAGCTTTTTGATCCAGTCATTTTGCATGCATTTAAATGAACTTCAGATTTCTCAGTTTATAAATAAGATAACAGCTTGAGACGCCTCTGGTAGACACACAACACATGTGAGCTGATCTTCAGCAAACCATGCTTACATCCCACATCACAAGCAGTGAAGCCTGGCATGACAGACACTGCAAATACACACAGTATTACCTCAAGTCAGGAAAATTGTTTCTGGGTTTTTTGGGTTTTTTACTACTTTCAGACATGCTTAGTGTGCTAAACTCATAGATTATATTGAAGAGGAGAGATGGAGATTCCCCTCTTGAAATAAAAGGTCCTCATAGTAGACTTCGCAGTGCTTAAAAGAGGACAACCCCTCCCCACAAAACATCCAAAACCCCCTCACAAAATAAAACCCACAAACAAAAGAAGCAAGCCAAAACTAGTTCCTCATGCACTGTCTGTTCAAGCTGTCACTTTGATATTTGACCTTCCTGTGAGATCTGACATACAGAGAAAGGGCAATTTATGAGGTTCTGGTCCATTGAGTAAAAAGGGCATTTAGTTTCCAAATGCAGGCAGCTGTGTACAGCTGCTAGACAGCATCTGTTTTACATTAGTGGTCAGGAGAGCAGGTGCTGACTCTTCCTGTAGAATAGAAATAAGCCTGCACTATGCTACCATGCCAAAAGACCTTTTCTGTTCTTGTGCCTTATACAGCTGTAAGATTCATCCACATTCCACCCATGTACTAACAATTTTCCATCAATTCCCCTGGCATGCTGGATGATCCTGGCATACCCTCTATGCCCAACCATTCTGAATGTAGGCAATACAATGTGACACCCTTTCAAAGTGATCCTTTAGGGGTTGAAACATCACTCATGGCCCACATTTGAAGCACAATTCAAGCTGTATTTATCTGGACTCAAACTAATATTCAGTAGAAAACCCAAACCTTCTCTTACCAGTTCATCAAACTAATAAGGAAGCCATGAAATTCTGTGGCCAGAGTCATCTCCACACATATGGAGGCAAAAGAGCCCAGTGGAGCAATGGGACAAGGGAGAACTGAACTGTTCCTTCACCTGGCTTCTCCCAGAGCTACATCACAGGAGATGCAACTACTTGATGGACCACTCAAGTCCTGCTTCCAAAGGGATCCACACTGTGCATAAACATATACCTGTATATTATCTCCCAGTAAGAGGCTGCCACCCTGAGTAAGGCCACTGGTGGTGCTTGTGAGTGCTGTGTGTTCTGCCTGTGCCAGTCTGTGGGACTGGCACAAGTATGTGTGGGTTTGGGTTATGTGTCTGAATTCAGGTTATGAGCAGGAATACACGCTCAGCCTTACTCCTGCTGAGACCTGGAAGCACAGAGCTCTACTGGACTACTCCACTTTGCAAACCATGACAGAAACAGTAATATTTCACCTTCAGAGAAGGGAAATTGCACCAGCAATAGTAAGATTTTGCAATAGACTACTTTTATAATGTGAATAACTCTAAATCCCTACTTATCTGCATCTTAGCAATCTGATTTTAACAAACCCATTTGCTGACGTTATTTCAGTGGCACAATCTAGATAAGACAAGACCTCGTGTCATTTAACTGTTACTTTCCAGACTTTATCACATATTAATATGCTTATGGGTGTTCTGCTAGCAGGGATGGTGACATTTGAGTAGCCCTTTTAATTAATTTTGATCTTTTGCTGTCAATAAATAATTTCCAAATACATTTTGCCCTTGTTCATTGCGATTTTTTTGCTGTAGATTGGATGGAGTGTTGTGTTTTCAGAGTAACTGGTAAACAATGCTGGTGATCACTAAGCAGGATTCTTCTGCAGAGCAGTCAATACTGGAACAGAACCACATCACACTCAGAGAGACAGATTGAGACCCAGTCAGAGGTGCTGGAAATTTACCAAGAATTCTTAAGTTCCCTAAATTATTTAATGGTGAGAAAAATCCAGGGCTTCCTGGCTGAAAAGCTTTGCTGAGCTAATTTTTCTGTATCAGTGGAAGATGTGTACTGCACAGCACAGTGCTGGCTGTACCTGTCATGGTTAACTCAGCCCCACACAGCCTCACACTCACTGCCCCACAGTGGGATGGGGGTGGCAACCAGAAGGGAAAAAGTGGGTTGAGATAAAGGCAGGGAAAGGAAAAGCCTCATGCACAAGCAAAGCAAAGCAAGGAATTGATTAACCATGGGTGGGCAGGTGTTCAGCAGTCCCCAGGAAAGCAGGGCTCCATCACTGTAACAGTGGCCTGGGCAGACAAACACCATCACTCCAAATGTTGTCCCCTCCCTTCCCCTTCCCCAGCTGTGTGTGCTGACCATGACTTCATTCACGATGCCCTGTGATCTGGTGTATCCCGTGGTCACTCGGGGTCAGCTGTGCTGGCTGTGCCCCCTCCCAGTTCCTTGTGCACCCCCAGCCTCCTCACTGGTGCTGGGTGAGGAGCAGGAAAGTGTAAGCACTGCCCAGCAGTGCCCAAATCCCTGTGTCCCCGGCTCCGTTTCCAGCACACATCCCAGACACAGTTCTGGGCTCTGGGGGGCATTAACCCCACCACAGCCACACCCAGCACAGTATCTCACACCCACAACTGCCCGGGGCAATTTGCCACAGACAAATTTGGTACTTTCCCATTTCTGTTCCCTTCTGCAACATTTGCCTGTATCAGACAAGGCAGAGTCAGCAGTGAGTGCTTTCTATTGCTGTGCTGTGATATGCATTTAAAGCAGAATTGAAATTCTAGTTTTTCACATTTGCAGGCTAGATTCAAGTCCTGTTTGCTGCATAATGCTTGTCAGAGTATTTTTAAAATTTGTGAGCAAGACGTTACAACATTTCAGTTTGTCTCCAAGACAAAGTATTTTCTTACATCCTAAAGTCCCCAGTCAATAAAAATGGATGGGCTTTATATACAAATGCATTATTACAATGTCTTGGGGATTAAATCTCAGAATTCAATTAATTCTGATTTTGATCAATCAGTTCTCAACTCCTTTGCAATTTAAAGAGCTGCACAAGGGGAAAACAGAATATCCTAGATACTCAGATTCTTACTTTGGCCATTATAGTTGCCATAATTAATTATGTATGACCTATTTTCTTTTTGGACTGTGCATATATCCTGGATTTAGAAATAACCAGTGGGTTGTTTCCCCTCACCCACTGCACAAGTCAGAAGCATTTTACTCAAGCTTTCATTTACTGAGAGTAATAATCAGTATTTGACTATGTAAATTAGCTTAAAGGCATTTAAACAAGCTGAGTTCACACATTAGCTGATATTCAGAAAAGAATGCAGAATGTTCTCCCATGCGTACAAACACACTTAAAATAATTAAAATTTAGGGTCTTGCAAGAAGTTTATGGTACTTGCTTGTTGATTAAAACCATCTCATTTTGTTTTGTTTCTTAAAAATCCCTCTCTTAGAATATTAGTGACATTAGATTTTTTTACAGGATGTGATTAACTGAACACATGGGAGCTTATTCTGCCCTAAAAATGCACATACCCTATTTTACCACAACACAGACCTATTACAAGTAAACATAAAAACTAACCAAGATAATCTAAGGCAAAAAGGAGCAAACCAATGTTTATTTTTGCATTCTGAATGCTATAAAGGAACCAGAAAAGATAATTTTTAATACATTATCTCTCAAGCTGGGCTTTGTAGATTTGAAGACTTCAAGAAAACCCTGCTACCATAGTTTATATTATCACACTTTATGATCTATATATATTTTATAAAGGGAAGATAAAAATCAAAGATCATTTCAGCCAAATTGGTCTTTTCTGAAGTTAGGTATGTATGGCAAAAAACATCACTATTTTTTTATGGCTAAAGTTAAGTTTTCTTTCCTACTGAAATCCTACTGAAACTGCTTTTCCTCCAAAAATTAAGACCAACCTGATCAAAGCTAAGTGCTAAAATCAGGTATCCTAAACTTATAACTGAGTAACTAATATGAAACATTTAGAAAACCACTAACTTTCACACCAATAAAAAGGGCCCACATTAGGCAATGTAGCTGTACACTTTTTAATGCTAAAAGTCCAAGCTGAGACTATATGATCAACCCCTCAGATTTTGAAGTCTAGAGAGACACTGATGGACTCATCTGTAAGATTTCACTTTACCCTCCTCTTCCTGCTGCCAGTCCAAAGGACACTCATCTTGAGAAAAAAAGAAATTAGGTGAAAAGACTGAAACAACAGTAACAGTGGGAGCTGGTAACACATCCACCAGGTTTTTACACTCAACACCAGAGTGAAATCCCTCAGCTCTTACCAAAGTGTTTGCTAAACAAAGGGAATATCAGCCACAGACAAGGACATCTTTCAGACCACGACCACAGCCACTGGTTTCTAAGGGAGGGTGGTGGTCTGTGGGGCACTCACCTCCCCAGTGAGAATATGACATTCTCAGTTTTCCTAAAAGAAATTTACTGTAACACCTTCATACCCTGCACAGCAATAACTCAGTTGCAGACAAACATTGTCTGAGATGTGACAGAACATTAATTAAGGGGCTGCTTAGTTAAGATGACTTCCATTGATAACCAAACACACACAGGTTTTGTGCCTAAGCTCTGGCAGCAAATATTGCATTTGGGAGACTGATAAACATCTGTTTCTACAAGACATTCCATGACTAAACAAGCTTCCCCATTTCTGATTAATTCTGTGAGGAAACATGTGCAAAGTGAGTAAAACCATTTAATTTATTCATTATATGGGTCATTAGATTTTCATTTATAAAAAGCGAACTTGTCACAGTGCTGAGCTAGGATTATAATTAAAATACATGTAAAGGCACTTCTGCTCCTGTTTCCTTTATGTTTGTATTTCAATGGCATGGAAACAAACATCTCCTAGCAGAAGCTCTGATTACCTGATCCTTTCAGTTTAGCTTAGGACCATGTCTTGCATCAGAATGGCCTTTGATACAGGCTGGAGGCTTTTTTGGATGAAAGTAAATTTTAAAATTGCTGGTGTCAGGGTAGAATTATAAATACAGAAGAAATAAGCATGGCCTGAGGGACAACTGAGTAGTATTACTTTTGAAAAATGGGCTTTCCATTTAATATGCAATCTTAAGATATTGAAGATTTTTCTTATATGAGAACTTGGGATTCTGAATTCTGTGAGATGTTTTGAGAAGAAAATAATATGAATCATTTTGACTGGTTGCACAACATATGAAAATTACTGAATTTCTTTACAGCCTGTATATATTGTAAACTCTGATGAAACATCCATACTTAATTTTCACTGTTTCTCACCGATATTTCTTCTTTTGACAAAGAAATATATCTATCCTCAAGAAATATATTCAAGTTTTCCAGTAAAAGACTGAAGAATATAAAATTCTGATCCTGTCTGGTAAAAAGAAAATATATTTTTATATGAAATGGCAACCATGAGCATTGCCAGTGCTTCTCTTTACCATATTTTTTCATTTACATGGTATCCTATGCTTTCTTTTCACAAAAGGATGGAGGATGTCTGGGAATATTTTATGTTCTACTGTTGGTTTGTGAGAGGTTTTTGGAAAGAAGGTTTAACACACAGAGTCTAATGGCAGTTTATCCATTTTTCGAGATTCAAAATTACAGGCAAAATAAAATAAGTGGATCCATATCAGTAATTTGTTTCACAGTGAGACATAAATACTGTTCTTTTACTGTTACTAAAAAAAAATTTGTTCCACTAGAAAAACAGCATTTGATTTACAGTTCCTTAAAGCCAAAATATTTCTACAGAATAGTGACCCTTTCCTGAAAGGAATCAGCAAATGAGCTGACTTGAAGAATGAGTCCCTCTCTCAGAGGAAGGACCCAGGCACCACATGGCCAGCACTTGATGACTGAATACCAAAGAGATTCTGGCTCAGAGATAAATCACACAACCAAAATACCACGAATGCAAACAACTTGACCCCAAAAAGTCTTTTGAGCAGTTACTCCAGGACATGCATTTGGAAAGGATTAACACATTTGGCCGTTGTGACTTTGCCAGCATCATGGATATTTGTCAGCAGCACAAAACCCTTTAGGGCAGACTTGACAAGAGCAGCACAAGCAATTATGATACAAGATTTCCTCTGGGATTCCTGAAACAAACATCATACTTGGGCAGTGAAATTAAAGCAGTATTGCCCCATTCCTCTCTTCCTTTTCCCTATATATTTACGGAGTCATTCAGAAATTAATTTGACTCACCCAGCTCTACTTAGGTATTTACTGTGATATTATATATTAAACAAATTTTTAATATATAAACATATTCTTCACTCAATATAAAATATTTCAGAATATTAGATGTTATTATACAGCATTGTGTGATATAGACTGTTATATGTTGTGTTATTATATATTTTATTATATAAGAATACCAATGATCATTTATTAAAGTGATCCTGTTTTCCATCTTCCAATGGAGTTCAAGAGACCTACAAAAATGTTTACTTAATAAATATCAAAATTACTGAAAAATACAAAAATAATGAAACAGTAGCATGACAAAATCTTCAAAATTAGAGAGTTGGGCATACAAGAATTGTAAGTGTCCCAAAATCAGTATGCTCTTACTAGAGGACAATGAAGAGTATCATTGCTTTAGCCCTCAGGAAAAAGAAATTTAATAAGTCATAAGAGAGCACCATTGACACTTTGGAGCTGACTCAGTGCTATTAAGCTGCTTTAATGCAGCACTCTGTTCTTTCAGCAGTGTTAATGCAAGGAAAGAATGAAATCTCAATGCACAAATTCCCAAATTCAAATTAACTCCGACCTAACACTTTGTTATTGGAAGTGTCCTCAATGCATTCTTCTTGTAAAAAAAGATTCAGTGCCAACTAGTCACTGATCTGAAGATTTTAGAGAGATGGCTGCAGAGTGACATATATCTACTGACAAAGATGTACAGTTTTAAAATCCAAGTCTGTGTAGAAGCAAATCATTTAAGATAACTTGCATACATTTATCATAATCTGTGTTACAGACAGCATGTAACAAAGACCAAATTTTATTCCCAGAAACATTTCTACAGCCTTAAAGCCTTCATGCATACAGTGGAATATTACTAAATATCAAACCTGAGAAAGTTAATTTGGTCAAATAATTGTTTATTTTACTCAACCAAGTTTTTCAGATGTCATTTTCCATTTAAGTAGCAGAGAATCCTTGCATGTTCCTCTTATGGGGCACATTTCTCTTACATTCATGAGAAAATAAACTCCTCCTTTTTGTATCTGTTATGATCACTTAAATATTGCTGAGACAGCCATAGCACTAGTCTAAATAAGAAAAATAAAAAGTCTTTGGAAAGTTCTAGCCAAAATAAAACTGACCAAATTAAAAAATAAATAATACCTGTGAAACTTTGCTTCTAGTACTGACCTTTGCTGCAGCATTGAATATTTCTGCAGACCATCTCTGAGGCTGTAAGTCAGCCATACATGGGCAAAGGAACACAGAGTTATGCAGCCATCAGAGGCTACGAGCTGCCTACAAGGCAGGGGCAGTCAGAAAGAGCAGTCCATGCATGAACACAGTACCTGTGAGTCAACCACAGCAACACCAGGCTGAAACCAGCAGTAGGAACAGGGAGGGATCCTTAAAAATAGATTTAATGATCTCTCAGATATTTAAATTTCTTTCTTGTACCAACATTTGGCAGGTCCTTTGCTAGCAACAGAGCTGATTATTGACCACAGACAACAATTTTAGTCACCTGTATAACAGGAAATACGTGTAGCAGGAGTGTATGAGTGGTAGGACATTTGCAGCTTTGGGAAAGGGAGATTATATTTCCTTTATTCCAGAAAGTGTTACATAAATAATCCAAAGAGATGTACATTAATAAGGCAGGGAGAGGGAAGAAAATGGATGGCAAGAAAGCAGAACTGTCAGTTCTAGAGAATGAACCAGTTACACGTGGATGAGCTGAGGCTGCTCTGAAGACTGGTCCAATACTGGCATATAAGAGAAATTTTTGCCTTCCACAGCTTTAAACTTTATAATTTCCCAGCCAAAAATTCTCAGAACTTATTGAAAATGGAGAAAAGCTCTGGTGACAGGAAGTGATGTCATTCTGAGTCAAACCCTTGCTTTCACAGCAAGAAAATTTAATTGCTTTGTGATCAACATCCAAGAGATATAAAGGAGGAAGAAAACTATAAGAACAGGCTTTTAAACACACAGAAACACTGTCTCTGTGAGAAGCTATACTTTCAGATATTCATCTCAAGGAAAGAGAGATTAGAATGAGTGTTCTGGGCTAAGAGCAAAATTACAGTGGCCTTATTAACTGAGAAAATTACACTGGTATAAAACTGGTGATACAATTCAGACTTAATGCAAATCTTCTCATTCATATAGCTAGAATAAAACCAAACCCCAAAATATGTAATAGCTATGTCTGATAATTTCTTGCCTTTAACCTCCTGTAAGCCTTTCCCTTATGGAGTGATGAATGTTGCTAATTGCAATAAAAATGCTGTCACAAATGAATGAAATAATTTCACACTCATTTTCTATGGGAATTTATATAGAGCTTGAAACAGCAGAGACTTCAGCAAAACAAGAAAAAGTCTGTCATATTTAAATTAATTCTGGGCTGTTCACAACTTTAAGTGAAAGACAAAAAATTACAGTTTTTAAAATGTTGGTAGTAAATTCACTGGATCTCAAGAACCTCTCCGTGAAGGGGAAGAAATTTTCATCTTTATTCCATATATATGTCTCTCTCAGTGTTATAGAAACTGAGGTGAAATAACCCTTAGGCTATGTTTTCCTTACAATACTCTTCAGAAGGTTTAGGAGGAGTGTGGTGTTCCCAGGCAAGAGCATGCACCTAGAGGGAAGGGAAATGCCAGTGATGCACTGACTGTGTGTGACAGCACTCAGCTACAGACTCCTGACACCCGGGAAATTCAAAGGCAGGGGAGGATGAAGGGTGGGTAATGATTCCTCTCTCCACAGCCAGCTCATGATCTTCTATCTGCACCAGGGGTAAATAATCTTGGCATCACAGGTGTATCCTTTTTTCTCATATGGATGAGACCTTCATCTGAGATTTTAGGCAGCTTCATCAGAAAGACACAGGCTTCATTGAAGGATGGACAGGTACCAGCTCCTTCTAAGCCGTTTATTCCTCTGAAACAAGTTTAGTTCCAGTAACCTGGCTGCTTCCTGTTTAAGCAGAAACAGATCTGGCTGCTGAAAGTGCCACACAGATGCATCTTTGATTTCCTCCCTTTCAGCAGCTGTTTATGACTCACCGTTGGCAATTTTAATTATAAAAGCCTCCAGTTATCATTTTTGTATTCTGCCATTATTGCTTATTACTACACACCTAAATCTAATTACTATGAGGTAATTACTGCTGTTGAATTATGACAGTCCTCTATCTTTGATTTAAACTAGTAAAATCAATGGTTCTGCCTCTAAAGAAGCCACCACCATAAAATATTGATCAAATAATTTTACACAGGGTTGAAAGCAGTATAATATGGATATTTAAGGCTAGCAATTAGCAGGAGACTTTGCTGAACACAATGACATTTAAATCAGTAGTGGATGTCTGAAATGCCAGAGAGAGAGCATTATCTACAGAATGAAGGGGTGCTTACTGCTTAATGAGGGTTAAAGATTTTCACTGCTCTGAACCTGGTCCTTGAATACCAATTCCAAAATAATATTTGTTGCACGGTGCCTTAGGTGGTCAAACTATGGTGACACTGAGGAAGGACCTTCCATTCCCAGTCATGTTGCCTGCCCCAAAGGCACTGTGGCAGGGCTTTACCCCAAGGGAAACCACCCCTTGGGCCTTTGCCCTCAGGGAGAAGCCTCATGGATTTTAGTCTGTAACTCTTCACATTCCTCTTGAAGGTTCCAGCTTTACAGCCCTGGAAATATCATGGTACATAATCATTTACATACCCCAGGATATTAACTAATATCAGGGATGTGCAGAGCTTGCCCAGCCAGCTCACAACAAATGCCCCTGAGGTGCAATGAGTGCTCGTGTTCATTCTCCATCAAAATAGGTCTGAACTAAACAGCCCATGGGTTCTAGAAGACCAACAGAGCTACAGGAACTCAAAACCTTGAATCTTTGGGATCTGTACTAAAAATATGGTGTTCCAGTACTTTCCAACACTGGACATTTTCCCCTTCACATTTTCTTTAGGCAAGAGATGCTACCTTCAGTTGAAATCTTAGTTTACTAAAAGCTCCTCTGCAAAAAACTTGCTGTAGCTTAGATGGTAAGACAGCTACAAAATCAAAAGACAAGAAATAGCTCTAAATACTTTTCTCAATGCCATGAAAAAAAAGTTATGATTGAGTGCAAAAGGACATTCACATTGCCAGTCTGGATAGAAAATTCTGTTTTCCAAAGTGCAGAATGTAACACATTTGTTAGGCTAAGAATTCAGAAAAGTAGAAGGCAGATTTTTGGAATCTTTTGCCTTACAATAATACCTTTAAATAAAACAAGCAAACAGTTTTATAATTAAAAAAAATCTAAAAAAGGATTCCTCTCTATATTTTATCCAAACTGACTCCAACACCAACTGTGTGTTTCTCTTCTGTGAGTTAGTGAGGTACGTCTCATGTGGGAGATAAAAGTCAGGACTTTGGAAAACAATAAAATATTTCATCCTGTAGCCATTTTCTGGCACAGAATCCTTAGTGTTCTCACCAGACTTAGACTTCAGCTCTACCCTACTCCCTTGAGTTTACAGCCAAGTCAAGAGGCTTCTCTCTTCCCCCAGCACTGCCACCTGCCTGCCCCACCACAGAGGGTGGTGTCACAAAATCCTCCTTGCCAAGAGCCTCTTCAAGCATTAGGAGCTACTGAGGTGGCAGACATGGGCACACATCACACAGCATTTTAGGTTGTCTTTTTTTCTCCCTTCTCTCCAGCAGACAAGACAAAATAGTCTTTAGGAGATATTTATACTGGTTTGTGTCAGAGGCCAAAACAGCATTACTCCAGGGGAAGATGCCATTTACTTCTATGTTTGTTCCTGCTCTCAAGTTACTGTAACACTTGGACTCTTTCAGGGGCAAAGAGTTTCTTCTGCAGGGTATTTAAATATCTGCTGCTTCCCAGTGTTGGGGCACACTTCTTTCCTTCTGCAGCATAATTACACCTCATAGTAAATATGCTCCTGGTTCAACAATGAGCCATTTCCATTTCTCTGAGCCCCTGTAACACTGGTCTGCTATGCCTCATCCAGCTTAAAAGCTGCTAGAATTTTATTTACTTCTTTACAAAGGTTTCTGCCCCATTCAGTGTTTTTCTACCTCTGAGGCCTGTGCTTTCTGTGGGGATTTCAAAGATGAACAACACTTCCACATCCTCTACAGATCAGTCTCGTGGGTACAGCAAAAGGGGATTCCAAATACTCTTTCCATATTCCCTTACAGGCCAAACATTGATCTATCCTTTATCTCCAAGACTTACTCCACTGGGTTAGCATGGCAAGGGTTTGGTAGCAGGTGGAGAAGCAGGCGTGGCTTCTGTGAGAATTAAGTTAAATTCTCCAGGTCGAGTCTGCTTTGCCCGTGGTGGTCTCCAGCGAATGATCTCTCCCTGTCTTTATCTTGAGCCTTTTATTCTGTTTTCTCTCCCCCATCCAGCTGAGGAGGGCAGTGACAGTGGCTTTGGTGAGCACCTGCAGTGCAGCCAGCTCCACCCAGTACACTTACCTTTTCCAGAAACCCCCATTACCATTCTGTCATTATTTCTACTTTCAATGTATCTGTGCTCAGATTATACCAGCAGCACACAGAGGGGGAGGCAGATTTATTCCCAAATAAACTGAGCCAAATGGGAGGGTTTTGAGTATCCCCACAAGCACTGAAGCAGTCTCTAACCCTCCCCTGTAATTCCTTCTCTTTGAAGGCAGGCTGTCACCACAGTAATCAGACTCCCATTCAACCCAGTCATTTTTGTAATGACCTAATTCTCAATACATCCTGTATCAGGAGGTTCAGTTTGGGGTTTCATCTGTGATCCTTTTCACTCTCATCACATCTTTACACATGAAACCACTTTCAGAGTTTTCATTTTTACATTGCTACCTCATACATAGAGCCATCCTCAGGCTTTACAAGTGCCTTGTTTTCTTCAGCAGCCAAGCTTTGTGTTTCTAAAATGTTATCAGAACTAAGAGGTGTGCCAAAGCAAACCTTTCTTGTACAAAGCAGACCTTTGAATTGTCAAAGGCAGAGTTTATATAAATCATTTTTCCTTAAAGGCAAGTAATAACAGCAACCACTTTCTCCAGTCCACTCTTACTTATTCAATGAAAGTTTAGAATGCCTATCCTGATTAAACCTTTTGTGAAGACCATTTGCCTCAAAAATCCTGGCCATAGCTTGTCTTCTCTTCCACTGCAGTTGTTTCCAATATTTGTTTCCCTTTAAAAAATCCAGACTAAATAAGCAAGTCCTCCTTCTACTACTCAAGCCCCTTCCAGAGTGTTCATCTTTGAGCTGTTTGGTCCTTTGGGATTTTAAATTGTGCAGTTTTCTACCCTTTGCCATGCAATATCTCCTTGTATGCAGGAAGTGGTGTAAGGTTCAAAATCCCATTTCTTATGCCTAGCACATTACCCCTTTGGAGGAGCAGGGTGGGAATGTATCTCACACTCCATAAATAGTGCAGTCAGTTGCCAGGGCCCTCAGAGACATCCCTAAGATGACGTCTAGAAGGACCCAGGGTGAGGCTGAGGGTGTTTGGGGAGGGGGTAGAGCCACAACTTTCATTATCTAATCATTTACAAACCACCAAGAACTGTGTCAGATGAAGTCACAGCCTGTCCAGCCAGCTCTGCCCAGCTGCTAACAAGTATTTTTCAATGAACATGTTGAATAATTGAATTGGGCCCTTTGCCCAGCTTGCCATAAAATGTGACAACTGCCCCACAGGTATCTGACCCCAGCTTTTGTATTTTGAAGGTTCTGCCGCTTGAAATTTCTCTTAGAAGTGGGAATATCTCTGGTTTGTGCCAATGAGACACAAATGCAACTTTTGGAGCTATTTTAGGAGATATACTCACAGACTCTGATGCTCCAGAAAGACAGCTGAAAATAGGAGGAATTATTGTGCATGTGTGTGTTTCAACAAAATATGTTGGTGCTTTCCATCACACACACACAAAAAAGAAGCAGCATTTTAAGCTGGGAAACACTGTTCATGCAAAGTCAGTTGAATGCTATGGAGTAGACTGATTTATTTTGCAGACCCATATCAGATCCATTTGACAGAGAGTATTAAAATTAAATTTCTTCTCTCTCAGCACTTAAGAAATTTTACAATGACTTGTTAGTTCTGTTTTTTGTGGTTCTGCATGGGGAAACCTGCAGCTATCTTAAATACCTGTGCTACAGGCTAGCATTGATGGTTAAGAACATTAATAGAAATCATGTGTTTCCAGAACTTTTTTCCTAAACACTTTTTACAGTAAGATACAAACTTTTAAGAATACCTATGTAAATGTGTGCAAATTAGATTGCTCTGTGTGCCTAAACTCCTCTTATCTTTGTCTCTTGATTGAAACATTAAGCAAATGCATCAGATTACAATTTTCAGTAGAATCAATTCCAACATTAGAGAATCAAGATGATTCTGGATTTCAGATTTTTTTTTCTGGTAGAAGACAGACATTTAGAAGAAAGAAAAAAATAGATTTTAGTTGGTACATCACTTTCTCTTAAAACTATTTTCAGGCATCTCTACACTTGATTTTCATGTAACTACGTAGTTAGACTACAGCATAACAGGTCCTACCCTGGTTTTATTACTCCTTATTACTGTATTAGTTAGGATATTGTATTTGAACTCCTTATTATATTTGAACAGACTATTCTGTGAATAGCAGAGAGTCAAAACTGGAGATCAGCATCTCATAATAGTTCACATTTTTACAGAAGACTGCTGTAAATAAAGACACAGCAGTATAATATGTGACCAAACATTCAGACAATCTAATTATTTAAATGTACATCACATTTTTAAGGCTACTGACCAGAATGCAAATTGTCAGTTTTAACTACTGGCTTTGACTGATTTCTCTCTCTGCTGTCATGGAAACCTACATTAAAGACAAAGAAACAATGGAACCTAATTAATGTCTCATCATTCTTCTGTACAGCAAATGTGTTGGGTAATACTTGGTAACATTATGGCAGCACATACAACATGATTTTCAAATGCATAGTTAAAGGATTTCTGCCAAAAACAAATGTTTTGCTATAAAAATATTTAAAAAGACAAATAAGTCAGAAGTACAAGATGGATAAAGGAGAGTCTCTCCCACTACTCTTCCCCCAGATACATTTTAAGGGTTAAATTTAAAAGTGGAAACACTACTTTGAAATGTTCTTTCATTTAGACAGACCCCTGACAGTTTGTAAGATCAAGGATCACCCTGGGTTAGAAGCAAGAGCCTGTCAGGTTTCCATCAGAGATGTCAGGGTGTGGGTGCTGGCAGGGGGAGGCAGCACCAAGATGGTGGCAAGAGGGTGTTAAAGAAACAAGTGGGAAAGAAGAATCTCTCTTCATTAAACTCTGTGTCACCTTCCAGGTTTCATTCTTCTGTGTACTGTGAGATCTCTGTATTTTACTTCCAGATCTGGTGCTTTTCCCCAAAGACTTGGTGCTTAAAGTGGTACAAACCACCACATCTTGTTCTAGTCTTGTCCTCAGAATAAGGCTCTGAAAACACTTGTGATCCTTTTATGCTCTGCTGCAGCTTCATGTTGCAAATTCAGCATTCAGAAAATATGGGAGGGGACAGCTTGGGTGAAAGTCTGGAAGCTTAATTGGAATTTTTTTTTTTCTCCATAATGAAATTCTGCAAGTAAAATAGACAGGAGATTAAGTGTAATTCTTTTTTTTCCCAGGTTAAACAATGGATATTTATAGGATTTTTTTCTTTACCACAATTCTAGACTGCAACAAAACCCACCATGTCTCAGAGAAGGAGATGCTAGTTGGACACTACAATTGAATTTGTTTATAACTATACATCCTCTGCTCCTGGGAGATATGAATGAATAAAACAAAGAGTCTTCCCAATGTTAAACTGAATCTCTCCACACACAACTGATTAAGCAGGGGAAAAAGTGTGTGAGCATATTGATTTCTGCTATTGTGCACCAAATTATCTGTCCATGGCAGTGACAGGACCCTGGCTCCAGCTGCCCCACGCTGTCAGCCTGGCTGGGAGCCTCAGCAGGGACTCCTGCCCTCCTCTGTGCTCAGCACTGCTCCCCAGCCTGGCTGGGTCTGACAGCCCCACTACTCCAAAGCCCCTGACAGCATCCTTAGTTTCCTGTGCTCTGTAGCTGATAGAAAAGTCATGGGTGCAAGGCTGTAGAGGCATTGTTTAGCCAGGGTTTCCCACTTAAACAGAAGTTGGACAACAGTCTGGAGGGTCACCTTTTTCTCTTGTCCCTGAAAAAGAGCACAGAGATACCAGGGGAGCACAAGAGCCTCAGTGACATGAAAAATTTTCAGCTGTCTCCCAAGTAAGAGAGATAAAAGAAAAAGAAAGTGTGAAATGAAACTGTTCATTAGAACAGATACAGAAAAATAAATATAGGATGTCATTAAAGCAGGCTATACTTGTCAAAACTGTGATAATAATAATTAGAGATAAATTTCATCTGAATTGGGAGTATCAACCATTGCCACTAGTTATGCAGATGCTGTGCATGTGGCATCAATTGTATTAAACAGACAGCTGAAGAAAGAACCATAGGCAACTCTATATTTATTGGTGGGGCATCCTGAAGCTGACATATCAAAACTCTATTGGAAAGGTCATAAGATTTTCTTGAGTTATTTACAGAGAGGTAAGAGAAAGAGAAGGAGAGAGGTATTAAAAAATGTGTGTTTCATCCAGCCACAGAGGAAACTCAGGAAATCCATCTGAGCAAGCATTCCTCTGAGTGTCACAAGTGAGTGACAGAGCAGGAAAAACCCTATCAGGATTGATTAGGAACACAGACACTGTGTGGAGTATTTTAAGAGCTCAAAGGAAACTTAAATACAAGCTCACTGAAAAAGCAGTGCCAGCAGAAAAGTTCAAACTCTTCTTCAGCACTGAACTTTGTCAAAGAGTCATAAGGGTATTATTTTTCTCCCCTGTTAGTGTGAACAGATCCTGTTGTGCTGTTTGGCTGCCCCAGGCTGCTGGGGTGCACAGTGGTCAAAGGGCTTTTCTCTTGCTGTGTGGAGGGAGAGCTGCTCATTTCTTGACAGCACAAGTGCATGAGGCAGCCACCTCAGGGCTAGTCCCAAAGACACCCTGCACTCTGTGATTCCAGACACTCACAGGGATATTTTCAGTGTGTCACTGCCTTATCAATCTTATATCTTTGTATGCTAATTGCTGGTGTCAATTTTTCCTTGCAAATAAAATTCCACTTGAACAAATGCTGGGAAACCCTGTGCTTTCATTAGCACCATTCTGTAATTTAGTGATCCCAAATGTGGATCAGAATCAGAGTTCTGTCATTATTATTTCATAGGAACCTTGTTATGCTTGTCCAGCAGCCTTTAGAGGAGGGATAGGACCACTGCAGGGAGCTTGGCTCAAGCCAGACTCTGCTAAGGACTGCAGAAGTGCAGGCAGCTAGACCATGGCTGGAGATGAATGGGAGGTGTTGCTGCATCAGACTTCCCAGACCCAGCAAAATTGTGCAGGTGCTCACCACACAAACCTGGATCATACAGCAAAGCTGGTACAAGAAATGGAAATTTTATAAATCATATCTCTACATTTTTAAAGTGCCTTATGAAGCTTAACGCCTAAAATTCCTTTTAAATCAATATGGCTTAGAATGTGCTGTTCCTTCTCATCATATCATTTGATCATTTATCAATTACCAAATTTTCTCTATGAAGGAATATCTAGGTTTTTACTATTTTCTTCAAATAAAGGACATTTTCCTCAAGAGAGAATTTCAAGTGCTCTAGTTCAAGATGAAAAAAAAAAAACTTGGTTTTTTTTAAAAGGTTGCAGAGTTTCCACTTCCACAGAAAGGACAACTTGCACAGAAGTCTACAGTTCATCTTTCTTTGGAAATAAAACCTGATTTTCTCTTCTGCTTTCTTTATTTTCAAATATCAGTAAAGGAAGTACAGACCTTGCAGAATCTGATTTATGCTCTGATATTGGTTACACTTTCTAATTAGGTTAGATTTTGTGCCCACTGAAGGAGACAAATGCCTTCTCCTTTCAGCCCACAGTTCACATTCCCATCAAGCTCATTACCATTTTTGTTTGCACCTGTATTTTCTCTCGTCCTTCTCCCAGCCCATCTCTTGGTGAGGCTGTGAAAGCCATGGTCAAGAAGAAGAATTATTTCTGTTAGCTCTATTTCATTTACTCATTTGTCAACAAGATTCAATCCCACCACCTCAGCTTTTGGGAAGAAAGAATTTGCTCTCTGCACTCTGAATAAATTCTAGTTTAGGTAGTTAGAGAGAATTTGATGGGCAGAAGTGATTTTCCTACTGGCTGTATCCATTTGCAGAGGAATTTTAATAGTCATTTTCATAGTCCATGACCTTTCTTTGGTCTGGATGTTAATTTGTAAAATGTACATCATCATAGAAAAGGAACCTTAAATCCTCCCTTATGTGTCATGTACTTATGAAGCATGAGAGTTATCCTCTTCTCATTAGGACTTTACACTGCACAATTGTCATTAATCTTGAAACAGGATACCATTAATAATTTTCTCAAGTCTTAGTATCAGGTTCTCATTGCACTTTACAAGTACAATAAATATAATTTTCATTCAATAAAATGGAATTAAATGCACACTTATGCTGTAAAAATCTGTAGTTGACTTTTAAATTAATAAAAGCTTTGATAAATTTTAATGAGTTAAGGCAAAGATTCTCCTGGGCAGGCAAAATTAATGCATTACAGAACTTCCTGCTTTGGTTCAATTCCATTATTTTCCATTTTAAATTCACTCTGATACAATTCCAACAATGGAAATTTTAATTGAGAGCCTTGCACTCAAGATTTTTATTATTATTTAATAATTTATTTACATCTCTTATACCCATATACACAGGATTTTGGCTTCAGTTCTGTCCTTTTGAACAGTTGGCAAAAAATGTCCCCAACTTTTAATACTTGGCAACTTGAAAGATACAGTCAGCATTCTTGCAGAAAAAAACAGGAACTATGACCTGGAGAGCTAAGAGATCACCCGAAGCACACCTGAAGATATTCAAATACCACTATTTTGATATCTCTTGCTAGTTCCATGGGGGCTGTGATTTTGTTTTTAGTATCACTACTCTGACTTCCACTGCAGCCTGTTACAAATTAAAAGGAATTCACCTGTGTTTTGTCTGGTTTGAATGAAAACCATCATCACAAAACTGCAAATATATTCAAAAGCAAACCAGGAAAAATTTCTATAGCCATATAGAAATATTATACCAATAGTCTCCAGGAACAACTGTAACATTTTTAGACTAGTTGTATATCTTCAGGATCTGTTCAGTATCAAAGTTTTGCAGTGGAAGTGTTAAGCACTTATTTTTATTCTCTAACATTCACCTACTTTGCATTCACATTTTGGATGGTGTCACAGGTGCATCCAGGAGAGTTTTGCCCTCTGATGGCCATTCCACTGTGGTTGGGCTTTGCTAACACAGTGCTGAGCTGCATCTTGTGTAATCTGCATTTAACAGAGCCTTTTCTACAGCTAATTGCAGTTTCAGTATCCACAGCATAGGTAAGAGCTGACCCTGACTGAAAACAGTAGATTTACATGATGCACTCATTGCTCTGCCCAAAGAACCACTTCACCTCCAGGACCTTGGTTATCAGTCCAATTGTCACACTCCAGCTATTGTGTTTGGCACTCATAACATTTAAAGCAGAGAATGGAAAAAATAAGGAAAAAGAAAGAAAAGCACTGCTTGCCAAAAGTGGCAATTGAGGAGTCTGAAGCAATATCTAAGTGCTTTTCTTCTTTCTTTCACATCTCATTAGGCTGAGAGCACCAAATCCTGCTATTGTGATCCCTCGAGGACACCCCTGCCACAGCACCGGAGCTCTGCATCCACCCAACAGGAATAACACCCATTCCTGCCATAAATGTGCAGAGGATTGCTGCAGCTGGACACCACAAACCTGAGACATGGCCAAGGCTCCCACCAAGCTCAGGAGGGTCTGCTTTGGGGAGCAGCAGCCCCTCTGTGTAGGCTGAACAAAGGTAAGAATTGCAAATCTATACGGCGAATATGTCTGGAAATAAAAATTTTCTAAACAGAAGAGATTATTTTTCCCAGCAGCTTGATATTTATCAATATTTATAGTAAGATTCCTCTTGCAGTGAAAGCTTTCTGTGAGAAAAGTTTATTAGGGTCAGCAAATAAAGCATGTGTCAGTAAGAATGATGTAGAAGGCACCCTCCTAAGAAGGGGCTGAGGATGCAGCAAGGCACATAGGAAATGAAATATCTCGTGCAGCATTTTTTTCTAATGCAAAAAAGATCAAAACTTAAACTATGCCAAAGGCCAATTCCTGCTTTTAAGAGGAATGTATTAAAGTTGAGCACAAAGATATATATTTCAAGGTGACAGCAATTTCTCACAGGAAACAATTAGTCACCAGAACAAAGTTTATCCAGACCGTGCCCCAGTACTGTCAATTATTATCTTAGAGTATTAAAATCAGCACAAAAAAATAAATAACTGTTGGATCATGCATTCATCAGTTGGTGATGATGTTACAGCTAACATTCATTTAGCACAAACACTCAGAGGTTACCAGCTGGCAGGGTTGAGTCCAATGTAATTTCCACAGCTAGAAATAATATCCTGAACATTTTCAACTCAAATCAAATCTTTTCTATACTCTTTTCTTCCAATTATCTTACCCTTCCTGCTGCCTCATCACCTTTCTCTGCCCTTTTTCCTCCATCATTATCTCTTCTAATGCTCTAGAGAACAGAAATTTTTTTAAGTCTGTTTCAATATCTTCACCTATTTCAGGTTTACATTAATGCAGTGATGAATTGATCTAGCTATTTGAGAAAAGTACTCACCCTTTGCTTCATCTATAGCAAAAATAATTCACCCATCTACGATCTGTGCAAGATGCTAAATATATCTTTCTCCCTTGATTTACAGTCAAAAAAAAGCTGGAAAAGAAACTTAGGCACTGTCAGGTATCTGGAATGGAGCAGGATTACATGGCCTGGCATTCACGACCTCAGCTAAATAAAAGTAAGAAACACATGTTGCATCAATAAACACAGCAGTGCCTGCTGTCCAAGTGCACTGAGAGCAAATGGCACAGGAAAGGCTGTGCCTGCTCAGCTCCCAAGCCCAGGGAGGTGCTGTGCCAGCTGCCAACTGCTGGGAACAGTCTTGTTCTCCTCTGGGATGGAGCTCATGCCCCGGCCCACAGCAAGGCTGGGAGCGGGCCTAGAAACATTTTGCAATATGGAATATTGGTCTGAGAGCCCAGAAAGGTTTAAGTTACCGCTACAGACACAGCCAGTGTGGACAGCACCATAACCTTGCTCCCCATGAACCAGTCTTGGAGCAGCTGGGTACAACCAGAGAGCAAAGATCAGTGAGCACCTCCATTACTCTCCAGGGAAGCTGAACCAGTGTCAGGGTTGTTTAATGACCTTTCTGGGATCCACCACATACTGTGAAGACAGACACCAGTACAGACTGATTTCCTTTTCAGCAGGACTTCTTACTGCTCACAGGGCTGGCAGGCCAGTGGCAAACACCCAGCCTGAGTCCTAGCAGGACACAACACAACCCCCCTGCTCCCTTCCAAAAACAGGAGGCCATTTTTCTCTTAGAGGATGAACTTTACTCACTGCCTTTATTGTGGTGTCTCATGAAGCTCAGAAAACCAGCCACACCACATGTCAAAAAAGCAAGTTTGAATCCCCCCATAAAGTCTTTTCATTCCAAAATAGGCCTCTTATATCAAGGCAAGTTAAGCAGCCACAAGACCACAGCCACTAAACGAGCTCACCTGAGACTGACCTCACCACCCCCTCTTGTTGCCTTGGTCTCTGAGAGGTAATTGGTTCTCCTTGGTGGGGCATTTTTATCTCCACCCAGCAGTAAAACCCTTGGCCAGGTGTTATTGCTTCCCTAAGTTTGTAGATTTATGCACAATTTTGATGCCAACCTGAGCTGCACAGCCATGCTATGTGGCAGTCCAAGGTGGCATTGCTTCCAAAATAGTCTAGAAAGAGCACCTTCCACAGGGAAGTGGTAATTTCCAGTTATGTATCTGAATATAACTGTGTAACTAACACTTGAGATTGAACAAAAAATTTCTTGCCTCCAGAATCCTTTTTTTTCCCTCTTTTTTACCTCCTCTTTCTTTTGAAGACACACTGGGGTATTGGATGGATTCAGAAATGCCTGAACTTTTTGCTGCAATGTGTGTTCTTCAGTTTTCACTGGATTTGAAACTTAGTTTTATTGTAGCTGGTAACAGTAATGTACTTTTGTGGGCCTGTCATGGAATACATGCAGTTTCCACAGACTGATGAGTCAAAAGGAAAATACATCACAGTATATAGCCACTCTGAGAGTGCAGCTAACACTTCTTCATGGCTTGTTAAATAAATCAAACACACTGTTTTGTCTATACTAGGAAAATGACCCATAAGCTGAAGAAAGTAAATGGTTATCCTTCTCCCTCTGTTGCTTTTTTCTTGCCAGAAAATATTCTGGCAAGTTAAAAAGTTTTAGCAAGGCTATTAAAAATAAGATCTCTTCAAGGTTTCAAAACTTTTGAGAAAGGTCCCCTTTTTTTCATTTTTTTCAGTTCCACACAAGCATAGAAACCACTTTGATATGTGATATTTTTTTTTGCAAAAAAAATATCCTTTCTTTTGTGGTAAATCATGTTGTTTTCAGAGCAGCCAGTGGATGCTTCAAACAGCTCCTCCTGTTCCAGGACAGATCACATAATACCACATCTACCAGTTCTGGTACCTGGCAGGTAACCAAGTAACCTTGGCTCAGCCCTAATGCACATGGTAAGAAATGTATTTAAAACATGAATAAACTTTCAGGAACACCACTTGTCTTGCCCAGGGAACACTCAGATATCTCAGGAAGGATGAGCATGGATAAAATGATGAATATTAGACAGGAACAGTCTCGAGGTGGGACCAAGCTGGCAGCTGACATTTCTTCAGCTCATTCATCTATGCTTGAAATACTCATGACAAAAAGCCAGTTCTGATAAAAAACAGGACTGCATTTTATTTTAAGAAGGAATCTCTATTATCAGAAATGCCTCTAATGGTGATAAAAGTGGCTTTAAGCATTTATTCAATTTCATTTCTAAAATGAAGGCTATAAATCAACCCCAAACCCTTCCTGAAAAACACTGCTATCCTCCAAGCCTTTATGAGCTTTATTTAGAGAAGAATGATTCCTTTCTGTGTCAGATGTTATGAAGGACAGTTCATACTTCAAATAATGTGATTTATAGGTTGAGACAGTGAAGTTAAATTTAATAAAGCTCAGAGAAGATGCATGAGCCTCAAAAAGCTTTTTAATAGAGATCTTTCAGAGCTGAGATGCTCCCCTTGTTTGCTATGAGCTGCTCTGCACTCCTGGGTAAGCTGTGGTTACTGACAGATCCAGCAGAACCACCCACCAGAGAACATTTACCTTCTTTCCTCTTCTTTTTCTCTCCCCAAGAATTTAACTGATGACAGACTGTACACACACATCTCATTACTTTCTCCAGTTATCATCAAAAACTAAAGGGATTTCCAGTAATCATGTTTGTTTCTTAAATTGCCAGCTTTTATTATTGGTGATGTAATTTCTCAAAGAAAGATTAATATGCTTGATTAGTATTCAATTTTGCTCAAGGAGTTTTTAGGGGATTTATTACTATTTTAATTTTATTTTGAAGTCCAGATGATAAACTTTTGAAAATCAGCTGTTCTGGTCACAAACACTTGAAAAGGTTATCATGATGGAATTTCCTCCAAATATACTTTTCAATATGGATTTAGGATTGGACATTTTGAATGGAAAGATGTAGGATTCCATTTCCATTTCATCCCAATGCAAAAAACAAACAAACAAAAACAAATAAAAAACCCCACTGAAATTATTCTTATAGAAAATGTTACTTTAGGAAAAATAAAAGTATTTTAATTTCTGGATTTTAGTCACCAAAATCATACCTTAGACAGGATTTCTGAAAACTGATATGAACCCTAAGAGAGTGTGATAGAGCCTGGAAAAACAGACCAGGCCAAAAGAACTTTGGCAATTGATCAAACTGCAGCTGTGTTATTCCCCATATACCACGACATAACTGCTCCTTGTTAGAGTAATATTCCAGTTTCTGAAACAATACAGGGTTAGTAGCTCCTGTTACAGCCCATTTGTACATTTACAGTGCAATTAACAAAACAAACAGCAAAATCTAACTCTAATTAAATTAATCTAGCTGCAATTACTATACAAGAAATGCAGATTCAACTGTTTCCTTCCATTAATAAGTCAGGAATTGACTCATAGGAGGAAACTCATGGATTGCTGATAATCATCTAATGCAAGTTATAACTACAATGTAAATGCATTTGATGGAAATTATTATTGCACCTGAACTGCAAATAAAAATACATTAAACAGAATGCTAGTTCACCAGCAATCAATGAAAATGCTATTTTAAGGAATTATTTCTGGGAACAACATATTTAAGGACTATTCCATTCATATTTGCAGTGTTCCTTTTTCCCATGCTAGAAATAAAAACGTAGTTTCAAATATTAAAGAAATGAAATATAATTAATATGTTTAAAAGCTTCATATGGCTTAGTGTTAACAGAACAGATGTGACCATTATTCATGGATCATTTATGATTTTTGTGCTTTGCCCTTGTTGCAGCTCAATAACAACAGTCATTATTCGAAGATAATGTGTGGACCATCTTGAAATTCAGCTGAAATTTGAGACAGAGAAGTCAGAAGTCTGGAAAATGCTACTGCAGCCTGCAAGTGTAGACACTCCAGAAATACATCACAAGTTATTTTAAATTAATTTAGGATTGTTCAAGGCTAATTTTTATAGAAACATATTATGAACCTGATACAAGGAAAGAGTAATTCGAGGTAGACAAGATAAATTTTGGGAAGACTCAGGCTCAATATTTCCATTTGCTGTCCCAGGGTGAAATACAGGTTCTTCAGCAGTTCAGTACCTCACTCTGGGGTCAGGGCTTTGAGTCAGCAGGCATTTAAATGTGCAGTGTTTGAGGTGAACACTTCAGGTGAAAATAATAAGGGTCAACGAAATTATTTTTTTAATATTTTCTACAGGTCTAATTGTGTCAGTCTGAGTCCCTGAATGTCAGTAGAGCCTCATTCAGAGTCACAGAACCACAGAACACCCTCAGCTGGAAGGGACCCACAGGGATCATCGAGTCCAACTCCTGGCCCTGCACAGGACATCCCCAAGAGTCACACCCTGTGCCTTAGAGCATTGTCCAAATGCTCCTCGAGCTCTGTCAGGCTGGCGCTGGGATCACTTCCCTGGGGAGCTGTTCCAGTGCCCAGACACTCTCTGGGTGAAAAATCTTTTCCTGATACCCAGTCCTAAACCTCCCCTGCCTCAGCTTCAGGCCATTTCCGCCAGTCCTGTCACTGTCACCAAAGAGAAGAGATCAGTACTTGCAGGTGGATTGGCCAACTACAACTGTAGCTAGAGACACCAAATATAAAACTTTGTTAGTGCACTGCAGCACCTTGAATAGTGTCCTTTTTGCCTGAGATGTTTTGTAAACTCTAGAGTATTAAATTTCTCTTTCATTTTCTGCATTTCTCGTACACAAATATAGTATAACATTTGAGTCTTGAGATCCTGTGATGGTATCTTAGAAGTGCAGGAAGGATAAAAGGCATCCTAATGCCTAATACATTTTAAGGTATTGCTTATTTCAAATTGAATCTTTAGCATGGAAAAAGAAAACGAGAAAGAATATTTATCATCTGATTATAATTCAGTAATGGGAATCTAGCATTCTTTTTGTTTCACAATAAATATTTGATCTTCAGTCTTTCAGCACTGCAATGGTTATCTCTCAGATCACATTAACCCATGACTGTTCCTGTACAGTGTCTGGTTACACAGTGGAAACTTCCACACCTCCTGATCAAGAACGAAAGTTAGTGGGATTTCAAAAAAGGTAGACAAATGCATAACAGAGAAATCCACAGGCTCCTAACACAGATATACCATATCTTTGGTAAAGAAATACAGAGATTACAGGTTCCTGGAACCTTGGAAAATATACTGGGAAAGTTTGGTATGACAGTCACAATGTTTATATATTTTTCTTTAAGTTTTCAACAGGGTATTAGATTAGCTCAGATTGTTCATATCAAGTGGAGAGCATATATATATATATATTTATATGTATATATATAAATATTTATATGTATATATATAATTAGGTCCTTTTGGAATCAATTTTTGGTTCAAATGCTTTGCTGTTGTTCCAGAGTGCAATTACACTGAAGCTGCGCTCACTCAAGACAGAACACAATATGGCTTTTAATTCATGAAAGGTGCTAACCTGGCACCAGGAGTGAGCTAAGGGATGGGCAAAACACTGTAGGTTAGGCACTGACCTCAAGACAACTGAAACTCACAAAGCACAAGATCAGTGGGTATTGTGACCATATGCAGCCAATCAAGCTTTCCACAAACTGAACAATTTTCATGCTGTAATGGTTTATGTGCAGTCTATATTTTTATTTTCTGAATGACACAGGTCATTAGGTGAGGAGGAGAACTCTGCTTCCCATTACTACTGTCACCACCAAAGCCAACAAGTATTATCACACCACATGAGAGCAGTAAATATTTTAAGCTGGTGGTTTAGTTGAAGCTGATCATTGCTTGGCCAGCATTTTCTCACACTTACAGGTGACTAGAAAAATTCAGTGGCTAGAGTGGAAAAGATAAGAGAAATTCCAGGTGACAAAAGGGCACTTTTAGGTTGTCCTGTGACAGTAATTCTTAGAAAGTAAATGAGTTTTGAATTTTCTCTGAATCAACTAGAAAAAAAAATTAAATTAATGGTTGGTTTTGATATTCCACAACTTTATGAGAAATGTTTAGTCCAGGTATTGTCAAAAATAAATGGGACAGGGCAACACATTTCCACACACTGCTGTAACAATTTGGAGAGAAACCAAACCCAAAATGAACAGATGAATATGGTGTTTAAATATTCCAATTAAAAAAGACACCCTAAAATTATTAATGAAAAATAAAATTCTCTATGAAACCTTAATACCTTTAAAAAATGAGGTCGCCAAAACTCTTTTGTTCTTTTCAGCTTTCCAGCCTTCCATACTCTGAACTCAGCAACAAGGAGAAAATGAGAGACCCATGAAAGCATTCTAGAGATTTTCTTACCACAGATTGACCAGGAAGGGATGTTCCAGGCCTTGCATTATCTGCAGCTCCCGGAAAACGTTGCGAACTTCATCTCTCTCAATGCACTTCTGTTTGTTCATGTACTTCATGGCATACATTTTCTTGGTGTCTCTCTTCTGTACAATGCACACCTAATTGGCAGCAAAGTAAAGAAAAAGTTTTGACACCTTGAGAAAATGAATTCAATTGTGACTCTGGAGCCTTTAATGATATTTCAGTAATTCAGGTCTGGATACTCCCACTGAGTAACACCTTCAGTAAGTTCACTTCACAGCTCTGCAGGATTCTTTATAATAGATTGTAATTAAAAATTAACAAAAAAATAACCCAACCCTGCATAAGAAATGGGGACCCAGAAAGCTGTCATAACTTTCAGAAGTTACATGGTAAAGCTGAGGGGAATATACTGCAATGGCTGAAATCACAGGCTATTTAATTAGTCAGAGAAATTACTGCCTCCTGCCTGGGAAACTGCCCAGTCATTGTCCTCATTCCCACAAGTCAATACTCACATCTTGATTACTGCATCATAAACCTTGCCTGTGTTCCCAAGGCTAAATATTTCATATAAATATCAGAATTATGCTCCCTTAACTATTGTTGAAAAGTAAAAGAATTTTCATACAGATATCCATCATAATATTTCTGATTTCACAAGAGACCATTACAATGATTTAGTCTCTGGCAGTAAATTGCTATGCTTTTACTTTATCTTTTTTCTTTCTTTCTTTCTTTTTTTAAGACAAAAGTCAAATAATATAAATGCATGAAGAAAATTTTAGTCAAGAGAACTCCCATGGGAAGTCTGGATTGTCTTTTGTCATGGTAGTTTACCTCGAGAATGGAGCTGGAGAATGTGACAAGCACTACATCCAAGCATCAGGTTAAGTATGATTTTTGGCAACAGAGAAATAGGCTTTGTTCTGAATGTACTGGAAACATCTGATTTAGTTATCACAGGTCTGTAGTGTCTAAGTTCAAAGGTATTTTGGATTCACTTGGTGTAGGCATTATTTTTTATTTGTATATTTATGTACATACACACACATGCAGGCATACACCTCCCATAGTATACACACAAAAAAATTATATATACACTCATTAAATTCATGCTCAGAGATCAGATTACAACATGGTGACAACCAAAGAGAAATCCTTTGTGTCTGAGTTGTATTTTAATAAACTTATGTGCTCAATATTTAGGAACAATCAGGAGTAACTAAGGCAACATCTCATAGCTGAAATTGGGAGGAACAGGGTCAGTGAAACCAAACCATATTTATTTCTCTGAATCTCTACTTTCATAAAGTATGTCCTTGAGTGCAAATCTACTCCAAATAGAGGAGTTAATAGAGTGCCTTTAACCTATAATGATAAGACATGATTAAGCAGGGTTTCTAATTACCTTCCCTAATATCAGGAGATGTTCTGCTATTAAGGAAAACACGGATGGTAACATTGTGTTTTGAGCCCTTCAATGTTGCACGATGGTGAGCTCTGAAGTCTTGTTTCATTTTTCACCTTGGACTTTTATGAAAAATCTGAATATTGTTGATGCCCTTAAGATAACTAAAGGTTCACATTTATATGGAAAGAACCCTGGCTGTGGAACAATGGGGAATTGTGTCTGGCCTTTTGGAGGAAGAAAAAGTAGCAAGGGGGATAGAGCTGAAACTGAGTGGGAAAAGAAGGGATGGAAACAAATTGTTCAAGTTCCCACAGGTCCTTCAAAAGCATAAGCAGAATTTTCAGGGGCAAATCCTGACATCCTGTCTTAGAATATGTGGAGACTCCAATTTAGTGAGTCACATTATAAAGCAAAATATGAGGGGATTTTAGCTCGGAAACCAAGTCCAGAAGTTCAGTCATGTCCACTACTGTGCATCATGATTTTCATGCACAGCTTGGCCAAGAGTTAGGTGTTTGCAGAAGTCTTCTACTCCATTACATCAAAAGCCTCCCTATTGAAGGGTTGACTAGAGAGACTGCTGAGAGGATGGGGTTTTACTCAGCTGAGAATTACAAGTTCGACCAATGTGGCAAACCAAGACCTCATGCAGGACCAAAACATGTAATGCAAACTGGTCTTGGAACACTGCTGGGAGTCCAGAAGGCACTTGGCTCTCTTACCTGGCAGTACAGACAAGGGTGTTCAGCACAGCTGAAACAGACCTTCTGCTGTTGGTAGAAGCCTGCCTAACACACAGCCTGAAGGCAGAATGACAGCAAACATTTTCTAGCAAAGTGTACCTACACAAATCCTTTAACATGGTTACAAAATCAATAGGATTTTAATGATTATAATAAAGCTACTTCCTACTAAAACTCAGGAAACACAACGTGCATCCATATCGATGTTATTGTGAAAAATGCCTGACATTGCTTTGGCAGCACTGGATTGTAGTGGAGCTCCTCCCTGGCACTCTACCTGCTGGCTGTCAGCTCTTCTCCTGAGCAGGACATCAATGGATTGAAACTTTCCACTACTGCAAGGAAGAAAGGAAAAGCCCTCGAGCTCTTCTCACATGTGCAGTCTTAATGGGAAACATTTATGTTGGGTATTTTTTGTTCCAAAGCAGCAATTTTAAACTAGGGATAAACAGGTGCTCTGGCACCTCAATAAAAAAAATTTGTGATGATTCACTATGATGAAAGTCTGTGCAGAATTGCCTTATTTACATGTATCAGTATGGAAGCCTGTCACACTCACATTCTCTTTCCAATTTTCTGTGAATATCATTTACCAAGGGCCACACAGTGATGATACAGAGTAAATAGGTGTTCTGAACTCAACAACTATCCAGCTTCATAGTCAGCAGAGAGGGACAGGAACATCCATCTCCACATAAGGTATGGATCTGAAGAGGTACAGAGGACTATCTCTGTACCTGGAATGGTTTCCCTCTAATATCCCCTAAGGAGACTGTAGATTACCAGTTTGGATATAGGCATCTGTGTTGTACATGGTTAAAGGCAAGCATTATGAATCCCCATTAATTTTCTCTGGAAAGGTATAGAGCTATTTTTAAAAATCTCCTGTGAAAATATTCCCTTTCTAAAGAGGTTTTTTTTACATATCTTAGTTGTTATCACAGGGTGGTGTCTTTTGTTATTTCTGGTACAAGGTAACAATGAGCTGCCTTAACACCTATCAGGTTAGAAGAAATTTGATTAGAGAGTGACTTGGAGCCACTTTCCCTCAGAATGTGGGGAAGGGAGCCAATAGATTATGGGTGTAGGGCTAAGTTACATTTTTCAAGAGCAATATGTGCTGTGGCACATTCTGAATTATCTTCTTGGTGATTTCACATGCAAAAACCAGAGAACCTACATATCAAGTTTGATCTGCAGATTAAGAGGCCACACAGACACAGCGCTGTGGGTGACAAACTGCACAATGGGCTATTGCAGAGTTTAGCAAGTGAAGTGAGAGAGTTATGATGAGTAAAACTGGGGCAGAATTTGCTAAAGGTTTGCTGAAGGAAGCTGCAAAATGCTGTGTTGGCTGAGCAACCACAAGTAGCTTCAACAAAGTTCTTCCCAGAGCAAAAGATGGGGATGGCTGAAATATCAGACTTGCTGCAAAACACAGATTTCTCCTGTTTCCCACTAGAAGAGACTTACAGCTGCTACGTGCATGGTCTGGAAAGAACAAGATACACTTAGTTTTGGTCTGAATTTGCCAGAGGAGTACTTGGACCTCTCAAACTGCCACATGATGTGGTTTCACAACAGGTCATAAAAGAGGAGAGATGCAAACCCAGAGTGGGAGAAACCTCTGCACGAGGTCACTGTTAGGGGGAGAGCTGGGAGCTGGGGTGCACACTCCCCCATGCTCCTGTATGATGTTATTCATCTTCTGTCAGTAGGTGAGATGGGGCCCCTAGAGCTGCCATGAGGACTGCCAGCCCAGCAGAGGGGCTGTGCTGGACTGTGCATGGCCAGAAGCACTCACCTCAACACAGAGGACTGCAGGACAGAAATCAGCTCTATCTCTCACACTCCAGGTGGGAATTGACAAATCTGCTATTGAGCATCTGCCTGAGATACTGCTACCTTACCTGTTCTACCCATGTGCTCTGAAAAACTAATTCTCATAGTCAGCCTACAAGCAGAGCTGGACAGATTTACACAAAGAGGCTGGAGAATGAATATCACAAGTTTGCCTTTACACTGCCAGGGGATTTCCTTTAAATAGGGAGATTCATTCCCAGATTCCCCTGAGCAAAGCATGACATCTGGAGCAGCTGAAGCATCTGCTTAGTATCCTTTCATATTAACTCAAGCTAAAAACCAGGTTGTTATACTGTCAAACAATATTAATACTCTGCAGTTGTGTTATGTTGCTTTTAGGATAGTAGCATATTTTTTCTGAAATATTTTGCATATTATTTGCTAAAGTACCCTCAATCAGTGCAGACATGATTCTGGGCTCCCATCTGGTTTACACCACTGTAATTTCAATTACTTCATCACAGGAAGTCACTGTTTTATACAACCAAATTAATCAGAACTAAGTCTTGTGTCTCAGCATCCTAGACAAACAGGAGAGAGTTTGTACATCAAAATTATAATTTGAATTTAATTTAAGGAGGTCAGACTGTTTAATATACTTACTCCCACAAACAGAGATCTCAAAGAAAATTGGTACTATAATATCTCTGAGAACTAGTTGTTATACCTGAATACAAATTATTTTGCAGCAGTAACCCTGCAATTACATGGTTATTGTTGCAGTAAAGGACAATGAGAATTCTTGTATTTCAATCTTTGTTGATTTTGTACTCATTGGATGAACTTCAAATATATAATATTTTGCAAAATTTTGTTTGAGAAGTGTTATAGCTCTACCTGTAACAACATGGGGGAAAAAATAGCCAGATTAAGCAGAAGAGAGCACTTCCAAGGTATCACATGTCTCTGTCTCTACTGTCTATGCCCTTGCAAAGGAGCCCTCACCCTTTCACATTATACAGGCAAATAAAACAAACCTACATGTTTTGTGAAGGATTGTTGGTTAAATTTGATCCACTCTTCTCCACAGCATTCAGGAAACTGGTGAATGTTTCTGCGATATTTCTAGAAATATCTAATTTTCTTACAGCTTTATATGAGTGTGGTTCTTGTGAACCTGCTTTGGGGAATCTGTATTGGTGAGAACAGAGTTGCAGGATCCTCAGAGAACATGTTTAAAGTCTGAGTTCCCTCTAACCTTAAATCCTTATTTTGCAGTTGTCAAATGCAGCAGGAAAGTCCTTGGTGCAACAGGCATTTTTTTCCCAGATGAGTACAGGCTTCTGACAAATCACCTTGTTTTTCCTTCCATGGGCAAGGGAAAGAAAGAAACCCATTTTAAAATGACCTATTATAACATAGCCAAAAGCACAACATGGTAAATCAGTCACCATTTCAATTGTCTGTCTCTGTGAGTCAGTCTTGCCTTTATCGTTCATTTAGAAGCCTCGTTGCTGGCAACTTTTCCTATTATTGTCCTTCTGGAAGTACCTGGCAGCAGAAAATGTCAAAAAAGGATGCAAGACTGTTAATCTCTATTGTTGGGTGTTTACTGCTTGGGGTCTGTTGTGCTCTAGCATCTTGCAGCACATAACACCGTGTTCAGCATCACGCTTGCCTCAAACTGCCTGCTTCCTTTATGGCTCCTCTGTGGCCTTTTCTGTTTTCTGAGAGCAATAGGATGTTTTAAGACACGCTCTATTATTTTATTTTATTGCTCTTGGTACAATATCTCCTTCTCTCTCTCTCTCTCAATATTTCTTAAATTACTGTGGTTGCTACAGCAACCCTGGGCCTCTGCAGGGTGTTGCTGCAGGAGGTGTGTGCACGGCAGAGCCTGCGCTGCTCATCTCGCTCGTGTGCACCGAGCTCAAGGTGGTGCCCAGCTCCACTGGGGCTGGCTGTGGTCTGTCCCCCAGCTGGCTCCAGAAACCAGCTCCCTGCCTTTGCCTGTGGTGTGTTCAATCCACACTCAACATTTGCTCTTACAGGAATTCCTAGGCCACTTGGTAGCAAATGCTTTGTATCTCAAGTGCTTGTCTTTTCTGAGAAGTGGCCACCTGCTCTCAGCTGCTGCCTCTGTACCCAGCACTTCTTAGGGACACGTTAAGAGCAGGTGCCATCTCTGTGACCCTGTTGCGTATTTTTCAGAAAAAAATACCTCACAGCAGTTTTGAGGAGAGTAGGAATCGCATGTGGACAGAAGAGAAACCACAAGCATGCTCTTTTTTCTGGAAACAAACAGGCTCACTTCAAAGGCATCCTCTGAGAGCTCAGGTTGCACCTTGGTGAGAGACAGATGAAGGAGATGAGGTGTGAGCCCCTCTAGGACCACCACAGCCACAGCTTCCCTGAAAGTTGGTGGTTCTTCTGTTCAAGCCAAGTAACAGGCAAGCCGTGGCACAGTGTGTGTGACCACTCACTGGGCAGTTGCCCACACTCCTGGGCAGTGCAGACCTGCCTGGGGTACTACCTGAGCAGACAGGCACTGGCACACACCTGCAGTATTCTCTGGTGTAGACAGAAAGAGGCACAGACCAGGGCAGGGATCAGTGGTAGGTAGCCAAGAGAGGTGCAGGGCACTACTCTAAAAGAAGCCTTTCTGGCTTCAGTGACCTTGCTTTGCCAAGGAGGTCAAGGCAGCTCTTTGTTTATGCTTTGGTGTCTTCATAAATAACAGGAAACTCTTTGTTTGTTGGTTTGTTGTTGTTTTTTGGTTTGGTTTGTGTT
The DNA here is from genome assembly GCA_013398075.1 of Notiomystis cincta. Classification (NCBI taxonomy): domain Eukaryota; kingdom Metazoa; phylum Chordata; class Aves; order Passeriformes; family Notiomystidae; genus Notiomystis; species Notiomystis cincta. The sequence goes on along the minus strand of VZRX01013213.1, from coordinate 29,000 downwards.
TTTTTGTGGAAGACCTTTAAGGTAGTTATGCTTAGCACATTCCAGTTACTAGTTATTCCAAGTACATTGGAAGAGGGCAGGTTGGAAATTCTGATGAAATAGGTTTTATTTGTATATTAAAAATTCACCAAGTAAATTCAGAAGTAGACAATTTGAAATACTCCAACCAAAAATGCTGAACTCTGATCTAAGTAGCTGTTCCTTTGTGAGGGCCAGCATGATTTGGATGTATCTTTAATTTTGTCCTGTACTTAACTTGCACTCTTGGACCATAATTTAGTTTGACATGGTATTCCACCTCTGTATTGGGATAATAAACATTCACAGATCTCTGCTGCCCTGATTTTTAAGGGGTTCTTAAGTACCATTTTGCCCAAGCAGCATATTCTCCTATTGACCTCAAAGAGGGTTTCTGCTGAAAACTACTGAATTGAATAAGGACCATGCCATGAAGGACCGTGCTGTTCTGCAAGAAGTATTTCTGGCCTCTCTAAAATTAAAGTCATTGTTCTGTGTGGAGGCCAAGAACCAGCAAAATCTTTTGTGTGTTCTTCTTGCATGACTACAGAAGTGCCTCACCAGCACTGAGCTGGCACGTACCGAGGAATCCCTGAAATCAGGGTCTGGACAGCTGTTGTTTGCTCAGTCACCTGATGAAGTATCAGTCCTATTTCACCTTCAGATGTATTCCTGTGAGAAATGGTTTCTAATATTTTTAAAACATGATTTTCTCTGAGTTTGTGGCTTTGCATTTACCCATATTAAAATTTAAAACCTTGTTATAATCGCTACTATAGGAAAGAAAGGTTGTCTACTCAAGTGTAAACAAACCATTCATCTTCTCTGTTTCAGAAAAATCCTGTTGAATTGAACAAACATTTACTCAATGATCGTAATTATAGTGTATGTCAGTTTATACAGTCCCAAGTGGATTTAATCTATGTAAAGTGCCTTTAAAATACTGCAATTATTTTAAAGACACAAATAGGCTCAGAGGTTTAAGAACAAGATCATTGTGGGGCACTGTCTAAAGAAGTGGTCTGCTCCTACCTTTTTGTTCATTTTTGTTTTCGGGACAGATTTCTAAATTCTGATAATAACCATTGGGACAATTAATTATTGTAATAATTTTTGCTCAGTTAATTTTAGTGAATGGATTATAATAGAAATAATTTAACAAATAGTCAGTTCATACTGGTGGTCAGATGTCTTTAAGAAGGAAAGAGCTACAAAATCTATGTTCTTTTACCACAATCAAGTCAGAAGACAGAAAGGTCTGCTAAAAATAAGTAGATTCTTACCTTTCCAAAACTCCCTTTCCCAATAGCCCGCAATATTTGAAAGTGGTCAAAGTTAACTGCAAAATAAAGGAGAGAAGAAAAGGAAAATAGTTTGTAGCATGCTAAGTCAGAATCAGAAATCAGATAAGAAAAGAAATTACAATGTGTCCAACTAATGTCTTTTTACCATGTAGTGTTCCATTTTTCTCTTAAAACACCAAATACACTTAATAGCTAGCAAAGAGGAAGTTTGCTTTCAAATATGCTGCATTCATTTTGTTCACCAATTCATCTTGGAAATGTCTCCAGTGCCCGCTATCTCCAAACCCAAACACATCTCTGACCTAACCAAACCTAACAGGACAAAAGTTAGCATTTTGCAGCCATTAGCAAAAACTGCTCATCATTTTCCAGAAATATTGAGATCTATTAAAAGGACACTGAAGAATTCAGATAAGTATCACCCTCTACCTACAGATATATAATAACATATGGTTAGTATTTTTACAGTAGTCACACTTCAGGATAATACCCATATTTTGTTACAGTGATGGAAGCTTGTCCCATGATGAGCTAATATGATCAGCCTTTCCAAAGTTTTCCACCTTAATGCAATACATAATGCTAATATTGTAAGACTACTTCATAAATGTAGTATAAGTTTGTTTTCAGAGATTTCATTTTAGCTTGGCAGTAGAATGGATTTACTTGCAGTACAGGAAAATCTGACAGCACAGCCTGCCCTAGACACTGAAATGCTTTGCTGGGAGGGTGAGTGAGATTTCATTTCTCAGAAATATCATTATTATTGGTGTTACATGGGTTTAAACACAGAATGACTTTCAAATCTTCATGGGTAGATCTGGTGGTTTTAAAAAAATCCAACAACATCCTGAACAAAATTGATGCAAAGTCATTGAAATACCAACATGACAATGTGTGATATAGTTTTTACAGTCACTTCTCACAAAAGCATCACACTTAGAGCTAAGTTCAACGAACCAGAGATGACAAAGTTCAGTGCAACTTAACAGGATTTTTTTAGATTAAACTTTCTTATGTTCCCGGCTTTGGCCAATGGACCTTCATCTATTGATGTAAGAGTAACTGGCAAAATTGTGGAGACAGACTGTCCCTGGAAAAATCAAGAACCACAGAATGGTTTGGGTTAGAAAGGACCTTGAAGATTGTCTCATCTGACCCCCCTGCCATGGGCAGGGTCACTTTTCCCCAGATGAGTTTCTCAAAGTCCATCCAAGCTGTCCTTGAGCACTTCAAGAGCTGGGGCAGCCACAGCTTCTCTGGGCAACCTGTGCCAGGTCCACCCAAAAACGTGGTAACAAGAACAAATACAACAAAAAGGTGACTCACATCAAGATGAAGGAGAAAATCCTATAAAACTCATAATACTTTAAATACTTGCTAAAAAAGTTATCTATCTCAAGCTAAGCTTTGCATAGAAAGGTTGATAGCTATCAAGGCTCTAAAAAGGGTTAATGTCTTACTTTCTCTGTTGCAATAATATCTCATTTACACTATTAACACCACAAAGCATTTGTTTATTTATGCTTGCTTACACTGCCTTCAAGGAAACATGGTTGCTCCTTTCATTAGTGCAGCTATAGCAACCACCTTCCTGGTAATTGCTGGAGACAAATGAAACCCAGAGCTGACAGAGCTGAGAGCAGCAGATTGTTCTGCAGGAAACAAAGATGGTGAATACAGCAGCTTTAGAATTTGGATACTGAAATGAAAATGTGTGACCTTGCAAAGGATTTATAACCTGCTTGAAACTGAAAATTTGTGCTGAATCCTGTAAGAGTTAGGGTTGCCCAGAAGTTTGAGAAGGAAGATTGTCTGTCAGCAGCCTTCAGCTGGGGTCTCTGCTGAGAGTTTGCACCAGTGGGGAACTCTCTTGCAGTTCTTGCTGGCCAGTACTGGTCTGATGAACAAGACAGTCAGTTTAGCAAAACCCTCTTCCACATAAACTTACATCCACTGCAATCCTGCTCCCACCAGTCATCCCTCCCAAGTGCATGACTGGGCTGTCTGAGATGGCCCTTAATTTAGGTAGGAATTCAACATAGTGTTGAAAATATCCTAAACTCCATGTTAATCTCATTAATTTCTTTGTTATGAAAAAATCGTCCAAAAATTCAGCACAGCATGCTGGATGTTTTCTGTGTTGCTTCTCTGTTTTCAAACTTTCTCATATTTCCTGCTTATTTTGCTAAACTTTTCAACAAACATGTTCCTTAAGAAAAGATTATTTTGAATTTGTTCTTTACCTTGCAGTCATTCAGCTGAGTCCAGTTGCCAAAACAAGTAAAAAATTGTTGAAACAGTCTGTAATTATCTCAATTTGAGTCAAAACACATTTCAGTAATACTTGACTATATTACATTCTGAAATATGACATGTTTTGAAATACATCAGTTTGAAGAATTATTTTGTTTTTGTAAAACTAAGATTAAGCATTTATCTTTAGCTATGAAAAGGACATTTTTTATTGTCCATATGACTTCTATTCTATTTCTTTTTACTTCCTACTTTCCTGTGCTTATTGCTCTGAATGTCTAGAACAACTTAATTTTATGATTAGATTAGTTGTAAATTGGACTTCCATAAGAATAAGAGGCACTAGGCCAAGGAGTTGAAGATTAATTGCTAGTAAGCTAAATAAATGGTTAAAAATCATAGCCAACAACTGATCAAATTTTCTCAATTTCTATGTTTAACTTGAATAGAAAGTGGGATGTTACATTTCCATATCTCCATTAAGAGAAAAAAGATTTTCTTTCTGTAGCTAACAGTCCCACAAGTCTTATTTAAATTAAGGTACAATGATTGTAACACATTTTTTTCAAGAGAAAATAAAGCAAATTTTAAATGACTGAGGAAATACGTAAACATGCCTGAGCAAGGCTTGCAGCCACTGTGATTCTCTGGAAAGGGATAATTCACTAAAGTGAGACAACTCAGTCTCTTTTGATCATTCAAACATTGCAGATTCACAAACTGAGGAAGTTCCTCCCTTGGGATATTAAGAAAGAATAAAAAATGGGTTACCTTGCAGCTGAGACCAATAGCAAATTCATTGAGTAAAACTCAGATGCTTCAAGCAACATTCCCATCTAGAAGAGAGCAGCACCCCCCTGATAACAGTGAAGGGTTGAGCTAAATTCACTGCCACCTTGGTACTACATTAGCCATACACCTCAGGTGTTTTCCTCAGATGTTTTCCTCAGATGTTTTTAATCTCACACTCTCAAAATTTTGGGCTAACTTTGTTCATCTCAATTTTTTTTTTCAGGTTCTGTATGTGCTTTTTGTCTTTTTGGTGGAAATTCAATGCCAAAATATCACTCCTTAATCTAAGAATTACAGTTCACCATGACCTCTGTCATTTCCAATGTTGAAAATATCATCAAGGTCAGACAGTGCCATTTCCTCTGTGCAACAAGGACATCACAAGCATTAAATTCTTGTCCTCCAAAACACGGCATGTCTGGTTCTTGTGGTGCCTGGTGTTGTAGCTAATGACATTTCTCTAGTGCAAAGCCCCACTGAGATAATGGTGTAGCTGGCAGAAAGACATTTTCTTCAGTATCAGTAATGTGACTATTTTTGAAAACAGTTTTCTTTATACCTTTTACTTAGGAGAAAAAAAAATATTTTCCAACTCTTTGAGCAGTTCTTTCATTTTATTACCACATCATACTTAGGAGGTCTTATACATTGGCTCTGAATTCAAGTCTAAGGATATGAACTATTTTCAGAAAACAAAATTTGTTTGTATTGTCTTCAGAAAATTTTTCATACAAGTAAACCCACAGAATGACACTTATTAACAACATTATGAGAGAGTTTCTTTCCAGTTTCTTTGATTTCCATCAATTTGGAGAAATAAACCAGATATTTTGCTAACTGAGAGACAAAATAGATCAGCATTTATGGTACCTATTTCATGTTATGGTATCAGAGCAATGGGTGCCTGTTGATTTCAGCAATGTGCTGTATGTATACATTTAAATATTTTGTTTCTTACCATTAATCATACTCAGATTAACCTTAAATTTATTCCATTGCACAGATTCAACTCTCTATTAATAACTTTTAGTGCAAGTATATCTTATTTGGATTAGAATCATATTTTTGATTTAGCCCCATGTAGAGCATTTCCCAGTACTTTGATCTTGAACAAATAATAGCCAGATGATGGTAATGGGATTTATAAGCTGAATTAAAGGTTTCATCCTGCTTGCCATGAAAAGCAAAAAAAATGTGGTCCTAACAATTACAAATACTTGCATAAATATATTATTGTACTCAAAATCTATTGGGAATATCTAGAAGGTTGGTGCAGTGGTTGGTGACTGAATTACACACAGGAGCACCTCTACTGCCACAGTCTCCTCATGTGACCTTAGATGAGTGCTCCAGTATCTTCTGCCACTGTCTGCAGAAAAATGAATCACTACATCTCCAGGCAGCTGTAAAATTAGGTATAGGGAGTACCTTGGAGCTCAGACACACGAGCAATTGGGAGAGTAGCAGGAGCCAATCCAGTGGCAGTGCTTTATAAAAGCACCATGGAGACTGAGAGACATTTTTAAGGGGTGAGAGGTCTACACCACCGTGGGAGCAGAGCTACAGGAGGGAGTGGACTGATTCCAACCCTACACATCACCTTGTGGCAGAGCTGAGAACAGAACCCAGCTTCCACTTCACACCACACCTAATCAGGCACATCTTCCACACTGCACGAGCTTGATGGAGCAAATATTTGGTACAAAACTTTCTAGTGAAAGATAAAGTAAGTATTTCTTGCTCCACTGCTCCTTGAGGGTAAAGTGTACTTTGGGGAAAATATTCACGTCACAGACTATTGAGTTTTTACAACCACACTGCAAAACCACTGGAGAGTTGTAGTGGAAATGTCTATTCTTTTTTAAATCAGCACTATATACATAACAATATACCTTAAAACAATGAAGTATTTTATATGCATTCACCTCTGCTGCTTTATTCAAATCCTATGTTTACCAAAAAACCCCAAAGAAGTAACATCAACAACAGATCATTATGTATTATGTGTTTGATTTATGATCTCACAAAGGAATATAACATTTTTACCCTTTTACTTGAAGTTTTACTGTTTAAAATATTCTCATGTTGCACATCATTTGTTCAAGTGTAAATTACTTTTAGCTAAAGAGGCAATATGAATATTGGGTGGATTCTAGATAGAGCTGACATCTGTTTTCTCACTGCAACTGAGGAATTTTAATTGCATGTATATGTGATTAGTCCAAACACACTCAGTAAACATTACCTGAAAGAACTTTGTTTCTCCTAGAGAAAATAACCAATTGAACATGGGCATATCTCTGCAGAATAAAAACTAAAGTAGTGGCCTTTCTGGAAGAACTTGATAAGCTAAATATAGACTCTCCTTCCCTGGCTGAGCCCCACTGATTTATTTGGACTGTCTGGGAGTAGCCAAAATCAGAACATGAGCACTAAGGCATTAGGAGGTGTACAGTAAAGCCATATTTTTAACACAATGAGCATTTCAACACATCAAGTTTCATTCTCACTGATCTCAAGAGAAAACAGAAACAAGGAGATATGATGTGGCCATTAGCCAAGAAAATAGATTTTTATTTAAGTCTGAGCCCTGTCTTGCAGGTCTGTTTTGGGATGGTTTAATGCTTCCTGTTTCTGTGAATCAGGAAAACAGAACAGTAACTAAATCAGATTTCCTTCTAGATTTGACCTGTATGGTTTGACCTGAGACTCTTTGGATAGCACTGCTATTAGGATTTCAAACTAGTTCTGCAGTCTTCTTTCTATGTCTATCTACATTTCAGAGGCTCCAGCCTTTTCTAGGGACAGCCACAGGTTGTGCTGACAGAATCTCAGTAGATCTTAGCAGATCTTGTCAAAATTGTCACTGTCCTTCCACACAAAACATGTAAGATGAGTAACCAAGTAGACACAGTCATATATATTCAATACTCATAATAGAAATCCCCTGCTTGAATGGACATAGATAGGACAAACATGAACAATGCCTGAGAATTTAATTAAGGGTCATAAAATGTTTTGGGTAGTCATAAGGAGTCACATTCCATCATGCTCTGTTCACAGTAAGTGCATTAGTGAAGAAAGATGCTGCTTAAATTAAGGAAGAAATTCATTTCTGCTGACAGAATGATAAAGCCAGCATGCCTTTGAAGTGAACAAAGAGTACAAATCTGCATAGCTTCATAGGCTTCTGAATAAAATGGGACATTAATATACATTATTCAACTGGAAAACTTACTAGTTAGAAAGAGATACATAACCAAAATAAAGTTTCAGAGCTGGTTTTATCTCACTAATGATGAATCGTGGTTTCTGATCATATTTATAGGCTTTGTATTTAAATTGCATTACAATGTCTCAATTCTTCATGATTAATGAGTGTTTTAGTCTCAGTATCAACTAATTATGTTAATATGTTTTTATAATTATTCAGACCTTATTTGCAATTAGAAAGAATTTAAGATCTTTGTACCCCAAACAAATTTTATTTAAAATTCAGCTAACTTTGTTTTGAACTTTACAATGCATTTCAGTCTGATCATGTTTGCATACTTCACTTTCTTCAGTCAAAGTGAAACATTTCTGTATTATCAAAAGACATCCATTTCAGAACTCCTGACTGATCCAAAGTGGCTTTTCCACAACAGTTCAGTTCTGTATTTTGGTTCCCTGTGAAGCCAGCTGCAGGATGGGATGGTTGGCTGGACCACCCCTCCCTTTCAAAGGTGTCCTCAGAGCACTTGCACAACCTGTGCTTTGTCCCCTCTGAGCTGGTGGCTGCTCTTACAGGAGCTGTAAACAGGTACAAGACTTGGATCTAGAGAAGGGGATACAAGAATCAGATTCCAATACCTTTGAAGAAGTGTCATAAAACAGAAATGTAGTCCAGCTTTGAACTGTGCCAGAAGGAAATCTGAAAAGTTAAACTTGAATTCCATTCAAACTTTCCAAACCAGCTTTGATTTCCCAGCATAAGGCTTACTTTTTGTCAAGGAAAATATCAGCATTTTGATTAGGCAACAAGTTCAATGATCCATTAAAATTGTTTTCAGATGAAAAGTTTGTTTTATAAAAAAGAAAGTAGGGTGACAGAATTCCTTGTTATCTTCCATCTATGTCACATTTCAAACAAATGTGGGGGAAACAAACTTTTCCCTTATTAAAGTGAGGAGAAAATCTCAGTACCAGGGTGCTGGAAACCCAACAACGTAATTTTATTTATGCCTCTCTTATTTCTATATTCTATGAGTAAATAACTGATATCATAGATAAAAGAGTGGGCTAAAGAACATCTGCTGTGATGCATTACAGACATTCTGATTTCCTTATGTCAGTCCTCCTACAAGGCAGTACTTCACATGCAATTTAGCTACACATTTGAGGGAATTCACAGAATATTTAGACCATGCATGGTTTGTTCATCAAAAGCAGTGCCAGCATCATGGGGTTCTACACTGTAATTAGTGAAATCCACCTCACATCACATCGTTAAAATGAGTGGGGTTTTCCCTAAACAGCTGGGGAATTTTCTGAATGTGTTAGTTAAAATGAATACTGGAAAGGACTACAACAGCCTACCATTTTTGAAAATGTTATAAAAACAGACTAGAAGAACTTGGTGAATCAGCTAATAATTTACACTGTTACAGAAACAGGCATGTTTTGCCACACAAAAAGTAAAGTTGAAATTCTAAAGAAAATCAGCATTTTAAAGTAACAAGCTACTAAATAAAAAGGATGCTAATACTTATTCTCAAAATTCTTCTTCCCTTTTAATTCTGCAAAAGAACAAAATTGTATTTCTAGTGCTATTCTGTAATGGCTGCAAAAAAAATTAAGATGAGATTTTGCATTCACAAGGAAAGTGCTACTCCTAGGTAAACAGGGATCTGTTTGAACCCAGTATCAAATGAAAATTTCTCTCCAGAGCTGCTTATACCCCCAATAACCCAAATTGAAATGATACTGCCATTAAATAAATACACCTATTCTGAAAAATATATCAGGCAGCCACCTGAAGTCTGTGAAACAAAGTTTGCTCCTTGGACAAGAAGAACAGACTGCAAATCATTACAGCTTTTCTCTGAGGGAAGTTTAAACTGGAAGTCCTGAGTGCCATCCCCTCATCTCCAGACCTTGTCTGGGAAATTGGAGGTATATCAGCAAACCAAAAACCAAGAAAAGACATCTGATGCTTTTAGGAATGTGGGTGTCAGCTTCTGTGAGCCACTGGGAGGGATTTGCTGCCAGCAACTGAAATCTTGTAGCTGTAAACTGCAGCAGGGTTTTGGGCTGAGAACATCATTAGTTTTTGCCTAAAATCTGCTCAATGTTTGCCCCGTGGTGGCCTTAGCAAGGGCTTCACCAGAAGCACAGAGACTGCAGGGCTTGCTGTTATTGTTATCCTGTGGAAAACCAGAAAAATTCTTGTTCTGTGGAAGGTGTGGGGATGTCTGGCTGCTGCTTTGCTCCACAAGAATTTTAACACAGATTAGTGGAAATTAGATATTCTTTCTGAAGGACTGAGCACAAATAGGTGTTTACTGGCAAAGATTAATTGTACTGATCAGAAGAGCTCTTGTGGCTGCATCTCTCTCCCACAGTGTTTCTTGGGAGCATTAGATTAATAAATAAAGTTATTTTTCTTGTCTTTATGCCTCTTTAGAACTGGTCCAAATTTTTCTCATAAGAATTCCCAATTGGAGATTTTAGTGTGCTGCCTCTGTCAGAGGCACAGAGGAGTACTCTCAGGTGGCTGGGAGGAAAAAAAAAAGTAATTGAAAATCCAGTTCTTGCCTGTGATGGTTTGTGTGAGCAAACACAGGAGGAGGTGAGAGGAAAAACTATTCTTTTAAATAAATAATCTCAGTCTGAAGGATACAAAACAATATGAAAGTTCTGTTCTTTTGAGTAAGGATGTGATTTCAGCTCCAAGGAAAGCAAACAGAAAGTTACCTACTTTTGGAGTCTTTCTCATATTTTTGCTTTGTGTCTTCTTTCCATTTTTCCTCTTTTTTATTGAGAAGGAAGAGAAAGAACTACAAAATCAAAAGGTCTGCACTGATCTCAGGTGAAATGGAAAATTTCTGTGTATTGATTCGTGATGATTTCTGCTGATTATTGCTGTCTGTGTCCATACAGAGTGTGTGCATTTCTGATATTTTTTTCTGAAACAAAAACACCTCAAGAAATTCTCCTTTTCATTTTGCTTTTGGCTTTTTTTCACAGGAAAGATTTCTATTTTCATACAGTCTAATAATGAGAGGAAGTAGACAGCATTTATATTTCCCAACAGCAGAAACATATGCTTTATGCCCTATACCATACCAAATTTCTCTCAAAGACCACCTCACTGACACTGTATTTTAGCCCTTTATGAACCTTTTCGTGTGATGCTATGATGAGAGCACAGGATCATCCAGGAAAAGTCTTGTTCTTTGTAAAAGTAACTGGAAAATGAGACAGTCACAGAGACACCATGTCTGGCATGCTGCAGACAGCAGGAACAGAGGAGAGCACAAGCATCCCTGTTGATGGCAGTGTGGGTGTTTGGACTGGATTAAGCTGATTGTGACACCACCTGATACACCCACAATGCTGGTTTGGTCAGAAGTCTGGTTGAAGGGCAGTGGAATGAGATGGTCACCTTCACAGGGAAGTTACAGTGCTTATTAGGACAGAATTTGGGTATTTTACTTTAACAGGAATTGCTTTATATCAAAGAAGAGATCAAACTCTGATCCCTGCCATGTTAATATATACTGACACCAATATTTGCATTTTCCCTCACACATAAGTGAGCACAGGCAATAAAGACAAATTATAAATTATCTGCTAAGCAGGTCTTTTGACTTTGATAGCAGTTCCAGGAAGGCAACCAATTCCAGGAAGACAACCAACTTCCTGAAAATAAGAATAATAATAAACATCCTATGTCAGAAAAATATAAGCTAATATAAAGTTCAATTACTGTTATTTGAAGGCAAAGTTGCTCATTTAAGTTAATGAATTTTAAATTGTTTCTTATTATAAACAATAAAAAGAAGGTCAAATATTACTGTCAGAACTTGACAGAGGATATAAGGAATATGAAATGTGTGTTATCATTGCAAAAAGTCAGCTGGACAATCTAGCAGGGACCAAGCCCAAATTCATAGCACATCCTCAGTGGCAGTGCAGTACAAAACAGGAGAGAAAATCTGTTTAACGTCACACTGATGGTGTGAGCTGAAAAAAATTAGCACAGACAATGATATGTTTTAGTTGTCTTTTTTGGGGGATAATGCAAGATCTTCAGAAATCCTGATGATGACTAATGGTGCAGGCAATTACCAAGGGGAAGCTCCCTTGAAAAATACCTAAGAATTAAACCAGCAGCAGCTGAGACAGCTTAAAAGGAAAGAGACAAAAGACGACAGTGGCAAGCATGAATGGAGGGTAACACTGCAAAAAGTCAATTAAATTTATAATAATTCCTGTCCCAAGATATCATCAATTGAAAGGCAAGTTCAGAAAGGAGTAGAACCAGCACACAGTGAAAGAGGCACAGAGGAAAGACTCAGAGAGTCTTTCCTCTAAGTGACTAAGAGAGATCTGTGCAGAGCTGACCCCTTGCAGGGCAACCACAAATGATACTCTTTTAATGCTGCTTCCACGCCCATGGAGGTGTAAGGTCAGTGATCTGATCAGTCTGACAGTGTGATACCATGGACTGAGAATGAGAATTTGAATGTTTAGGATTGGCCTTGATTGTGTGGGTCAGTTTTGTGTAATCCTTCAGCAGCATAATTTCAAAGCAGACCTTTTCAACATCTCATTATATTCTGTTATGATGTCTGGTTAAGCATCCATCAATTGAGCTAAAAAAAACCCCAAAACAATTGGACTTCAAAGACATAGGCTTTTACAATTAGATTTAACAGAAAAGCAAAAGGAATGTGGAGTGCCAAATCTACAACTCTTTTTCAACTAAGATCAAATAGCAATAGGTTGTTGTGAAAAGCAACAGGGGTTTTATATATTGGTGTATAATTCAGTGTTGTGAAAAGTATCATCAGAGGTCAGATGTTCCTCCAGATGAACTGAAATATGGTAACAATCCTCACCTTTGCTAAATAACAGATATTGATGTCTGGAAATGAGCCTGATTAACACAACCCTGAAGTGAGAAAAGATTTGCTAGTAGTGGAAAACAACACAGTGTGGTGGGTGCGTTCAATTGTTGTGCACAAGAGTCAGTGTGACTGGTCACAGGAAGCTGAAAATGGCCACACCATTCCATGATTCCATGAAAGAACATGATTCTCTATTTAGACTGGCATTGAAGCTAAGTGACATGAATAACTGGAATTACTAGGTTATTATTAGGTTTGATGCATAGGCTAACAAAGTAACTGTTTAAGTCCATAGCCCTGGCCTCACTGTCACACAGAAATGATCAAGATTTGCTCAGTCAAATCTTCAGCATAACCACAGGTTAGTTTATCATAACAGAGCTAATTTGGCTGCTTCTATGTTCTGTTAGCATATAGCATTCAGGTAACCAATTTTCCAGTAGAAAATTTTCTTTGACTCACTTAGGCAGTGGAAAGTAATTGGAACTTCTCATCCATGTGTCCTATTATAACCAGCAGTTTACAAAATTTTACTGTTATAAACTCACAAGTCAGTGAATTATTTTTATTTTAAGACCAGTGAAAGTGTCAATTAAAGATCCCTTTTTGTTGCAATGAAAACATTTTTGGTTTGTGACAGGACAGAGATTTGGTTCAGAAAAGCTATTAACTCAGTGGCACCACTGGAAACATCACAAGTCATCAAGGAACAATTGAATTGATGTACTGGACTTTATCACAGCCAGTGAATAGCAGGGAAGCCTCTGTGAGTCTCCATGCTTTTCACAGCTCTTCCAAAAGGCATTGACATTGAAACTAAGGAGAAAAGTTTCAGGACCTGCTCCAAAGTAAAATGTAAGACTTATGGTAAACGAAAAATCACAGCACCCTTTTGTTGAGAAAAGAGAGTTTCTGTTTGACCCTGTTGCTCACTTATGGATGAGCTGACAAAAAGAATCTCTGAAATCATTGCAAGGAGAAACAGGTTGACAGGTGTAAGCAACAGCAAAGATACTCCTTGTGAAAATGTATTGCTACAATATAGAAAATCTAAATTTCACTTTACAGTAATAGACTTCCCTGCGAGATCAGGACACACATAATAGACTATGAAGCATCTTTTTCAGCTGGAAAATGGGAATATTCACCTCCCTTAGAGTTTCTATGAAAATAACCTCATTAATAACTGAACTGGAAGGCTCTCTGAGGGAAGTTGCTATGGGAATAAAATGTCAAATATCAGTGTACCAAACTGTTTTCTCCTGCAATAAAATTTATCAGAGTGATCCCCAGGTGAAGGAAAATTCTTTAAATTAAGTTAACAAAATCCTCAGTGAGACATCCATCAATCTTATCCATGCAAAGGTCTCTGTAATTCCAAACGTGCCAGGGGAAGCTAATAAACCTCTTTGCTCTCAGCTCCTCGGGGCAGTGGCTCTGAAAGCACTGCTCTTGCAGATTAGGATTTCACAAAATGAGTCTTGGTGCTATGTTAATGGGAGGTTGGGGACCCATGTGGAGAGGATTTTACTCAAACACCTAGGGAAAGTACGAGTTGTTCTCTTCTAAATTCAGAACCCAAGGCATGAGGATCTCTCTCCAGAACTGAATCTTGAAGAATTATCTCTTCTGTTTTTAACCACAACTCCAAATTAAATACTTGGGATAAGTAAGGACACTAAAGAGTCAGAACTATTCCTGTTTCATCTGGGATTGCCTACCATTTAGTGATTTAAAGTCAAGCCATCACCATGGGCTTCCACTAAATGATACCAGTTCTAAGCAGCAGCAGAAGTGTCTGAAGTGTCCCTGCCTGCTGCAGCTGCACAGGGGCACATCCCAGGCACAGCCTGGGCTGTGGCTGTGGGGTCCAGCTGCAGGCAGTGAGGATGCACACAGCATTCTCAGCAGTAGCTGTGGGTAGAAGGGGGTTGTAAGCAGGAAAAGCTGCTTCTCATCATGGAGAAAGGCAGTATTTGATCAAATTACCAGCACAAGTAGTGATTACATTTAAGGGCCAGATCTCCAGTACAGGAGAATTAAAGAAAATTTCAAGTATTCCATTACTGCCTGGCCACAAAGCAGCACCTCAGAGTCCAACACACACTAGTTACCTGTTAAACGGGCCACATTTCTATCAACTGTTTAAATGAAAGATACAACACACTTTTAAGTGGGCTGACCTCCTCCATTAATTCCATCTGTTACCCTATCCATAGTTATCCACCCTCCACAGTTAAATGAATTTTACTCTATACTTCAGCACTCAAGTTGCATTTTATTCATAGGTCTTATAAATTTTTTTCAACTAAGTTATATTTCTTAGAAAAATAATAAATCCATTTTAGAGATGTAACTTCAAATCCCAGCCTCTGAGGTTGTAAAGGCACTGACCTGAACTCATCTTGACAGTTCTGATTTTTATAGTTATTCAGAGCCAGGGAGAGGCTTTTTGATTCTAGCTGAGGTTCTTAATATTTCACTGTGTGAATCATCTACTTGCCATTTTGGAGGAAAGTAGGTCTCACAAAGTTGTTTTTTTTTACCTTCACACTCCAGACTAAACTATTGTTCATCAAACTTCAGATGAAGCAATATCCTGAGCTATTAGTTAACATTAAGATCTTTGTATACTTCATTTTTTGTGGCTGTTTCTCTTCAGGGTGGTATAGAAAGGGTAGAGGAAAAAAACTGGTTAAAACAGCTATATTTAATTCATAAAAATCTTCCATCATTTCAGTGCAATGCATATTTCTTCATCTCAGTTTACAGATAAGTATTTGATGATGGAATGGGTAGTTTCTGTACAGAGACTGGAAAAGATGGGCTGACTGCTGGACATAAAGTGACCACCTAACTGTGGAAGTTTTTTACTTGGAGCTGATGATTTATTCTCTCATCATTGTGCTTCTTACCTCTGGGAAATCCTTGTATAGTTATTTACAAGTTATTTTTAAGTATGCTTATTTACACTCCATAAGCAATTACACCAAATCTGATAGGACCACTCATTGCAGAAAACAGTAAATATGAATAAAGAAAGCAGGCACTTTATCTTATCTATCCACTCCTAAGATTAAGAGTTGTCCTTGTTTCAGCTGGAATAGAGTTAATTTTCTTAGTATCTATTATAGTGTTATTTATTATTATTATTATCATTGTTATTATAATTTACTTTATTCAATTATATTCTTATCTCAACCCACATGTTTTACATTATTCTGATTCTCCTCTCTATACAAGTGGAAAGGGAGGCTGAATGAGCAAGCAGGTGTGTGGTGCTTGGTTGCCAGCTGGGATGAAAACCCCAACAAAAGCGAAATGTTAAAGATTTCAAGCAAAGCAAACACAGACACATGAAACAAATGAAATCTACCTCAGGTCAGCTGGTACAGAGGTGACTGAGGAGAGGAGGAGGACTTCAGACCAGCCACAATTCCCAGGTTATGGCTGGGGGTTGGCATTAACAGCAGAAGGTCAGTGGACTCTAAGCTACAGCTTAACTTAGATTTACCTCATATCACCACACATCAGGGAAAAATAAAAATATTCATTTGGTGAGCAGGGTGGGTAGCTGAGAGATATTAATGGAAAGAACATAAGTTCTAATTTTAACCACAGAAGTTATTAGGTGAAAAGCACAAACAAATAGTGAGCTGCAGAGGATAAAATTGCTCAATGTAGCAGAAGGCTTTTTAGTGCCTGAAACATTCAGTGGCACCAAATGTGCTTATACCAATTCTGTATAATCACAGTAACACAACCTTAAATAAGTTTAATTATAGATGTTAGATGAAAATAATGAATGTTGGTGACTCAGTTCTAGAGTTCCCTACTGCATACACTGGGTTTGTTTTGACGAGAATAAAGTACATAAAAAAATATCTGTGTATATATAGAGAAAAAAAGGAAGAGAGAGAGAGATTGTCTCTAAAAATATATGTGTATCTATATTATATTTTCTTAATTCCAATAAAATAGCAAATCAGTATATCAGGTCTTCTTCTGGCTATAGAATGGAAAGCTTTCAACAGGAAAAAAAAAAAGAGGGTTTTGTTGGGGTTTTTTTATTTATTTACAGGCTGTGAAAAGGACTGGAAATCAGCTTCATATCACTAAAGACTGGAAGAAACATGTTGTATACGACAGTAGTCAGCAATCTTTCTTGGGTGTTCTGCTGGAGGGTACTCTTTTCCAAACTGGAATGTAGTGGCTCAGGAAGATATTTACAATATCCAGGACATCCTGTCATTCAAAAATTCAGGATGCCATTGATCCACATATGTCTGTGGATCAAAAGATGTATAAGATCTGCCTAGCAGGGGAAGTCTGAGAGCAGCATGTAGTTGCTCAAGTATTTGTATGCCCAGGAAGCATTTAAAATTCTCTGCATCTCACAAGTGAGCAACCTGAATGCCACAAGCTTTTCTCTCTAATGGACAGCTACAACAGTGGAAAGGCTGCCTTCAATTAGTGGATTTTAAAATCCATGGCTGTGCTTCACCCCACACCGCGGGGACAGAGCGGTGGCTCCTGGCTGGGAGCATCACCGACCAGAAGTGAAGGCAGCACTCAGCATAAGTGCTCAAACCCACTGCAAACAGCCCTTCACTGCCACATGTTACTTTATCTTTTCTGAGCAGCAGGCATAACCTCTCCTCGCTCTCAGAAAAGCCTTGTGAAAGCCATTCAGAGAGCAGATGCCATCCTAGCAACAGCTGGAATTTGCCTAGGCCCAGACAAGCTCCCCTCAGACATCCTGCCTCCCACAGCCACAGCCAGCACCTCTGAACAGGATGGCCAGTCCTTTTCCCAAACTATAATTTTTTTAAAAAGAGGGAAAAGGACAAGATAGATTGGGTGTTTGTAAATAACTGGGTTTTTTCTATTTTAAAAGCTGCCCAGGCAGCTTTACTCTAGCTGCTTTCTTCTCCTGTTCATCAACAGAGAGTTCACTAAATCCGAAAGAAAAATGATTGCCCTGCTGAAAGTAAAATCACACAGCACTTAGTGCTGACGATTTCATTCAATAAAGACCAATAAATCTCTCAAGAAAGTCTTTCAATACTGAGATTTTTATGGAGAATTTCACACTAAAAACGTATTTCTCTTTCTAAAGTATTTTTCATCTGCTATTATTATTTGCACGATAAAAACTTTAGTTTAATAACTTAGCTGAAAAACTTGAGCAAGAGATCTCAAGGCCATGTCACTGGGCAGAAAAAGATGTGGCAATAAAGGCATAATTGGCATGCAGTTACAGAAAAATCACATGAAGGCTGGGCAGAGAAGAATCTCACGAATCTGCATAAAACTTCTGGCTAATCTGTTCCTCATGTTATGTCCAAGCCAATCTCAATAAAAGCTAACCTTGTTTTACAGCAATTCCCCACACATGAGATTGTATTTCTGTAGTTACACATGCTAAAAGAGTCAAATATGAAGCTGGGCTTAAAATAATGACTTTTTCCTACTTCTCAAAGCGATCGTTTGATGGTCTCTTGTTGTTTGACTTCAAGCTCTGTGTAGCAGTTCCCAGAGCTTAAGATGTGGTATTGCCCCAAAAGCATTTGCAGGCTTTACAGCTTGGACAAAGATTTATCTAAACCTTACCCCAAAAGGCACAAAATCAATCTTCTTATCATAATGTGAAAGCAATCCAGGGGGGAATGGAAGATAGTTTCAGAAAGGTGTGAAGGACACTCAGGAGGCTGACAGTGATTTTGTGATTTTATTGCATTTTTGTTTTAACAAGGTAGCTAAGAACTGTTCTCATTGCTCAGCAAGGGAGGTGGAACAATCTCAAAAGGAAATAATAATTACTGGAAGGATTAACTCCGTTTGCATTTTTATATCTTAAATAAGGAACAGCAGGTGTTCTCTTATCACTGCAAAAATAGGAAAAAGAAGGAAAGTATTTTTTGCCCACTGCAGCAGACTGCCTTGTAGTATATTTATCTTACTAAATACAAAGTCCTTCTTACACAGAACAGTGTTAACAATAGAATTGTGAAGTCAGTGCTCCATTTTATTCAGTACCATATCAAGCAAAAAATGCAGGGCAGAAAAGTGCATCAGGTGTAGAACTTATCTAAATGTTTCTAACTTTCAAAGAACTAGATTTGATATTTAGTTTTAAAGGAGAAAAAAGAGAAAGAATATGAGAAAGACAGTGAGAATAAACACAAAATCAATAAAATATTACCAGACAGAAGTGAAAAGCATTGATTTAATTAATATTTTGAGTCAGATAAACTCTAGGGTAGATTTCATGAATATATCTAAAACAGCTTTTTTCAAAATAGCCCAAAATAGAAGAAGTTTAATAGAGAATTTCATATTGCATTGTGATATTATAAAGAAAATATTTATGGGAATACAAAATTTGGTAAATAAATTTCAGATTCGTCAACCAGTAATCATTAGAGCCTCAAAAACTTATATAAATAAGCTGCCACCAACCCCAATAATGCTGTCTAAGAAGCATCCTTCCATTTAAAAGGAAAATATCTTTGTCTTGATTATGGGATGAGTGAAACTTAGGTGTCTACGTTGTACTTAATATCCATATCAGGAAATACAACATTTCTAAGAACAAAAGGATTACAGCATTCCATACTTTTGTGTGAAAACCTGTGACAGCAATCACAGAAAAGGGGTGTAGGAGTAAAACTGATTATAAAGAACTTTCCATTAGTTATAGCAGAAATAAATCATATGCAAAACTGGAGGAAGAAC
This sequence comes from Notiomystis cincta, assembly GCA_013398075.1. Lineage (NCBI taxonomy): Eukaryota > Metazoa > Chordata > Aves > Passeriformes > Notiomystidae > Notiomystis > Notiomystis cincta. The sequence goes on along the minus strand of VZRX01013213.1, from coordinate 9,778 downwards.
CTTGATGGACCGACTGCCAGTGAAATAAACTGAAATCATAAACTCATCCAGCTTTTTAGATTGGAAAAGGCCTTTAAGACCTTTGAGCCCAACCACAAACCTAACACTGCCAACTCCTCCACTAAACCATGTCCATAAGGCCCAGTAAGCTTTCCTTGCCAGGCTGGAAAACACAGGAAGCTGATAGTCTTAGGAGAGAGGTGGTGAATTAAGAAGACTTTTACAAAGACCTTTCTGCGGAGTTCAGATTTCCAGTGATCAAAACCAGAACTGTCCAGTGACCTCACAAATGCTAGCCTGTCCATTCAGACTGTTTGATCTACTTATTAAAATACACAGATTGATGAGAGTCAAAGTGGAAATTAAGGCATTAAAGAGGAGATCAAACTGAGCATGTGAGAGAGAGCTGCAGGTAAATGAGTCTTCTAATTACTGGAGTGGAAAATAACTTATTTGGGAACAAAAGGAAGGAAGTCCTCATTTCTGTGATACAAAAGTATAACCCTACCCATTATCCTTGTTGATGGATATTTGAGGTGAATGCTGACTGCCTAAGGGAATAGACCAATGTATAACATTAAGGTTTTCTTGAGGGCAACCTGAATACAAGTCACATGTGGCACTTTCATTCTATTTGTCAGGTTTTAGTAAGTGAGGAAGCTGAAAGGGAAAGCCTGGTAGTACTCACCAGTGAACAGATGCCTTCTTTCTTTCTTCTTTTCTCCAGAAATGTGTGTTTTATAGAAGTACAGTACTATAGTGTAGTATATAAATAGTATGTGTTGGCCTAACTATAAAGCTGTGCTGTATACATGTAATGTAAAATTTAAATAGTATAATGTCAATTTCTAAAACTTTACAACTTAATAAAAGGATGTTCCATGAAATACTGTATTAAGAAAATCAGTTCGAGGTCCTGATGAACATATTAATGCTCAACATTCTCTTGACTGAGAAGGTGTAGGCATATTGGGCCCCACCAGTGCTCATCTGCAGATACAGTGTGATTTGAACATACATTTCTGATAGAGGAAAAAGTTTCCTGGGATCATGTGCAGCCAAATAAAATCCAGTGTTATTCTTCAAAACAGTGTTATTCTTCAAATTTAATGTACTAGAGACTGAACCCTAGAAAGTAAACCAACTTTTTTCTTCTTTAACCATAGGGGAAAAATATCAGGGCATTTGTTCTTTTTTTCAACGACCCTGTATTTGCTATTCATGCCAAATTTTGATTGGAGACTCAGAGTATGATTTAGTTAAGAAAACAGCTTTTATTGATCTCTTCAGTTTTTCTTGTTTGCATAATAAGTTTTACTTTTTCCTGTTGCAGAGAAGCTCACACACACACACACACACACTGTGTTCAAAAGTACAACAGCAAATTGGGCAACAGTTCCACATAGGCCTACATTAGGCAGTAAATAATGTCATTCAGGGTAATCAATTTAACCAGTTCATGAAACTAAGCAGAACTGTGCTCAAGAGAGATCACACCCTCTGATGTGCACACTGCTGACTGCTGCTCCTCCCCCCAAAACAGTCCAGGCTTTTCCTGTGGAGTCTGGTGGTGTCCCCTAGCTTTTGTTCCTTTCCCTCACATGTTTTACCCTGATAGGATGCTCTGGAGCTCCTCTGCCAGACTGAACTAGAAATTTTCCTTTTTAATTGAATATTGTCTCAGAATTTTTACTTTTTATTGATTGATCTCAGGAGCAACCTTTTCTCTTCCACGCCTTTCCCATCTTCTCAGCATTAGCTCACTCTGGCTAAGTCAAAATGTTGTGAAACCTCCAAAATAACTTGATAATCTTTCCTCTATTCCACCCTTCAGTGCTTAGTCACAGGTGTCACAGCCCACCAGGTTTTGCTTCAGGAAAGTTTCACCTTTTGCTTTCCCAAATTTGCTTTTTTATGAGAAAGCTAGAAAAGAGTGAGTCTTGTGTTTGGCCAACAAAACCTCTCCTTCGTTGGCTTTATGTCCACATTCAGAAAATACTGTACAAAAGCAGTTCTTGTGAGACAGTTCTCTGAGTACCTGTGAGCAAGATCATAGTTCCTTACTATGTTTATTTTCCAAAGAATTTCTTGGCCCTTTTCTAATTCAGTCAGGTACAACATTTGACTCCAGGCTGAACTTGGTTCATTGGGACACTATGGTACCCAAGGCTCACAAAAAACTGCATCCCCCCAGCAGCTACTGCTGGCTTTGTAACCCATATTCACACATCCACACCAAGGAATTCTTTCACCTTCGTGCCCAGTGCTGCCCATGACTCAGTGTCTGTCACGCTGCAGCCAGGTGGGAGGAGGTAGATCTATTCCCCCTTGTTCTGGGGGAAAACATCTCTTCTTTTGAACTCTATCACAGTGAAGCCAATACTGAGGAGTAGAGTCACTTTAATATCTCTGTACATTTGAAAACCTTTTGTCCTGGGATAAAACCAAACATTTCATTCTCAGACTGCCACCCTTTCAGCTTTTCCAGTCCTTCAGAGCCCAGCTCTCTGAAAGCCTGCTCTTTGGCACAGAAACAACAGCAGCACAGCTGAAGGAGCAAAGCCTTTTCACTGCAAGCAACAGCTGTGGGCAGGGATGGGAGACAATGTCTGGACTTGTGAAGGAGGGATTGTAAAAGCAATAGTGTTGAGACTGAGACAATAATCTTGCTTTCTCAGAGTTTATTTCAAAATCAGAATTTTCCTTGATCTTGAATAGGAGTCTCTAAGCTTACCTTGCTTGATGCTTGGTAAATTTTGAAATATTTATACTTTCTTATTCACAAGAAATTTATCTTGATATCCAGGCACACTACATAACACATATTGCAACATGGGTGAAATGTTACCTCTCCTGAGCACTTCCTTGATAACAAGCCAACAAGAAATTCCTTAACACTCTTAGAGTTAGGTGTCATGCCAACCACTTCTGCAAATTTTGGAAGGCTACAAAAGCAGCAGCAAAGACTGACATGATGCCTTTGTTTAAGATGGAGGTCCTGGCAAGGATGCTTCCACCGAAGTGGAAAACGAAATCTTGGAATTGTAGTAAATAATATTAGTAAGGATCTTGAAAATTTATCTGGACCATGTCTAAGATATTGCTGGCAGAGATTTTGTTGAATCTGGATGATGTAAAGTAAAGTAAAATTGACAAATACTTTAGCTGTCCCTGGAAAGGATCTTTGTTCTAATCCTGACAGTGTGAGGTAAATCTGATATTGCACAACATTTTTAGGATATTGAAAAGATGGAACAGAGATGCAGCTCATTTGAGATAGCAAGAAGCTAAGATGAAAGTGCCAGATTCATCTCCTTTAGAGCTCCCTGTAAAAAGGGAGAACTGATACAGTATTAAAGTTCACCTACATTTACCATTTAGTGTCTGAGGAGATCCGCATTATTTGTGTGCATTTCCAAAGCCTGAGTGAGGCAGATGAGGGCTGATGGTGATTGCAGTGTCACAATATTCCTTCTGAGCCTCCTTTGGCACAGACCATGTACACTGTCAACACCAGCTGGGCAGTTGGTACCTCTGTGGCTGCCTGGAATTATCATATTGCTCTCCTGTGCTCTCCTTTCTGTCTGTATTCTCCCCCTGTCTCATACATCCTGTAAGTGTGAGTGCCACACTGATTTATTTTGTTCTGTGATTGTACAGACACTGAGATTAGGGTTTCTGAAGTGTTTTGCACTACACATAATGATGACTTCCTATCTAAAGTTCAATAAATAGAAAATAAAATTGTATAAAATTCAACATGGTCATAAACTATAAAAAAATCCAGTGGTCTGGATCTAATTTATCTAAAACATTGAAATTCAGACTTTGACAGCTGTGGTTTTCAACAGAACTGCCTTTGAGCAGTTTTTAAATCACATTGTTGTATTCTTATCCAATTCAGCTCTAAAGAGAACTGGAATATTCATCTTTGCAAAGAACATCTTAAAATGTAATGTAACACACCATAGAACTTCCACGAACAAACTAAAAATCCAGCAGAAATATTGATCCCACATGGTGTTTGCTACTCTCTCTAACAGAAAGTATTTAGATTGCAACCCTTTATTCCACTGTTCTTTAGGGCTGTATTTTATGGAACAAGTAATTTGAAGAGAGTGTGTTATTATCCTCGTGGCTGGAGCTGTGTGCAGCAGCCCTGTGGCTGCACCAGGAGTTGCCCATTACTGTGTGGCAGCAGGATGATGAGCACTATCATATCATTGACAATAACTGGACCCTGCATACTCTGGTCTCAATCTGACCCATTTTGACTTTTAACCACTGCTTTCAACTGGTTCCAAGCAAAACTCTTGTTTGTGATTTTTCCCTATGTCACCTTATAGTTGGTCAGCTTTCACTGCACTTTATATATAAACTCAGCCATTATGCTCAGAATTCAGCTACCTGAATCCATACTAATTGTAGGCATTTTTCTTAGGCTCTGCATCGGGGTTTTAGGCTTTTAGTACAAGTCTTTCCAGCAGCTGGCCACCTAATAATGATGTTTTCTGACACTCACCAACAATTTTAAATCCTTCATTTAAGCTGAAGGCTTTTCTAAAGAGGAGAGGTAGAAATCAATTTTAAATTACAACTTCAAATTGCAAGTTTAACTCCAGAGGATGGACGCATTACTCTCTAGTACATAAGATTTCCACTGAGCTGTGTAGTTATGACAGTGCAGCAGAACAAAGCCCTGTGACTCAGGTGAGGAAGTGGGATTTCAGCCCCTCCTTGAGGAGGATTCACAAGCACTACTCTGAATCAGGTTCTGGCCATGGGGAATAAGCCAAGGCATTCCCCACTACCGAGGCACAGTCTGTCACAATGACCTCCACAGAGAGGTGTGAGAGGGAGCTCTGCAGCTCCAGGATGCTCAGTGAAAGGTTCTCTGGAAAGACATAATTACTTTTAAATGTAAAGTCATGGTTCATTGTGACCAACCAAAACCAAGCTCTTCAAAAGTTCAGTATACTTATTTCTAAAAGTAACTGTGGCAAGCCCCAAATAATCAAACACGACTGCCATATCATTTGGCAGAACTTCTAACACTTTGTTTCTTATCCTTTCCTCTGTATCTTCCACCCCAATGTAGGCAAATACTTTATTCCTGTTTGATAGCAGTAATATCTCTCCTGAGTCAGCTCTTTTCTAAATTACTCTTTTTGACAATTTAATTTTCACATTTTGAATACCATTGAAATTTTAACTGAACACGGTCAAGCAAATCCAGCATGAAAGACACTCTTTACAGTCACTAGGCTATTGCTAATATATTCATTACTTGTGATATTTACTGAGAATTTGCAAGGAACATTTACCAATGGTGGATATTACTCTTACTCTTCTATTGCCATTCTTGTGAACATATTGCTGTTTCTGAAGAGTTGAACATGAGGAAAAATTTGCTTCTTTGCTGTCCTGATATTAGTACTGGATATACATATTCAGGAAAGTGTAGTTTTTATGAGAATAGGAAATATTCAAGGTGAAGAGAGTCAGATTCCTTTGCTTCAGTAGTATTAACCAAAATAAAACTGTTTTCCCTTCACCTGAATTGACTACACAATTTGTGTAGTACCTTGCTTAAAACACTTTTTAAATGTCTGAAAAAATATTTTAGTTCCACCTCATTTAAGTATCTAGCTTTGGTAGGAAGTAGTGATGCTGTACAACACCAAGTCTAGTTCTCTATCCAACCTGTACAGCAATAAAAATCAGGTAAAACATATTTTTCTATATCTTTAGCCAGAGTACAAGGTCTAGGCAAACAAAGGGCTCTATTCCCTGGATTATTGCTAGCTGGTTTTGTACTTTAACCTAGGCTAAGAAGAAAAAATGAGATAAATACAGCATGGTTTTACCAGAAGATTTTGTACAAGTAACCAGACATTTCTCCTTGATGACAAATGTATTTTGTAGATGATAGAGTTGGTTTAAACTTAATTTTTCTCAGTTTCAGTGGAATGAGATGTAAGTATCAGCAAAGAATAAGGTGAGGATAAACTGACAAAAGGCAAGGTGGGCCTGTGTGCTGGTTTTGGCTGGGATAGATTTAATTTTCTTCAGAGCAGTTCGTGTGGGGCTGTGTTTGGGGTTTGTGCTGCAAACAGTGCTGGCAACTCAGGGATGTTTTAGCTCCTGCTGAGCAGCACCTCCACAGAGCCAAGGCCTGTCCTGCCCACGAGTGAGGAGGGTGCACGAGGAGCTGGGAGGGGACAGAGCCAGGACAGCTGACCCCAACTGGGCCAGGATGTCCCACACCACATGGCTTCGTGCTCAGTATACAAAGCTGGGTGAAGAGGAGGGAAGGGGGAAACACTCAGTGTGATGGCATTTGTCTTCCCAAGTCACATCTCATGTGACGGGCCCTGGTCTCCTGGGTGTTGCTGAACACCTGCCTGCCCCTGGATTCCTTGTTTTCACTGTTGGTGTGCACAGCTTTTGCTTTCCCTATTAAACTGTCTTTGTCTCAACCCATGAGCTTTTTCACTTTTATTCTCTCCTTCATCCCACCTGGGGGGAGTGAGCCAATGGCTGTGTGGGCCTGAGTGGCTGCTTGGGGTTAACCCATGATAGTTACACAGGAAAAAATATCATTTAGAAATGGGAATTCTGAGGCTGGCAGGGGTTAACAGCAAAGAAGATTAAGTCTGGAAATGATCCAGCTGCATACTTACACAAAGTGTTGGGTGGTCTCCATAACTGACATGGAGGTGATCAGAGTGGTGATAACTTAAAACATTGGATAAAGAAGAATCAGAGTGTTGCAAGGAAAGAAGTGAGTGATCATCTTTGGGACTATGAATGATAGAAATGTGCCAAAATTCAGTCCTGCAAAAGGCCAGGTACATAGGAACACCAAAACTTCCTAATGTGGATTGGAGTTCATCAATAGAAATCACTGAGCAGGGCACTGTGCCCAGGGTGACAGAGCTATCCACATGGTGTGCCCATGAAAAGGGCACAGGTAGTTATAGGACTTATTTCCAGTAGAGAACAGGATGTATTTTTCCAACACAAGGTCCTGGTGAAAACCAACCTACAATTTTGTGTATAATTTGGGTTATCTGTGGGAAACCAGGACAGGTTCAAATGCAGACAGATGCAGAGCACATGAAATGAGAAAGCAGTAGAGATAATAGAAAAATGGAAAAGGTTTCCCTACAAATCAAAGAGTGAGAGGGGACATTTTTACCGTCTATCAAAGCCCAAGAGTAATTGTGGAGGGGGGAGAGCATTTTAAACTAACAAAAACTTGAATTAAACACAAATCTTATAAATAGGTCAAGAAACATTTAGTCAGGAAAACAGATGTTTCTAACAGTTCAAAGAGTGAAATTGTGGAAGATCCTTCTAATAAAATTGGAACACAGAGAACTAATGTAGCTGGTAAAAATCATGTGCATTACAGCCTTTAAAAATATTAGTGTATGGTACTGATGTGTTGTACTGGCTGTAATGACTGGGGGCTGACAGCATGTAATTCAGGCTTCTGGTGCTCTAGAATAATTTTTCTATTATCCTGAGCATGGTGGGGAGTCTACAAAAAGCTCACAGATCTACTCAATGGATCAGAACGTCTTCTCACCAGAAAGGAGGAGTTGTAACTCTGGAACAGACACCCTGTGGGCTTGTCAGGCAGCTCTGGGTGCTCTTCACACACTACTTCCATATATTTATTTATTAAGTAATACACAGGGTAACTAACTTTTTCCTACAATTTACAGAGTGATGATGAGTGGTTTTAACCCTTTTCTTCCAAAATCCATGTTTTATTCTACATCCACCATTTACATGCATGGATATAAAATGAAAATACTTTTTTCTGCTCATTTTTATGATTTTAAGAGGCAGCTCTGACATTGCACACAATACACTAAATCGATTAGTTTCTAATATTCCTACACCTTCATGCACAGCTTACCTATTCTGGTTCTCTATGAACTGATTGTCATTCTTGAGCAAAATTATACCATCTCTAGAAACAAATCCACTTTCTCTTGTTGTACTTTCTTGTTAGCTTTTTTCTTTTTTAAATTACACATTGAATCAATATTGTGGGATAGGGTGACTTTTACAGCTACTAGTGGGAATATGAAAAAACAACTTCATTTTGCATTAAATTCTGTAAGATACATTTTCAAAGTGGAGATATCTCCCCATATTGTTTAAGTACTTGGGAAAATGCCATCCTTAACAATATTTGGTAAGCACTATTGGAAATTGGTTATTGTTTCAAAAGCAATGGACTCTTCTGAACTAAGTGGTTGTGCCAAGCAAAATATCTTAAGAGGAATAAAAGTAGGAACATTCATAATGGGAAAAACCACCTCTGAACAAAACAAAACCCTGCAAAGAATAAATAATAACCTAATTGAAATCCATAAATACTTCATGTGCTTTTTTTTATTAGCTGTTAATAATGGCTGCATTACAGAAATGTTTTCCAGACAGAAAGAGAACTAAGTACCATAAAGGCATTTCTGCAATAATTTACTATTGAACTTTGTTCATTTTGTTCAAAATTGACCACAATTTTGTATCATGGAAAAACAGAATAAGAGTGGTGATAATTCATGGAAACTGCAAACTCAAGAGAGCCCAATTAGAAGTCTTCAAAGGCAGGAGCATGGGTACTTTTCTACCTGAGGGTGTCTAGACAAGATTAACAGCATGCTTTTGCTCTGGAGTATTTCTCAGGGAGTTACCTCAAGGTTTACAACAGCAACTGTGCATGGTCAGGACTTTACCTGGGGGAGGTGTTGGGGCTCTTTCTCACTTTTCTGTTCACTGAGCATCACCTGTGGTAAAGGTCTGAAATTTTTATCAGTCCAGCAAAATGACAGCTATGGCTCCACACTACACAAGTGGTAAATAATCTGTCCCATTCCCCACACAAACAATGGAATGTTGTAAACCACACCTCATCAAGCTTTGCCAAGGAATAGGGAATGGTAATCTCAACTTAAATGCAAGTAAAGGTGTAGTCACCCTTTTAAGCACTTTACATGCAATTAGACATTTCCTCCCTACTAGCAAAAAATATCAAATATCTCCATGTGCCCTGAACATATAGGGCAGAACATATATGTTTTTGACTTGTTATGAAACCCAGGAAGCCAAAACAATATGAGTCTATTAAGGCACAATCACTTCCTCATAAAATATATTGGGAACTTCTGGGGAAAGAATACACTCTGAAATAAGTACCCATTGTCCAGATAGGCAGCAGCATCTATCCCATAAGTAACATTAAAAACACTTCTATGTTAATATACAAATATCTGCTTTCTAAGAGTGCTGTGGTCTCTCTTCTTCAAAATCCAAAATTATTTTAATTGGAATGCATCCACATAATTCCAACTAAATACAGTCTACATTGGAAAATTGCATTGAAATGCACAAAAAGCAAAGAAACACCACATTTTAGGCAAACTTTTCCATTGCCTTCCAAAAACTTTACAAGGTACACTTTCTTATGACATATTATCTAGGTAGGGAGTAGAAACTCAGAGTAATAGAACGAGCTAAAAAAAAGTTTCAGAAAGTAAAGGTGATGGAAGAAGTACAGAGTAAGAGAGACATCACCATTTAAAACAGGCAGGTGGGCAAAGAGACGACTATAAACCAGAGCAGAAACGCGGGCATCCATCTCCAAAACTATGCCCATTCATAAAGGCAGGTTTGAAGTTACCTGCCATGTGCTTAAAGCCCCGCTGACGATGCGCTGGACTTGAGCCTGTACCTGAAAGCAGCCACGCACTCTCTCGGT
>VZRX01013211.1:0-14813 GCA_013398075.1 Notiomystis cincta | reverse complement strand
AGCAAAGTAAGGTCAAGGGACCTATCCAGGAAATTCCTTTTTTAGGAATGGCAAGATGGACATCATTGGATTCCAATGGACAAGGTCAACCAAGTAGCAGCTATATCCCTGCCAACCAGCAAGAAGGAAACACAGGCTTTCTTAGATGATGTGGGGTTTTGGAGAATGCCTATTCCAGATTACAGTCAGATTGTGAGTCCTCTGTATCATGGAAGATACATGGAAAAAGAATTATTTTAAGTGGTGTCCTGAATGACAAGCTTTTGAACAAATCAAACAGATTGTTAATGCAGTAGCCCTGAAGCCAGTCAGAAGAGGAGAGAATGTCAAAAATGTGGTCTACACTGCAGCCAGGGAGAAGGGTCCTTCCTGGAGTCTCTGGAAAAGTACATGAGGAGACTAGAGAATGAACACTGGGTTCTAGAGTTGGGGATACAAAGGACATGAGGCCCACTACATCACTACACGGCAGTTCACGAAGGGGTTCGAGCTGCTTCCAAAGTGACTGGCACCAAAGCACAGCTCCTCCTGGCACCCTGATTGCCAGTGCTGGGCTGGATGCTCAAAGGAAAAGCCCTTTCCACACATCATGCCACTGATGCCACGTAGGGTAAGCGGACTGCACCAACTACACAGTGAGCTCAAACAGGAAACCCCAGTCACCCAGGGATCTTGGAAGTTGTCATGAATCAGCCCAGAAGGCAAAAAATGTGGATTATCATCAGAAGTAGAAGAGGAGGAGGTTACACATGCTGACAAGGCCCCATGATAAAATGAGCTACCAGAAAATGAAAAGCCGTATGATCTCTCCACTGATGGTTCCTGCTGTATGGTTGGGCTAGCTACACTGAAAACAGGAAGCAGCTGTACAGAGTTCTACATGACAAGTCACAGAAGCTATGGAGGGACAAGGTGCATCAAGTCAGGTTGCAGAGCTGAAAACCATCCAGCTGACTTTAGATATCGCTGAATGAGAGAAGTGGTCAGTGCTCTACCTCTACACTGGCTCGTGGATGACAGAAAATGCACTTGTGGGGGTGGCTGGACCAATGGAAAAAGACCAACTGGCAGGACAGAGGTAAACCCATCTGGGCTGATGACTTGTGGCAAAATATCACTACCCAAGTAGAGAAGCTGGCTGTAAAAGTATGTTGAGTAGATGCACTCATACCCAGGAGTGAGGCTGCTACTGAAGAGCATTTCAAGAATGGAGAGGTGGATTGGGCTGCCGAGATTAAAGTGTCTTGGGTGGATCTGGACTAGCAGCATAAGAGTGAATTATTTCTGGTTGCTGGGCCCATGATGCCTCAGTCCATCAGGGAGGAGATTTAACAATACAGATGGGCTTGTGACTTAACCATGGGGATAGATTTAATGATGAACACTATTTTCCAGGTGATGCATAACTCTGAAGTGTGCACTGTAATCAAGCTGGCCAAGCAGGTGGGTAAAGCACCTGTGGTGTGGTGGATAATGGTCAAAATATAAATATGGGGTGGTTTGACAGGTTAATTCTATCGTACTCCCACAAACCCGCCAGGCAGGCCCTGCGTGCTGACAGTGGTGTAAAGAGCCACTGGATGGCTGGAGATGAATCCTGTACCTCACACCACTGCCTGGAACACCATCTGGGGCCTCCAAATTCAAGTCCTGTGACAACACGGCGCCCCAGAAATAACTGAGTTGTACATACGGACTGATTTCAAAAATAGCCTCATACACACCAGAGAGCACAGTATTGAGTGGGTATCATATTCCCTGTCATGCACCAACCTCTGGGAAAGTTGAACAGTACAATGGACTGATAAAGCCACATTGAAAGCAATGGGTGGTGGGAACTTCAAACACTGGGATCTACATTTATTTGAAGACTACCTGGTTTGTTAACACTACATGCTCCAGTCTAGCTGGCCCTGCCCAATAAAAACCCCCACATACCACAGAAGGGCCAATTACCATAATGCATACGAGGAACCTGTTAGGGATGACAGTTTGGATTAGTCCCATTTCCAACCACGGCAAACCCATCAGTGGGATTGTTTTTGTTTAAAGACCTGAGTGCACTTCATGGGTAATGCAGGTGGATGGGGAAACATGATGAGTACCTCAAGCAGAGGTGCAATTCTAAGTATTTTTTGTGACACTGACCTCACCGTAAAATTCTCTTAAAGCAAAAAGCCTTCCGTAATGTTCGTTATTAGCTGAGTGTCCTGATTCCAGCCAGGAAAGGGTTCATTTCTTCAACAGCCAGACTGGGGGCATTGCTAGGACGTGGATGTCATATCCATGTCATATGTCATATTCCACAAACAGGGAAGTGCCCACTTCTGGAGCAAGGGAGCCTGGCTGCATGGGTCAGATCTCCATGGTGAGCCTTTTGCATGGAAATCATGCTCTTGCTTTTGTACACTCTAGCTATTAGTATTGTTACTGGTTCTGTTAGTTTTCTTATCTCAGTGCTGTTTCCAGCAATTTTTTTGTGATCTCAACCCATGATCTTTACTTTTTTTGCCTGCAATTCTCCTCTCCATCCTATCACAGGGGAAGCAGGAGAGGGAGGGGGAAGGAAGGAAGCAGCACACGGTTTGGAGTGCCTCGGTGGGAGCACTGAACTGCAGAGTACCACACCAAAATGAGGCATAACTTGCAGAGAAATAGCACTATCAAAGGAAACCACATAAAGCAGAAATGAACCACTTCCAAAATTAAGGATAGGGGAGCTATTTGAATTAGATGCTATCCCTCTGAAACAGGAGTTAGAAAGTTTTAGTGAGCCCTTTTGCTACCTCCATGGAAGTTCACCCTTATTTGACTGTAATACAAGACACTGAAATAATTCAATTCACACATGCTCCACAGACACCTGATAAGTATTTGGCATCTCATCTCTGAACAGAAAAACCTCTTCAATAGCCCAAGCCAAGCAGGCATTCCATAAAGGGAAATGTTCATGAATCCAACAATACATTACATCACTGCAAATTTATTTCACTGACTCAGTTAAGAAGAATTTTTCCAGCCACTAAATAAACAACAGCAAATACATTATAAGAAGTCAAGGTACACACACAATTTTGCTTGATCCACAGTGTGCAGCATGTACTTTATTATACTAAAGTGTTGCTAGCCAGAGAAAATCTGGAATGTTCAATGATAAACTGCAAAGAAACTAAAACTAAGAGTGTAAGGATTTCTACTAATCATCTGCACATTTTATTTGAAACTTGATCCTGCAGCCCTTATTCACAAGATCAGACCTATTGAGTTTATTCACATGAGCTTTGGCTGCAAGATTGGACCTTAAGTACTATCAGGTGCACGTGCAGCCTATCATCAGATTTTGGGTTATTCATGCAAGAAGCTACCCTTTCAAATGCAGACTACTTAATGCTTCCTTCTTCATTAACTTACATGTCCTCTTCTGCTGCTCTATGCTTTCATTTGTGCTATGTAAATAGCCTCTCAGTCATCAAAACAAATAATGATCTTTGCAACCAAGGAGGAAATTAGTAGCAGGTGAACGCTTATTTTCTAAATCATGTTGAGACCAAGCTGTTCTTTAACTTAAAGGAGATCTGGGGGAAAAAAAATCCAATTTTACTACTTAGCCATATAATTATGGGTTGTCAAGGTCATAATTCTACATACTTATCCCACTCACACCACTCAAATATGAATCTTGATGGCAATGTACTTTATGATGAGCTGGACCTAACACTGTGAACATACTTTAGAGCAGTATATTTAGTGGAATAAGACTTCTCTGATGACATAAAATTAACTGTATCTTATCATACATGAAACATACCAGGAATTTTTGATTTTACTGTTCTATTTCTTTTCTTTACATATCTGTTCTACATAAATACAAAATACTGTACTGTGGTAACAACAAAAAACGCCACAATTCTTTTGCTACTTGCTTATAGAATTCTGTAGGTCAGATAGGTTGCAATAACAAGACATGGCATTACCTTGAATAGGATCATGGCAGAGACATTTATGTCATGGTCCACATTATAATCTACATATTTACAAATCTTCTTCGAATTTTGCAAGATACTGGTAGACAAGCAAACTGTCAGTACTGGTAAAAGTCTCTTCGTTAGTGATGGCACTCTCAAAAATACTAATGCCAGTGTTCAATGGCCTCCAAGTAATCAACAAATTATAAGTGCCTTTAGGCTGCAAGAGACATGCAAAGCGACAGACAATATCTGCCTTCTGATGCTAGGGATATTCTGGATACTACATGACTGTGGAAGGAGAAAGTCAACATATACTTTTTCATATAAAATCTCATTATCAATACAACCTATGTGACTGGCAAAATCAAAGGTAAAGTCCCAGGAACAGATATCAGTAGTACTTTCTTTGTAATTCCATCTAATTTCAATGTGATAGAGAGGCAGAAGCTGACCGTTGGCAATTTCTGTAGTCATAATATCAAGTGCAAGTGCAGTACAAATAATAAGCACAACATCTACTTAAAATGCAAGAAGACACACATCACGTGAGTCTGATCTGCAGTTTAATCCTGAATCCAAATATGTGTAACTCAAAGCTAGAAAATAATTCTAAAATGCGACCTTGAACTGGAATGGTATGTCTGCAACAACTAAACTCTTGTCACAAAATTTTTCTCAATCATACTTTAAACTTGCCACATGGATTAATCGTCAGTTCGAAGCAGCTGCAGCACTATGTTCTGTGCACTTCTGTTGCCATTTTAATTTTTAAAAAGCAAATGGAGAGGCTCTCTACAAAATTCAATGCCACAATAGCAATGACTGAACCAGAATCACAAAATTATGAACAGTTCACTAAATTATCTATTAACAACACATATCAAAAGGCTGCAGAAAAAAAATGTGTGCCTGAAATAACTGATCACTGAATGAAGAATAAAGAGACGTAAGGAGTGAAGACGTAGACAAACCATTTTAATTTTTGAAGAATCAATTTCCACAAATCAGAAGAATGGCAGAACATCACAGATAGTGTATTCATGACTTTTATCAGCAAAAAAACCCCATTGATAACCAAATTGAAATTTATTAACGCTCAAGGAAAGAGAGTGATGCTGGTACCATAAGGCCAGGGAGTACACTCACTTCTTAAAATCAGTAAAACATATTAAAAGCAGCCCATATCAAATATATGTATATATATCTGCACAGTAAAAAAAGTTGTCTTGTGCAGGATGTATATATCCTTTAAAAATTAGAAAACCAGTATGCAATGACTGAGCTAACAATGGAAACACTGAATACATAAAATGCTTTTGTTCAGTGATACAAATGATACTTCATCATCTCACTGGATGACCAGTTACATAACTGAACCCCAAATGCACATTAAACAACTCCTACAACCAAAGGATGATGGTTTCAAAGCAAAGGCCTAAAGCCAGATTTTACTACATCACTTTACAAATCATTTGAGCGACTGCTTCTTAAGCTATCACAATTTGCTAAACACATCTTCACCTTAGACTACAAAACAGCTAATCAGAGGGTGATACACCACTCCAGTACTATTCAACATTTGCATCAGTGACCCACTAAATTATGGCACAAAACGAGATTTTGGTTATGTGAATAAATTCCAAGATCAGCATCTCCTGTGTTCCCAAATAACTACATAAAAATCAGACAATGGAACATTTATAAATCTGTGGCTTGTTGGAACAACTATGTAGTACCAAGCACCTAGTAGAAATAGACTGGAACACAGATGAGTTTTTTTTCCTCTGAAAAGACAACTTAGAACAATTCTCTCTCTCAGATACCTGACCATAAGCCTTCCTTGCCTTTTACCTACAAATATAAATGAAGCGCATTTTCAAAGATCATTCAAACTTGAGCATGGAGAATGACTACAACTAAGGCAAAATGCACAATACAGATCACAGATATAAGATCCCTGCTCCTGGAATAAGTACACCTCCTGGTTCACCAAAAATCACAAGAAGTTGTTCATATTGCTGTGGGTTGAAGCTATTTTCACACTCTTTTCAAATGCATAGAATATGAAATTTGCAGTGTATTTCCAAATATGCATAGCAAAGTGTGGTGGCACAGGAACTCACATGGAGACATCTTTAGAGTTTTGTGTTGTCCAACTCACTTATTTGGAAAATGGGAATATTTGAACAACGTAGACACAAATGTCCATACATACAGGCCGTGCAACAGTATTTCTCTCAGAAGAAATGTGTATTAAGTAACTCAGACAAGGGAGACACAGCAACATTCTGTGCCTACACATAGCACTATCTTTTTTTGAAAAGTATATAAAGTGAAAAGATGTGAGAAGCACCTGCAGTAGCCCCACAGCTGGGCAGCTCCAGCACATTCAGCACAGAGCCCAGGCTGACACACAAACGAAACAGTGCCTGAGCAATTAAGCACAAGAGCACCCCCAAAGGGCTGGAACACCTCCCCTATAACACAGGCTGAGAGAGTTTGGGTTGCTCAGCCCAGAGAAGAGAAGGCTCCAGGGAGACATTACAGCACCTTCCAGTAAAGAGGCTACAAGAGAGCTGGAGAGGGACTATTGACAAGAACATGGAGTGATAGAACAAAGGGCAATAGCTTCAAACCTAGCCAAAGGGAGTAAGTCAAGATTAGATGTTAAAAAGAAATTCATGACTGTGAGGGTGGTGAGGCACTGGAAGACTTTGCCCAGAGAAGCTGTGGATGCCCCATCTCTGTCAGCCTTCAAGGTCAGGGCTTCAAGCAAACCCATGTAGTAGAGGGCTCCCCCACCATAGGGGGCAGGGGGACGGAACTAGATGATGCTTAAGGTCCCTTCCAACACAAAGCCATTCCAGGATTGTATGGATAAGGCACTTGTCTTCCCAAGGCACCATTATGCAAACATACGAAAAAACCCTGCTTCCTGCAGATGGCTATACATCTGCCTGCTGATGTAAAGAAGTGAATTGATTTCTTATTGTGTGCACAGCTTGTGTGCACAGCTTTTACTTTACCTATTAAACTGTAACGCAGCCTATGAAATTTTCACTCTTACCCTTCTGATTCTCTCCCCTATCCCACAGTGAGGAGTGACCAGGTAGCTGTGGAGGGGCTGAAGTGCCTAGGAAGTACCAGTAGCATCCAAATACGTAATACACCAACAGATATTTAATCAATTCATCTTTAGATTTCTGTTTTATTTAGTAGTTCCTACTATTTCCTGGTAACAGGAGAAATTCAACCAATGCATTTATCTTTAGCCAAAAAGTAAAATGTCACAGCTTTATAATCCATGAGGTGGCTAAGATTAAAGAAAATATTGTGCTGTATAGTATTCTGACTTATATAAGTATATTCTATTTTGAAGATATAGTAACATCAAACAGTAATCTAAATCACACCGTAAGAAATATAGCAAACAACAGAAATTACTGTCAGAGCATTAATACACAATAAATCCTGAAATACCTTCTAGTACATGACTGAAGCCTCACTACAATTTTATTAACAGATGTAAAAGTATCACTTCTACAGGGAGCAGAACAATACCCATAGCACAGGAACACACACACATAAATATACACATGCACATATATATACACACAAATACATATACACACACATGCATACCTACACACACACAAATTATGTACCTCTCCAAGAGCTTCATAGCGCTTTTGGTTCCATCTATGCAAATCTTCACGATAATTAAAAACAAATGGCTCCCCAGTTTTAATGTGTCTTAATTGTCCTTCTGTAAAAGAAACAATCATTACAGTTAATATACTTCTTCAATAAAAGTAAGAAACATTAAATTGTGGAAAATTTTAAAAGAAGTCTACATCTAAAAATCGAGTTATTATGAATTACTCCTCATTTATGGTTATAGGCTTTTTAACAGAAAACAACTGTAGCATAACAAATTGCATTCCCATTTTATGGTATATACTGCTAGATTAAGCTAAACAGAAATTATGACAGTGAAATTTGCATGCATATATCAAATGCCAAACTGCTTCACAAGACACATTCATGTCTCAACTGCTATGAATTAACAGTGAAATTTAAACATTAGCAGTTAATATTTGATCTGCACGTGATTGAATTGTAGCTACAAATCCTCTGCTCCAAAACTAACTGCATTGTGAAGAAATGCAAATAACAAAAGGGGATGGAACCTGGAAGTAAGGGTAAGATTTATCTTCAAGCCTATCAACTTTCTAAGCTAATCTGAAAATAACATGTTCATAGTTAGGGAAAAATATATTAACTCCAAGGCATAGTGAAATAAAGTAAGACCTCCCAGATTTAGGGTACACTGAGATTACAACAGTAGAATAAAGCAGAATGCTTGTTCAGAGCAAATTCACATGCTACTCTTACATTCCATTGTAACTTCTGGTGGCTGGCCTTGTTTATAGCCAAAGTTAACAGCATACCCAACCACTGCTGAAGACATGGACTGTGTTAAAACAGCAACAACAATAAAATGGCAACCAGTAGGAAGCCAACTACAAAAACTACTATCTCATCAACAATATTTCAGCCTATCAGAAAAAAACACAAGTTATGACCTCAGAGTGTTACAAAATTGCAGTACATCAGTGAAACGTAAAAAACAGGGATATGTCTAAGTAAACTTTGCTGAAATGTCTGCATGATGAAACAAAGGTTTCTCCTTAATGTTTCCTTTTGAATAAAAGAAAATTACTTGGTTCATGTATTTACAGAACTTTTACACTTTGATTCCTGGTGCTTTAAATAAAATAGTTATGATCTGATGTCTGTAATTGTTATGCTTATCTGCTGATTTAACTTTTTTCCAGACCTGTCTTACCTCATGTACTAGATACCAAGGCAGTATTTCTCCACAGTTTCCTATCCCTATATTGGGTTCAAATATCCTCCTTCCTCCATTTTTCATCATAACTTTACTTTGAGCTGTTCCTTCTCAGAAACATACTCTTCAAAGATGCCACTGAACAGTACATGAACTGCCTCTCACCACAAGTAATAAATATCTACTATATGTTTCCTTTGGCTTTCTGGAACCCTTGCCTTCTTCAGATTTAAATAACCTTACAAAAAACTTCTGTACTTTTCCACCATAGAAAGAAGCATGATTATGACATAAAAATACATGACTGAACATTTGAATTAAATGTACAAAAGCAAAATGGTGACTTTTTTGCTTTGCTGACCCTTAGCATACATAATAGGTTTTCCTCCATTCTATGGTAATCACTCAGGCAGTGAGGTTAGTAATGGAATATTCAGTAATATAATTCATTCCCCAAAATTCAAATTTCAGCCCTTTTTATCAGCCACATATGAACCATTAACTCTGAAGTCAGTAAGGAAGACAGTAGACACTGTGCAGATCTAAAAATAAGGAGCTGAAAAGTGACAGAGCTGAACTCCTTCCATCAAAGAAAGAGCATCACTTTCATGACACTTTTAGTCTCTAAGTACCTTCCTGTGAAAGCCATCAGGGTATTAAAAAGCTAAGTGTTGCATAAATGACTATCATTTAAAGGAAAGCTCTTTTTTTTTTTTCTTTAAAAGTGGAAGATGTAAAACAGGCAGATTTAGAAACTAAAGTTCCTCTGTTCATAGAGCAGGCACTGCAAAGAAGTAGAATTGTAAACATTCCCATTTGTCCTACAGGTTTTAAACTATCTTTAAAGAGTCACTTCCTGCAGTCTGGTATTACCTTAGCTCAGAGACTCATTTCTCACCTGGATTTTAAAATGCATGCACTGGAAATTATAAATACTAAGTCATTTAACACAGAGACTGAGCTAGCTGGAAGTACTTGCTTGTAGTCATCACACACTTGGCTGCAATGCAAAATTATGTTCCACACCAGAAGAGACAGTCTATCACATTCCTTATTCTTCTATCAACATACATAGGTGTTTTTCTATTGGTATTAATGGAATAGTTGGGAGAAATTATTATCTGAAAAACAACTTCTTCTGTTGCCATAGAAATTAATCAGGAAATAAAACATTCCTTAAATGAGTGACCAATCTTTAATTCTGATTTTTAAATGCTACAGAAATTACTTTCAGAATTTTTGTATGAACACTTCTGTAACAGAAAACAGGAAGTCATAAAGTAGGCCCAGTACAGCTCCACAACATTGTATGAGGGATTTTTGTGATAATTTTATGAAATAAAAAACAGGTCTCAGATTTACAAGTCTATCAGCACTAAAGTTTAAAATTTTATTCCTAACAGGAAAGTATAAAATTTTAATAGAGACTTGTAAGGTATAATTCAACTTCTGATAACCTCTCAACATTATTCCAAGTATAGTCTTTACAAAGCACGTATGACTTACTTTCATTAAAAATGTACTCAAATCCTTCCAAAGTATCGGGAAACTCAAGTGGTGGCTCATCTTTTTTCATTAGTTCATCCAAGTCTATTCTAGACAATAAATCTAAAAAAGAAAAAGAAAAAATTACATAATGCACGCTGTGTCTTTTTTATTTCCCTTGTATCACTGACAAAATGTATTTGCTGAGATTTGTAGATCACATGGGCAGAAGAATATCCAACATTATGAAACATAGGACACTGTTATGGGAAATCCTGTTCAAGATTCAAAAGCTGGACCTCACTGCCCATATATGTACTCATTTATTTATTTATTTACCTACCTATTTATTGCTATGTTAATGTAAAATTGTCCAGAGACACAGAAGTCACCAAAGACAGTGATTTGTTTCAATGATTCATTATCTCAATGTTAGAAAATAAGTCTCTGATATGCATCATGGTTTTAACATAAAGTTATGTACCTTCAGTTTCAAATCACTGATAGAGTCTTGACTGCCTTCTTGAGGAGTTCAGATTATCTACTGCACATCATCTCACTGGCACTTACCAGCTGTGTGACCATACCAGTCCTCAGCCCCTCCTTTGATACCCAGACTGTCAGGCTTGAATTGTTCTCTCAACCACCTCCTGTAATAGCTCTCAAGGTAGAGAAAACTCCCATCCATATTATAGCAAGCCATGGTATACACACCCTCGTCAGATCAGGACTGTATGGCCTGGTACAGCCTGCAGTCTACAAGGTACTGCCAGTACACTAAAGTCAGCATAATCTGCATTCTTTACCCTAGATTTAAGGGTTTACATTTGACCAGAGGCAAGCATATGGGCACATTTTCACATCTACGTGTAACTACCAAACATTAATTGCAGACACAGGTAATAGTGTACAATGATCTCTCTTCTCCTCATTGCTTATCACCCACACAACTCAGTGCTATGCTTCTAACATATTTTCTGATTATTAATTAAAAAAAAAATCAAGAAACAATTCAGTAGGATTTCACCAAAATATATCTTCCTACTTCATTAGATGAAATTGAAGACTACACAAACATTCTGTTCAGAAGTGCTAAACTGAGTTTGAACTATTATTATTTCATATATCAAGATTTCATATATTACCAAGGAAATACATTAAGTGTCCTAAGTATATTGATTTTCACCTGTACTATTATCCAACGCTGTAGCTCAAAGAAAAAAAAAACAGTTTGAAAAGACTTGTTTTCTTCAAGTTTGGTTTGGCATTAACTACATTTCCATGTTTGTATTACTTTAAACAATTATTTTTATATTTTGTACCACTATTTTTGCTTATCTTGTTGGCAGCAGACTACCAACATTACCTAAGCTTAGGACTGACACATTTAACACTCTGAAATCTCCACTGTTTAAAATGTACCAAAAATTATCTTCAACATTCTTGACAGTTCCTTGACCTGCTCTTCTACAACTCTTCAAGTTCACTTTACATCTATTCCAGCATCCATGACTGTGACCAGCTCTTCCTTCTGAGCGATTCCACTGGGCCAATCTGGAGGATCAAAAGCCATCTGGTATGGTTGCTGAAATTCAACATCCTTCCAACAATTATTACAGTTTCTGAGTATCTCTGTGGTATCTAAATGTCTATATAACACCCGATACTGACTGGATGATTCTAAATCTGGCTCTCTCAGCCACAGCTGACTTTTACATTATATCTGTTTAAGAGCAAGTCCCACGCAATTCAATTCGTAAAGGAAATCATGTGTTTGTTCTTATGCACTGTCCTTTGAAAGTTCTGCAGAAGTTCCTTTGGTTCTCAATGAAATGGTATGGAAAAAGAAAAGAATTTTGTCAAAGCAGTCTCTCACAACAGGATGTAAAAATAAAAAGCATGTCCTTTCTTCCTCTATACTTTGACAAAATCAAGGTAGCAAACAGTCTTTAGTACATCTTTCTCTCCTTGGTTAAGAAATTCCACTCACACCACAGAATTTAATTTCCATACCTTCTTACTGTAATCAATTTGGAGACATATTTACACAGAAGTGTCACACACTATACAACAAAATATTAATCTCTTGGGTCTCAAGGACCATAGTATATGAAGTATATCATGCTTACTCTCAGTATGCAGAGCTGGGCATGATTACAGCTTTCATCAGTCACTAAGGAAGACTGCACCTGTTCTGGGCTGCAACCACTGACACGGCCACTTTATTCTAGTGCAGCTTCTCAAGTTAAAATTATCTAAAGTGTCTGACAACTTCGCAATTCTTTCAAAATCTGATCCACTATTCTCACCAAAGGTCTTGGACTTTCCAACTCAATTTGAGATAGTTCAACAGAGCTGAAAACTAAGTGATCTGCAGGAAACCTTCTACTGCTCAATGGGAAATAACTCTATCACATCAGTGATATTAATCCTTAATGATAAATTAATGCCATGTATAAAATCTGTTTATTTTTAAAAACATACAATGCAAAGGGAACTTTATAAAAGACAATATGTAAATTAAGTGTCCTGAAAGCCTCTTCCTTTTCAGCATTCTAGTCCAAGATACTTTTAAAAGCTGTAATACAGTTATATAACTATAAAATAAAAGCATCACAGAAATTAAATGAAAATTTCTGAAAACTAAGAACACAAAACCACTGCTCAGCTTTCTGAAAGGACAATTAAAAAGCAATGAATAGTTTATGTTGTTATTCCTTACCACAGACCATTATGTTTATACCATCTTATGAAAAATACTGATAAATGGACATGCCTTTAGACAATAAGCATTAGCACAGGTGGGCTAAGAGTCTCTTCTAGTATTATAATTCCCAAGCTCTAATTCATAACAGTATGATATTATTTTCCTTTCCATAACAATAATTTCTGAATTGTCAATATATGTAAAAAAGGCAAAAATACTCATACCCTTTAATGCAGTGGTCTTCTCTTTTTCATCTGGGCCTCCTTGCTGGAGCTGAGCCATCATTTACCCAAACTATCAACAGACTTTGAAATACCGAGGTAAATTAGATTAATATTCAAAGGATGATCTGAAAAAGAACAGGAGTTGGAAATTAATAAATTTACTGACTTATTCAACAGCTCGTCTGCTACTGTTTACACCATCCAAAAAAAAAATTCTGAGTATTATAAGCCCAAAATCTGACCAAGTTTGGTTAAAAATTCAAGTTCACAAGAATGAACAGTACCTCTCCCTAATCCTAAAAGGACTTCTACCTAATCAAAACTACTTCTTTCATAACTCTAATGCAGCATCAGTGAACAACAAGCCTTTTTGAGAAGTGCAACATCTGCTAGTCCAAAACAGAAGATACAAGAAAAAACAAAATATAGTCAACAAAACTTCCACAATCTTTATGGATTTTCTTCAACAATTAACTCCACTTTGTTGTCATTACTATACTATATAGTTTTGTTTGAGTAAAGCTACATGAAACACAACTTTAACCCACTGTGATTTCCTCAACACATTACTGGTATTGAAATGTATTTGTATTGAAAATGTATTGAAATGTAGAGCTACATCTGTCCAGCTACAGAAGAAATCTCAGTGTATTCAAGATGATATTTTATATACAAAATCCATTTCCAAATTTCTCCTACTGCACAGAAGGCAACCCAGACATTCAAATTCACAAATTCAGACTCTTTCATCTTGAGTCTGATACCAAGGGAGTGAACTACCAAATCACAATTGCTTCTTCCTTCTCAATAAAAAGACTTTAGTGCATTGAATTCTTAATCCCTTAATCTTTTTTTGGTTCTTTGTTTTATCTGTCAGTCATTACCAACTTGTTTTATTCTTCTCCCTCATATACTTTATCATTGATGAGCTTGTATGAACTCTGTCTCTACTGTAATTTGTCAAAACAGTAACAGGCTTCACCAACTGTACTACTGGCTCCCTAACATTTAGACCTGCAAGAAAGAACCCCAAAATGGTTTAAGTAAGAGCAGTTCATTGTATAGACAGCCGAAAAAAAATAAACTTAGCATTATAAAGCCTACTTTTTCTATTCTACATAGAGAGAAAATTAAACATTTTCTTGTATATTAAGGGAGTAATACAGCAATTTAAGGGGATGTTAGTTATTAACTAAGGAGAGGGTTTAAGGGATTGTTGTGATTTGATTTTTTGAACTTGAGGGTCTAGAAAGTACAATAATCCATTTTACAAGTTTGAACTACGGCAGACTTTGACACCTTCCTTTGTAAAGGCTGTTCAGATAAAGCTGATGGGAAACAGCAATACACTATAAAGGTCTTTTACAGACACAGCTCCACAAGGAAAGCTCTGTTTATATTGTGTACTTTGTAAATTATGACATGATTCAGTTAAAATGTGCATCTTTTGTCTAACACTTTAGTCATGTTACCACTCATAAGAAAAACAATCACAAAAATAACAGCAAAACCACTGAGATCTTTTTGTGCATTTTCTAGCCTAAAATATTATCAATGTAAATATTAAAGTGGCTTAA
>VZRX01013209.1:0-33148 GCA_013398075.1 Notiomystis cincta | reverse complement strand
TTATAACAGTGCACTCATGCAAATATACTTTTGTGACTTATGGTTCACAGGAAAGAAATTAGGAATTACTTAGTTGATTATCGAAGTCAATAGGGTTCTTTAATAAGTGAAAATCTGAGAGTGCACCAAATGACAATTTTTTATCTACTTCATAAAATGAAAAGATTTTTTTTTTCTGGTCACAATGATGATTTCTTTTAAAAAAATCCTCTGTTCAGTTTTTAATGAAAGTCAGGCTGTAAAAAAACCTCACTAAGAAGCACACTTCTGCCTTGAGTTCATTTAAGTTATGTGGAATCCACAGTCATTTAAACCATCTTGGGCTATATTAGAAAGAGAGGTAGATTTTATAGCTAGACTTTGATTTCTATGTATTTAATGAAGTTTGTTTCCAAGGCAGCAAATTGAGATTTTTATTCCTTCTAATAACTTTTATTTACAAGCAATGTTGTGACTGGGTGGCATAAACAAACAAGATTTATTCACACAAATACTTAAGTACAGCTAACAAAAGAGGCAGAATATCAAAAAAACAAGAAAAGTACATTCTTAATCTAATAATAAATTGGCAATTTGGAATTTGATACCGAAGTCAATATTTCATTTTTATTGTTCCCTCTTCGAGCTGAGGGACATACTAAACCAATCTAAAGATAAAACTCTTGCAGTGGTTAATCTCAAATAATTTCTGAAAATGTAGTTCATTTCCCAATCCAATTCCCAAATTATGAAGTAAATCTATTAAAAGGGCAGGTGCTGCTGGCAAGGTGTCAGTCATGACTAAAATTTGAAAATAAATGAGTGAATGTAAAGGAGATCTGGCTGGAGATGCAAGAAACAGTAAAGAGAAAAAAGTAGAAAAACCAAGGTTGGATGTAATAGGTTTTCAGCTCTAGAAAGCAGCAAATATGAAATCCATGAGAAGTTTTACATGGCCTGCATTCTCTGAAACATTAGTTAACTTCAGCCCAGTGATTTCTCTGCACCTCAGATTCCCAGCTGAAATAGGAATGCCAGCACTTCTCCAGGAATGCCCTAGAAATACTATCCTAATTCTTCAGTCATTGTCTCATTCAGTGACTGGTTCTACTTGTAGTCTCTATGCCCAAAACCCATTTGAAAATGCCTGCTTCTGTGGGTGCTTTTAGAGCTTGCTTTTCACTGTAACTGAAAGGGATTAAAAGCATTTGTGGCCTTGCCTGGTATTTCTAATGAACACAGCTCTGAGAAAACTGTCATTTAGTGGGTAATGTTGCTTATTTCATAGCAAAGGTCTCCCTTCCTTTGGAGTTCCTTATTTTATGTCTTAAGAAAGCATGCCAAGAACCTGGGACATGTTTTTGAGCATGCCTGGTAAAACTTTGTGTTTCTATCACAACCTGGCCACAGTAAAATCTATCCCAAAATAATGCACTGATTACCTTTTTAATTCAGGTCAAGGAGTTATTATTCTGCTTTTTTTTCTGACTAGGCGAGATCCACTTGGCATTTACCAAAAGCCAAAGCTGGTGTTCCTAAGAGGAACTAAAAGAGATGGAACATTCAGTTCAGCCTAAAAACTGCAAAACAAAATTAAATAATAAAAATGACATTGGAAGAAATGTCCTTTTATTATATTTTATCTTTTGTTTTGTTTTCGATTTTTTTTTTCATTTTAACATTGTCAAAAAATCTCATATCTGCATTTCCTGAATATGAAGACACATCAAAAAAGACTTATCTTCTTTGTGCCTATCATTTGGGATGTGTCTAGTCTTGCTTTGACCCTTTTTAGCATTTTACAATCCCAAATTATTAGTCTTATTCCTTTACATGGATCTGTTTTAATAAAATTTTGATTACTCATCTCTGAAGCCTGATAGTAAGAATGGCTGATAAATCATCAGTGATAAAAACCACTGTTATGATATCATCAAAATACTTATTAACTGCTGCAGGAATGAAATTTATAAAAATATGACAAGTCTATACAGAAATTTTTTTAGACACTGGCCTTTTTCAGAATTATTTGACACTATTTGCTATTTGTCATCATCAAATAGTTCAGAGAGGCATGTTTTGGTATGCTTTGGTATTTTATCTGACAGGAAAGAATACTCTTATGTTTTTTTTTCCATCATTAAAATCATAATGGTTACAATTTTGCTTTGAAGACTGAATGGATTGTCCTGGCAGTGAGGTCAATTTCAGTTTTCTGAGATCCCTGGAAACATGATGAACATGTCTTTTAAAAATGGCTAATATATCTGCTGCCATGCAGTATAACAGTTTATTCACATTAAATTACATACTTTTTTCAGTATTTCAGCCACTTCATTGTCAGACACCTTCAATATGAAAACTATTTATTCTCTTCTCTCCTGACTTCAATTCCTGACAGCCTCATTCTTATTACTTGAAAAGATGAAGTAGGGAGGTTCTTTTCCAATGGTCTGGTTAGCTGGGTACAAAGAAATTATCAGGCTTCAGCTTGACAATGTCCTTATCTGATGTAACAGCACACTCCATTCTCTGCTGTTGAACCAACAAAGCAAATAATTTTTTTGTGGTTTCCTCTCTCTGGTACTTGAGGTTTGCTTTTGCTTTTTGAAGCACAGGTCTGAAACTGGTGATCAGATCTCCCACAAAGCCCTCCTTCTACAGTTTGAATGAGTCCTATTCAGGTGCTGTGCAGTCTGCAAGAATTTTGACCCTACTTGCCCCTAAATATTCGAATCCCTATTGCATGCAGAAATTAGAATCTGACATATTACTTATGAATGATATAATAAAATGAACAACCTCTCATTTCTATGGGCAAATAATACTCTCTCCCAGTCTCAATCTAAATCAAACTGCAGAGTCACTAATAAAAGTAAGTCATGACTCACAAAGTTAAGTTCTTTTGCATTAATCTTAAACTCTTTAGGAGTTATTGGAGTCTCACATCATTAAAACTAATGTCAGTGGTATAGTCTGCAGTAACTATTAAATTTACAGCTGGAAGATAAGACTCATATAAAAGAAACATTACTTTACAACCATACTAAAGACGAAAATATGTAGATACTGTTTACACTGCACAGATGAGGCAGGTTTACAGGGAAACCCTTCATGCTGTAGGAAATCCATTATGTAAATAGTCACTGGGGTTTTTGACATTATTTTGTCAAATAATTCTGGAAGAGGCCTAATTATCTAAAATACCTTTTGCATAGACTTCCCATGTTTTTCCTCATTTTATTAGCACTTCTTGCAGCAGTTAATAAATACTGCATACTCTCATTTAACAATCTACAGCATATTTAACTGTGTTCTACTAGACCAACCTGAATAAAATGAAGCCAAATGACTGCAAGTATAAAATCTGCCCTAGGTCCATCAACAAAGTACAGGTAACAAGGCATTGTCCATGAATTTACTGTGGCTTAAGGACTGTGCCAGTCTGAGAAAGGTGAAAAATCCATCCAGAAACACACCGAGGTTACCATCTGAAATGCACTGTAGGAAAGGCTGCCTGAGAACCTTTCATACCTGTTAGATGTAGAGCATGCTTAATTATTCTCTCAGTAACTGAAGAGGCATTTTTATTGGGAAATAAAAAAAAAAGAAAAAAAAGTATTCTCTGGCAGAAAAGATCTTACTCTGGTTCTTGATGTGTGCCCCTCCTCACTTAAGGTGTTAGTTCTCCGTGTGGGCTGACTGGAAGCAGCTTCTCCAAAGGTTTTTCACCTACCTCTTTTTGTCCTTGTAACCCAGGAAAGGCCCAAGAGGGGGTGCTGAAAAGAAGCAACTCCTTTTTACATAAATTACAATGTCTCAACTGTCAGTGAGCAGAAGCTGGACTGTTAAAATTATGAATAAGAGGTAAGTTTTGTGCCTTTCAGTCACTGTCCTGGAAATCTGAGGCTGGATTCCACCTCCTCCTTCACCAAACATTCTGTTTGGTTTGTTGGTTTGTTTGGTTTTTTTTTCATTCTAGTGGGATATTTATGAAAAAACCACTATTTGTTTAAATTGATATTGGTCAGAATTTAATCTGAATTTGTGAAGTTTAATGATGATTTTTCAGATTACTAGCATAGTACATATTTTATATAGGATAAAAGTATAATCAAAACCACTTGGGGGAATTTTTAAGGAAAATTCTTAATATTTTCTAGTAAAATATTTCAAATAACATTCAATTGTTCATTTTGAGACTCAAAACCTTTAAATGCATGGAAAAATATCATAAAACATTCTCGATATACTCCGTGTTTAAGAAAAAATCAAACAAACAAACAAAACCTGCATAGTAGTATTTATTTCAGATTAAAAAAATATTTTGTTTAATTTAAACAATTTCAGTTTTTTAAAAGTCAAATAATTTTCAATCGACTCAAAAAAATAGGATTAGGTTTAAGGGGACTTGTTTGAGGTAGAAAAGTGATTTAAGGTAGAATAGGAAAACCATTTAATCTAAAATGAATGTTACTTAGTCAATGAGGCTTTTAGGTTTTGCTCTAGAAGCAAAGAAAATTCACTTTTCTCAATAACTGCCTTTCAATTTTTCTCTAGTGCTTAATGCAGCATCATATCATAAGCCACTGTAAAAAGAAAAGTCTACTTTTTTCTTATAATTGTTTAAAGGCAGCATTAGAAATGAGTAACAAAATCACAGAATTTTTTGGGGTTGGAAGAGACCTCTGGAAATCATTTAGTTCAACCCCCTTGAGAAAGAAGGGTCACCCAGACCAGGTTACCAGTTAGCAACATGTCTAGGTGGGTTTTGAATGTCTCCAGAGAGGGAGATTCCATGACCTCCCTGTGCAGCCTGTGCCAGTGCTCTGCTGCCCTCAATGAGAAGAAATTCTTCTTGGTGTTGAGGTGGATCTTTTGTTTTAGTTTATGGACATTACTCCTTGTCCTGTCATGGGCACCACTGAAAATATTCTGGTACCGTCCTCTGGGCACCCATCTTTGAGATATTTTTATGCACTGATGAGATCCCCTCTCAGCCTTGTCTTCTCCAGACTAAACAGGCCCAGCTCCCTCAGCCTCTCCCCATAAGAAACGCTCTCCAGTCTCTTGGTCATTTTCTTAATCATCTTTGTGCCCTTCAGNCAAAATCACAGAATTTTTTGGGGTTGGAAGAGACCTCTGGAAATCATTTAGTTCAACCCCCTTGAGAAAGAAGGGTCACCCAGACCAGGTTACCAGTTAGCAACATGTCTAGGTGGGTTTTGAATGTCTCCAGAGAGGGAGATTCCATGACCTCCCTGTGCAGCCTGTGCCAGTGCTCTGCTGCCCTCAATGAGAAGAAATTCTTCTTGGTGTTGAGGTGGATCTTTTGTTTTAGTTTATGGACATTACTCCTTGTCCTGTCATGGGCACCACTGAAAATATTCTGGTACCGTCCTCTGGGCACCCATCTTTGAGATATTTTTATGCACTGATGAGATCCCCTCTCAGCCTTGTCTTCTCCAGACTAAACAGGCCCAGCTCCCTCAGCCTCTCCCCATAAGAAACGCTCTCCAGTCTCTTGGTCATTTTCTTAATCATCTTTGTGCCCTTCAGTGGACCCTCTCCAGGAGCTCCTTGTCTCTCTCATACTGAGGAGGCCAGAACTGGACATGGCACTCCAGGTGTGGCCTCCCCAGGGATGATGAGAGGGGAGGATCACCTCCCTTGACCTGCTGGCCACACTCTTCCTCAGGAACCCCAGGACACTGTTGGCCCTCCAGGCCTCATGGGTGCACTGCCAGCTCACAGTGTACTACAGGCTTGACAAAACATTTATTTTACACCCATATGTTCAGTCTAGGCAACATTCTCTTAAAATATATGATTCAATTTAGCTGTACAATAGAGACCAGCTCTTTTTTTACTAATCTGATGACACTAAGCAAGTGAAGAAACAAATAAAAAAAACTACTTTAAAGAAGTCTTTACGTTATATAAACATTGGAATGACCAGAAAATCTACCAAATTAAAACAATTCCTTTTCCTTTTATAGCTTTGCTATTGCAGAAAAAATAATAGTCTACTAATGGCCATAACATAACACATAACTGGCCATAATTTATTGAGAATTGCTGCACAAAGCAGTGTGTTATCAGTGAAGTTGTTAAAAGAAAGCTAAAACAATTCTTTCTTTTAACTGTCTTGTTTTGAGGCCAAATCATTACTATTATTCTTTCAGTTTTGAGACTTTTTGACTGGCTTACTTTTACTGGAAATCTGCCATTAATTTAATTGCTGTTTAAAAATAATCAGGAGATATAAACTTATTTCTGCTTGTTGAACTCGTTATGCATATCTTCTTGTTTTATTTTAAATTTCTATGTGTTCTGCAAGGAGCTCATCACCAGTGTAACCATATTTACTTCACATCCCATAATGCTCACATTTTCTAATACAAAGCTCACTACCAAAACTATGTCTTAAGCTTCTGAAGAGAGTGTTAGTATTATGTTAAGTTACTCTGGAAAGATGTATTTTAAGGTGAAATGGGGCTTAGTTTATTTAAAAACATGGTAGAATACA
Organism: Notiomystis cincta; assembly: GCA_013398075.1. Classification (NCBI taxonomy): domain Eukaryota; kingdom Metazoa; phylum Chordata; class Aves; order Passeriformes; family Notiomystidae; genus Notiomystis; species Notiomystis cincta. The sequence goes on along the minus strand of VZRX01013209.1, from coordinate 26,640 downwards.
TGGTAGGTCATAGACTGAATTTTAATAGTTATTGTCCATAGAGATGGACTCAGGTATATAATTGTCCTGTCTATAAATGTGTTATCTCTATCACTTCCCGAAGTTTAAAAGCCAAATGTCTTTATCAATTAAAGTTTCAAAATAATAGTTAAGTTCTTTTGGGTAGTTATAGATGCAAACATTGAGATCTGACAGAAAAATATATAATTTCAGCACAGTTATCTATTGTTATATTAATGTTACTCTTATATGAAGGTTATGATCAAGGAGAGAGTACAAGGAGAAGTCCAATATATTTGGCTTTCAAAGTCCTGCTAGTTAAAAAATTCTAATTTTTTTCATGTTCCCTGTCTCATAGATCATATAACTGAAATTTTATTTGGCTCAATAGGGTGATATTTTTTCTTAAAGTGGAATAAAACTCAAAATGATTTTGTAATAAGTCAGTTAAATATTTCATTAGATATTTTAAATGGATTCATAAAGCTCTTATAAGATTAGCTAGACTTATGTATATATTGAATCATATACATATGCTTAAGCTAACTAGAAAGAAGAAGTATCCCAAATTGATTGCTATAAAATTAGTTAAGGAAGGTATTTTGCTTTCTTTGTGGATAGGAATAAGGAATGCAGAGGCCTTTAAAAGACAACTGTTTTTTTTATTTCTAAAGTAAATTTTTAGACTTCTTATAAATTAAGAGAGAAGGGAACAAGCAGTTATTCAAAACATTATTTTTCTCAACCTATTCATTAATGGAAAGATGTAATAGGCAAAAGGAAACTTTAAGGAGCTAAAGGACAAAGAAAAATGCAAGCCATACAGCACTGCATTTTCCTGAGCTGAGAGGAAGCTAAAAAGAACAGAGTACGTGGAGCAATGACAGTGTTTGGTACTAGTTGACAATGACATGCAGAGCATCCTAAGCAATAGTGTTTATCTCACAGAGCATCTGAATTATTCATAGATTCCAACAGTAGAATAAATTTATTGTCTCCTATAAGAGATATAAGAGGTTGATAAACTGCTTTTCTGACCTTGAAGAACTTTGTTGGCACATTAAGGGACTTTGATACATAGCAAGGTGCAGACACTCACTATGATTTGTTAGGTGCATTCTGCTGGGACTGCACTATCAGGTGAATTGAAAACAAAAAACCTCTCTCAAGAAAGTAGTGTGAAGAAAAAGTGATGGTGGCTTCTCTCCCACTGTCTCTGTGGTACTGATGACCAATTCTTAATTTTTTTTTATACTACTAACCTGTGTAGAAGGGAAGTTGGAATATTTTCTTCTCTTTTGTTTTCTGCAGTCTACATACATTCCACTCTGGCACAAATGATTATGACCCATCTTGCCTTGCCCACCATTTTTTGTTCTGTAGCACACACTGGGATTCCAACACATGGCAGCAGGGCCTCAGAGAATCCAGAAATAAGATCCTGCAGGTATGGAAGGAAGGACCTGCTTCTCTACTATAGTACTAATACCCTTCAAATGTGGAGTATGGGAAAAACTTGATTGAAGAAAAAATTGTAGCACAACTGGAATGTTTCTTTCAATGGATAAGGAGAAAGAGTGGCATTAATTACTGGCAACAGCAGTTGTTTCAGAGTATTTATCTTAATATCCTCTCTTCATCTCTCTATATTTAATCCATTAGCTTAATATCAGTCAGGATCCTTTCATTCTCTCTTGCTTGGATAGGCCAATACACCTAACAGAAGTGGTTAAATTACCTGTTTTTCTCAACCTCAGGGACTCAAAAGTTGTAACTGCAGAGGCAGAGGCATCAGCACACAGGGCGTCTAGAGATCAGCATTTTGCCTCACAAAACTGCCATCTGTAACTCTGAATAATTAAATATAACTGATAATCAATCAGGAGCATATGGTTAGCATAACAGAAATTGAACTGTCGCTGAAGTCAGGGAAAAAGCTGCTTCACTGAGGATTAAGAAGATTGGATTTTGGTTACCTGCACACTATATTGCATGTGAATAAAAAGAGGATTTTAGTTTCCAGTATAAGTAGTCTATTAATCCTAATAAATGCAACCATTTTTCCTACAGAAACATTTAACATGAGTTTAGTGCTTTTACCTCATTCTAATACTCCTGTCATAAAAGAGCACAAAAATAATGTACCATCTTAAAAGAAAACCACAGGGCTGTCTTGTATAAGCTATTGAGAAAGATTTATTGTTTTCAGCTCAGAAACAGCAAGAAAAACATAAGAAGGTTAAGGGCTCTACCGTGATCACCTTACTCAAGCAAATGAAAGCAAAGCAGGCAAAACAATCTTGCTTCTGTGGCTTGTGAGAAACCAGCTGGATAAACATGAGCAAAGCAGTGATGCTTCTTTTAAGACAACATATTTTAGATAAGCAGCAGTCCATTCCCATGCAAGGAGTTGCTTGTAGTTCTAGCAGCCACTGGCAATTGCTGGAACACCTCCACCTTATTGCTGCTAACTCAGAAAGGTGCAGTTTTGTACATGTTGTAATTCCATTTTCCTGCTTTCTCTATGAAGAGCCTACCTGGATTGAAAGAAGTTGCTCATCTTCAAGACCACCACTGTTGCTACCTGTGGGAGTCCATATTTGAAATCACTCTGTTGTTCTAAAAGATGGGGAGAAAATATGGCTGGAAAATTTCCTTACAGGCAACTGATAAGGACAAATATGTTATTTATGTGTGTAAATATACCCCCCAAAACACACACATTCTGTAATATGTGGGGTTATTCAGTTTGGGGGGTTTGTGTTCACAGACCCAGTCCTGGTAATCCTGTGTGCCTGAGCCCTCCGTGACTGGAAATGCCAAAGGGCTAGTTATATATGCCTCTGATGATGAATAATCAGCAAGGGATTGACAGTAAGCATAGGTAATTTTGATTGAATAGACTCTCTGAGTTCATATGGACAATTCAGAAGCCTATTATACTTGTTTAATGAACATGAGTAGAGTAATAGAGATCATTCATTAATTCACTACATTAATTGAAGCCAGTATTGTTACCTTTCGTCTTTGTTTAATTCTGCCATTATCTGACCCAGCTTTATATTGTTGATATATTTAATACTGTGTGAACTGTTTTATGTTGACTTTTTGATGTATTATAAAAAATTCAATGCAATTTTATTAAGAACAGGACTGAAGTGGGATAAAGAGTAACTCCATCTCTAGTGCTATCTATATTTTAATTTTCAGTGTAAAATGTTCTGCCTGACCTTTTAGAAAGCTCTATTACATTAAATTAGGATGCTCTATTTCAAACAGTCAATGTTCATACTGGCACTTCTAATAAACCTTGGAAAAGGAAAATATTTATAATTTAAGCTTGTTTGTCATCAGATTCATCCCACAATTGCAGATGTTAAATGTAAAAGAATATATATATTTCAAGTAAAAACAAGAAAAATGGCTTGTGTAAGTTTAAAGCTTTTCATCAGGTAAAATGAATGGGGTTTTGAGTCATTAAGATATTTTTTAAGTTTCTTTCTTTCTCTGACACTTTTGGTTCCAAACCTGAACTTTGGTGGCTACCGGGTTAGTATGTGATTTTGCTCATTTATTCATTTTTGGATAGTCCCAAACCCTGTCTTTCCTTTAGCTGAAAAGACTGATGGCATGATAACACTTCTGAGGTTATTTGTTCTTAAGTACATCTTCTAGGTTATATGTCATAATGACAAGCAGCCACCATTGTAGGTGCCAGAAACATTACAGCCCTGTAGCAGGGTTACAGTTCATAGACTAAATCAGCTCACAAGATGTATGGGTGGTCCAATGATTGCTGAGTGCTCAGTCCAGGAGTTTAAAAGAAAGAATCAATGAGCCGCAACTGTGTAAAATAGGGGTCAAATATGTACAGCTGAGGCTCCACATATATCAGACAGGGCTATGTTTTATCTTCTGCTGTGTAACATTTGTTACTGAAATGTGGCTCAGAAACACTCTATTAAAAGTAGATCGGTATTTATTAATTAAGATTACTGTCTCCTCTAGAAGACAGCAGGATAGCAATATAGTTCTGATCCACCTTCGGCTTATTGCTATCTATCTCGGAATCTAAGTACCAATTCAAAATTACCGAGCAGATATTCAATCAAAACTCTCTCCTCCACTGACTGCCCTTTGGTTTTGTATCAGTGATTTTCTTGCCTGCACAATCTGCTCCACCAGTCATAGCTCCCTTGCTTCTTTATCTGCATGACTTTGTGTTCCGCTGGACAGTTGAGTTTATTCCAGGTCTTTATTTCTGGATTGATAATAATATTCTTTCTCTGTTGCTGATTTAGCTTCTTTGATGTGAAAAGAAGGCCTGTACTGAGGTAGAGTAACAAAATCCAAAGTTCTTGTGGACCAGTGAGAATTCAGAGAGACTCATCAGCTCAGCAGCAAATCTAACTTACCTCCAACACATAAGAGGACAAGTTTGGTGAAGCGAAATGCCAATTAAAACACTAACATCCCTAATTTTCACACTCTGAAACCTCCTGTCTTTATTGTTAAAAGTTGATAAATATTCTTATGGTGATGTCCTGTGGGTTTCTGTCTTCCACTTCTGGAGCAACCTAAACTGCTTCAGCGTCTTTAACACTGAGTTGCTATTTTTCCTACCCTAGATTGGAGATGCTTTCAGAGGGGAATTTGATTTCAGATCTGCTTTCCAAACAGAGAAGCCATAGCTCATATCATTAATACACTTTTGAGGCAGAATATAGATTTTCTTTGCCATGGGTCTCCTGGGTGGGTGGTGGTAAGGGTGCTTGAGGATGCACAACTGTTACAACGAAATTGAGGTTTCTGAACCAATGTTTGGGAAATTGAGATAAGAAGAACTTTAACCTAAGGAATGGAGAGAAAGAAGTTGTGAAATGTTAGTGTACTAGCTACTTTGAGTTTTAGCAAGAAAAAGAAAACACAGATAAATGTGAATCTCTAAGAAAATATAAGCAATACTATCGAGGAAGGAAAAAAGCAGCTGGGAGGTACTGATATTAATAAGAACAATAGTAAATATAGAAAGGATGATTTTGAAAGTTTTATATTTAATCTTGTAAGAGAATTGGATATGGCCATCAATGCTGCTGTAGGCATTTATATATTAGGATGATAGAATATATATAAAAGAGGACGGCCCTAAACACTTCCAGTCATGGAGCATTCACAGTTTCTCTGGGCAATCTAATTTTATGAAAATAACTTTGTTGCATAGTCACTACAAGAAGGACTAGATGCCCAAGTCTTCTAGCCCTTATTTAATGCTTAGTTGGAAGACAGATAGCTTACTTGGCATATTAAAAACCCTTTACATTTCATTTCCTTTTCTTTCATTTATAAACAAGTTCTATAATCAGTCAAAAAAATAGACTACTTTGTTGAAGCTTCATCTTTTTTATTCAACTTTTATTTCATTAAATCCAATTAAAGAACCAGTCAACAACTGATTCTCAAAACAGTCAGTAATTTTTTTCCTTTCCTTTATAATGGGTGAGGAACTTATGTAGGTGGAATAGTTTCTGTTCTGTTGTGTTTGTAGAAGAAATCCAATAAATTCAATGAACTGCAGCATGAAACAATACAAGAAGAAGTACTAGGATGTGGCCTTATCTAACCCCTAAAAACTGAAAAAAAAAAATTCCCTGGTTATTAAGGATAACAGTTGCTATATATGTTTGCTTTCACTACCAGAGCTAGTTCTGTTCTCAGTGCTTAAAAGCTTTATTATTATTCACAACATTGGAATGTGTGGCAGTAAATGTACTTTTTCACCTACAGTAAATCCTACCTGTTTTAGGATCAGGTGAGTGCCCAGCTGAGAGAGGATACAGAGAAGGCACACTTACTGAATGCCTTCTTTGCTTCAGTCTTTACTGCTAAAATCAGTCTTCAGCAATTCCAGTCCCTGGAAGCAAGAGAAAGTCTGGAGAAAGGAAGATTTTCCCTTGGTCAAGGAATATCAAATTAGAACAAATTTAGGCAAAGCCATGGGCCCTATGAGATGCACCCATGAGTATGGAGGAAGCTGGTTAATGGTGCTGCTAAACCAATCTCCATCATCTTTGGAAGGACATGGACAACAAGAGAAGTCTGTGTGGAAGAAAGCCAGTGTCATACCAGTCTTCAAAAAGAGCAACATGGAAGACCCAGAAAACAACCTACCAGTCAGCCTCACCTCCAGCTCTGGAAAGGTAGTCCAACAGCTCAGTCTGGATATCATCTCTAAGCATAGGGAGCAAAAGAATGTTATCAGGAGTAGTCAATGTGGATTAATCAAGGGCAAAATCATGCTTAACCAATCTGACAGCCTTGTACAATGACATGATTGACCAGGTAGCTGAGAGAAGAGCTGTCTCCCTTGGCTTCAGTAAGGCTTTTGAAACTCTCTCCCATAACATCCTTACAGTAAAGCTCAGGGAGAATGAGTGGGATGAGTGGGCAGTGGCATGGATTGAGAACTGGCTCAGTGGCAGAGCTCAGAGGGTTGTGATCCATGGCAAAGGGTGCAGTTGCAGGTCTGTAGCCAGCAGTGTCCCCAGGGGTCAGTACTGGATCCAGTCTTGTTCAACTTATCCATCATTGACCTTGATGGAGGGACAGAGTGCTCCCTCAGCAAGTTTGCTGATGAGAGAAAGCTGGGATGAGTGACCCAAGGGCTGTGCTGCTGTTCAGGGAGACCTGGATGGGCTGGGGAGGAACCTAATGCAGTTCAACCAAGGAGTCCTGTACCTGGGGAGGAATAACCCAGTACAGGTTGGGGGGTGACCTGCTGGAAAGCAACTCTGTGGAGAAGGAACGAGAGATTGTGGTGGACAGCTGAACCATGAGCCCACAGTGTCCTTGTGGCCAAGAAGGTCAGGACTGTCCTGGGGTGCATTGGGAAAAGCACTGCCAGCAGATCGAGGGAGATGATCCTGATCCTCTACTCAGCCCTGGTGAAGCCACACCTGGAGTGTTGTGTCCAGCTCCAGGATCCTCAGTACAAGAAAGACAATGAACTACTAGAGTGAGTCCATTGGAGGGTTATGAAGAAGATGAAGCTTTGGAGCTTCTCTCTCTTATGAGGGAAGGTTGAGGGAGCTGGGGCAGTTCAGCCTGGAGAAGACTGAGAGGGGCCCTCATCATTGTATACAAATGTCTAAAAGTGGGTGTCAAGAGGATGAGGCCAGACTTTTTTCAGTGGTTCCCAGTGACTGGATAAGGGGCAATGGGTACAAACAGAACACAGGAAGTTCCATCTGAATATGAAGAAAATCTTTACTGTGAGGGTGGCTGAAGAACATTGTAACAGGCTACTCAGAGAGGTTGTAGAGTCTCATTCTCTGAAGATGTACAAAACTCACTGGGACCTGATCGTGCTCTAGGTGAACCTACTTTCTCAGGGGGGCTGGGCTAGATAATCTTCACAGGTCCCTTCCAACCCCAACCATTGTGTGATTGTGACTTCATTCCACTAGGTCTGGAATATAATTTTGAAATACTGGATATAGATTGGATGAACCTTGAAGTTTAAGAAAAGAAGTGCATAGATAATAACTCTTCCATTAGACTCTTTTATCACTCATTTTGTTACTTTAGCTACTAATGACATTTTATTAATATGTAGCTTTCAGCATGACATAGAAAACCACTATGAATTTTAACATGGGGTAAACAGTCTTTCAGATACAAAAATAAAATATAAAAGAAAGCTTTTTTATTAAGCCAGAAAAGACAGCCAAACAGGTCACTAAATGTCAACATTGTTATGCTATTTCAATATGATTATGCCTGCCATGAAAGAAAAATGAAGTATTCTAAGAGACCAGGTGATCAAGCTTTCAACCATGAAAAAATGGTTTTCCTTTTGCTGGTGTATCTTAAAAATTCAAACTTTTGCATGAGATCTTCATGAGAAATGTTTTAATTAGTGAGAGATGAATCTTAAATGCTTAGTGAGACTTTTAGTACTGCTCCTATTTCACGGAATATCCTATAAACAGATATTCGGATAGAGCTGGTTTGATTAACTGCACATAGCTAATTGTTGAGCAATTGAGTCTATGCTAATAATTTAGCCTCTCTCTGTAGCACATCAAGATAGAAAGACATTCTTTCCAGAGAAAAATTTATTTTCACTACTCTAAATACATAAAATTTGATAAAAGCTTCTGGAAATGCTTTCCTCTCTCAGTAGACTAGAAGAAACACAGATCTAAATCAGTCTTCTGATTAGATGCCTGACAAGATGTCTGACAGTAGGTGGAACTCTCCCAGGAAAACCAAATCCAAGGTTTGTAAGTTATTTAATTCCACATAAAATCAATAGATGACAAAAAATTAAATAACCTATAATAGTTTCTTAACAGAGTCCTGCCTAGAACAGCAGTGAAAATACAAGGCTGCTTAGAGATGTGAAAATGGACCTCTTCAGGACAGAACTGGCGATCTAATAATCACAGCATTTGCTCTGTAGACTTTGTAGTAGAAATGATACAGATCTGTATGGGGAAAACCAAAATCAGAGTATAGCATTTTTTTTCACCTGATTGGAAAAGAGATCATTTGAAAGACTGACAAAAGCTAAGTCTTTCTCCAGAAAGTCATATGAATTCATCATGGCATTTGAGTGTGTGATGTATTTGAAGTGTACCTTAAGGCCATTGTTTCTGCCTCAGTATGGACCAGAGTGAGCTCCATTCGAATTAACCCAAATAATGGATTGTATTTGTGTATAAGATAGCAAAAGCAATGCACAAAGAGGTACTCAAAAAGAAAATCTGCTTAGAAAAATATTAGATACTTTCTTACAGCAAATAAACCAGATTTAGTTGATTAAAAGAGAGAACCAAATACTACTATTTTCTTTCATTTGTTACAGAGAATCCACCATTTCTGCCTTTAGCTGTAGCAGTCATGATGCTGTAAGCTGTTCGTTTCTCACAGTTATTCAGTCCTGTTCCCAGCTGAAGCAATTATTTCAGCATGGGAGCAAGACTGAACCCAGCTGCTTAAATTCCTTCAATGTTCACTTGGTCTTAACGCTCACGAATTTCCACTGTTGCAATACAGAAGCATGCAATTGATTAAAATATTTTTGAGCTGGATCTTTGATAAGGACCTTGGAAGCTGGCTCAAGGATATTCAAGCTTAATATAAGGCATTCAGCCCAACAGGCCAGAAGTTAAACAAAGGAGTCAAACTAATTTTAATGAAATCTAACGAAACTTTTCAGATCCCAACCAAAGATACTAATTTAAAGGCCTGTTTTTCTGATAACTCACAGACACACTGATCTTGTTCTGCTTTCTCAAAGACACTGAAAATTTAATTGCTTTTGCTCTGTTTAAGTATCGAATCACATTTTATGCTTAGCAGAAGCTAGAACTTGATCACAAGAGCTCATTTAATATAAAAGACATAAGAATGAGGCATGAGCTCCTATAATCTAAGAGGCTTTATAATACAGTCCAATATAAAAAAATTAAGTTTTATGGGACAAAGAAATTTCTTTATGCACAGGAGTAGGAGTGAGCAAATATCACTGGACTCTGCATTTCTTCTTACAGTGGCCCTAAAAGTCATGCTTTTTGGTTATGCATACTAAAGGTGGGAAATCACATTTCTGACTGATAAGAAAGCAGAGCACTTGAAATTATTTCCACACTTACTCATAAAGTGTGACTTAGAGTAAAAAGGCTAAGCATTAGCGAGGTCTGAGGGGTGTGATGGAGGGAAGGGCAGTCGGTGTGGTCCTGTCAGGGTCCCAGTGGCTTGGGCATTCCAGCAGATCCAGACACCTTGTCCTTGTCACAAGGATATCACCAGCCAGGTCACATAAATCCAGTGTCTGCACTCTGGGGCACATCTGCTGTGTGAGCTGCATTTTGCAGAACACAGCAAACATGAACAGTCCCGTGCAACATCAATTCCTCTGAGTCCCTCAGTTTCCTCTGCTGCAATTGCTGCATTTACAGCTGTGCATTCTGGTATAGCAGTAAATACAAATGTTCACATGCAAGCTTATAGAAATGACAATAGTGGTAGCACCAGGCAGGCATTCACAAAAAGTACACAACAAAGTGTAGGAAATAAGCTAGTCTGAAGACATGGAATTAAGGAATCACTATCATAGTGCCCCAAGAGGAACTCATAGAGGTGTCCCTGCAACTCATTTTCTGAAGTGGAAGGAACAAGTCATTTCTAATCCCTCTATTGACTGCCATCTAGGGGCCCTAAGAATTTTATAGTGCATATCTTTTGTGCCATCAGCTGTATTACTTAGTGTGTAGGGAATACAGACAGGAAATTTTCCTTTTCCGTCACCTTAATGGTCATTGATCCAGCAGATGTCTGAGGCAGAAGCCTTGTAATTGTAAAAGTTACCCTAGATAATAAATTTTAAAAAATAGAAGCTGAAACACTTATTTAGAATTTTCTCTTACTTTGCAACCAGTCTACAAAGTAAAACTATAAAATAAATGTGATGAGTATCACCCATGACTTTATACAGTAAATTTGAACTACAGAGACATTAACAGTCAAAGAAAAGGATGGATTTTCCTGAGCTCTGAACACACTCAGCTTCTTCAGACATAGCCACAATTTCTGAATAATTTCTACTTCAGAAAATAATTTCTTATATTTTGCGGTAGTTATCATTCACTGGACTTTGAAACACCACAGTTCTCACTCATCAAAAAAAAATGAGGCTTTGTTGTCATTTTACACTTTTCACATTAATGACAATGTACAAGCAATCCCAGCTCACTGAATTACTCCAGGAACAATGTCCCATGTAATTAAAGAGGCAGTTTTAGTCAAGGCAAGAGGAATTATTTTATATTTTGTCTCCAGCGTGATATATATACATGTCCACTCACATACCTGGGTATCCTGCATGTAGTTTTCTTTCTCTTAGGTAAAGACCTGCCTTTCTGTAATGAATTACAAACTTCAAGTTAACAACAAATTAAAGAAGTTACTTTTTAAAAATGGGAACTTAAAAACATCAGAGTAGTCTTTTGTTTGCATCCAGAGGCTGTGTTTGACAGTGTACAATTATTTTTAGATAAACAATATAGCCTTACAATGCCAAAAGCCTTGTTGTATTTAATAATCTGACCTAGTTTTCTTTCTTTTCCCCATTTCTTCACTTTTCTTTTCTTTCCTTTTCTTTTTTTTTTTTTTATGTTATACAGGATTTAGTTTTAATTGGTTGTTACACTGCAGTTCTACTGTGACCACCTAGAGATCTTTGTAAATAACATGTTACAGCACAATGTTGCATTCATTTCAGTCAGTAAATGCAATTTTAATGGAGATTGCTTATTTGTTTTGCTACATTTTGAGAGAAAATTAAGTGGGAATAAAGTGCAAAGAAAACAGTGATGGCTTTTTAAAGATCTCATTAAAAAATAAGCATCTTATATTCTACCTGCCTCTGTGACATAGAAGACAACATATTTTAGGCAAAAACTTATCTTGACTTCAAATCCTTCTTTTCCTGACTAATTAATACTCCCAAACATGAGGTCTGAATATACAGAAAAAAGTCAGTCAAGGCCTATAGCTGCCTCAAATATCACCATATTCATAAATAAATTCTGGTGGATAAAAATAGCTTTGTTTTTCTATTATGGCTCGTTGGTTTGGCCCAAACAGGGAATGATGTAGGGAGAAGACAAAAATGGTATCTTCATCATTCCTGGAATTAGTGCAGCCCAGAAGATACTGAACTTAATTCTACTCCTTCCAATCTTTTACTTCAAAGCCTGTAAAACCAATGGAGCAATTCATACAGTAAAGGGAAAATTTACTGTGAATGAAAATGACAATATCTGGTGCTCAGAACTGAGTAGTTGTAAGTAAGGCTGTACAGACATAGTGCACTGCTTGAAGCCTTTCTTCAGTGAGCTTTTAATGTAGGTGCCAAGTGCTACAAAAAATTTTAAGTCTGAGAACACAGAATAAGGATTATGAAACTTTAAGATACTCTACAGTACAGGGATTTTGCACTCAAAATATCTTATGCTATGAATCCAAACACCAGAATAAAAAGAAAACAAGTCACATATTTTTTAATAATTTCTGAGCAACGGCTGACTTTTTTGCTGTCTCAGATTATTGCCTAAAGTGACCTATTTCCCTACAACAGTCACAATGTGGACAAAGAAATCTTTCTATATGTTATTAGAATGGAATGAAAAATGATTATGTCCTAGTGGGGCTACAACTTGTTATGCTGATTGAGGTGAGACACTGAAGTTTCCATCTACAGGTTTCTACCTGGAAAATGAAACTAATGATATTTTTCAACAATATCCTGCTTGACTTTTCAATACTGAAACTATTTTATATTATGTATCTGTATCTGGCTGAGTGCAACTGGCACAAGGAGTACACAAACACATACACAGTAATAAGTACAGTAATCTTAAAACAATGTTCAGTATAAAGTTCATTCAGGACACCACCAAATGAAATTACAAAAATATGTGACTACCTGTGCTCCACTTACTTTAGGGGCTCAAGATACCTTAGGTGCACGAGTAGCTGTTGCAACCATACCTATTCTCCCATAATAAATGTGTCTTTGACCAAAATCACAATTCTTTTGACATGCCTTGTAAGCCACTCTATGTGCATATATGTAGGAGGGAAGAGTTATCAGTCAACACAAACTTCAGTCATTCAGACCAGGTGAAAAGCTCATAGTCTGGTGAGTTGGGCAAGCCACAAATAGCCCTTCCCTTGAGGACCTGCTGACAAGTTACACTGTGTTTCCTTTTCTGCGCCATTTCACTTAAATAAAGCTTTAAGCAGGTGATTTAGCTCCTTAAGAGAGTCTCAGAGAGAAAGATTATTCTGGCAGGTGGTCCTTGTTGCCAGCATGCTTGATTGGTACAGTAAACCTTTTCACTTATATTTGTGGATAACTTTCCAGTTTCACCCTCCCTAGAGAACTGCTCTTTCAAGCACCACTTTTACACCCTCTTATGTAGATGAAATTCAGGCTGGCTAAGACTCCTTTTGCATTCTTGTGTTTAATTTTAACTATACAGTAAATACGTGGATAGAATTCTACCCACTAATGAAAGCTATTATTCCACTTTCAGCTGCCTTAAGTGTTCTTCAGCATCAACAAAATGCAGCAGATGGGCCTGTTTGCTTATTTGTTTTAAAGAGAGGGAGAAAGCAAAAGAGATTTTGTGGTATTTTAGCCTGTGGTTTATGGGGCATCGGGGTACAGATGTTCTGAGTAAAGATTGCCTCAAATTTCTCTGCCACATAAAATGCTTGTTCTTGTTTAAGGCAATATTTCCACATGTGGATCTTTTCTTTTCCAGTAGGAAATATTTCCAGATGATTTCTTGCACTGTTCCTCAGCCAGTGTTTCATATGCTTCGAGAAATGTCTTTTCTGTGGATTGCTAATCCCTTAAAGCCTCTGATACATTCTGTGTTTGCCGAAGCTGCTTGGTTTGGGTCAGTGCTCTCTGGTCCATAATTGCAATAGAAGAAACCAATCTCTTTGAGACTCCAAGGTTTAGCTCACCTTAATAGAGAAATAAAAGAGTTAAAACTCAGATATGTGACTGAGTACACTGGTCTGAGTATACTACCCAAAGGCTGTCAGATTGGGTTCTGCTCTGGACTCTGCCTCTTGTTTGCTATGTTTTGGTTTATACAGTGATATTAATATTCATGTCTCCAGAATAAAGAAGTTATTTGGGATTTACTTTCAGCTAAACTGTAGAACTGCAGTTCTATTTGCTGATGCAGCACATGCTTGGAGAAAAAATAAAATGATATTACTCTGACAATGAAAATACCAGCTGGTATTTTATTTTGATCCTGGATGTATTTAAATATAGAATAATTTTTTTTCTGCTGTACTCTGTCTTCTCCATCAAGTTCATTTTCAAAGGTCAAAGGCTAAACAAGCAGTGAAGGCAAAGTAGTCCTATCTATCTGCCTAAATCTAAATGTGTATTTAACTCACAGCCAGATTTCAAGGGGCTTTAAGGGAGTTAGACACCTAAACTTAGTTATTCATCTATTGTCTTGCATCATCTTTTTTGCACAGAATCTCCTTAACTATAACGTTGCTTTTCTGTCTGAAATTAAGCATATCTCACTTGATGTGCTTAGATATGGTATACAAAGGCCTGTGGGAAACTACAAATCAGAGCAAAATTCCCATGTGCTGAAGACGATAAATGCTCTCTAATCTCTTTCTCTATAAAAATGCCACCCTCATATTCATTATCCATTCTTTTTCTTACTTGTGAAAGATGGGAAGTCTTCTTCTGCATCCAGGGGTAGTCAGGAGGCCTTGAGCTTAGAGATCAAAAATAAAGGAGGAAGAATGGATAAAAATGAGGGCAGGGAGAGAAAAATAATGAGATTTGGACCCAAAATAAGTAATAAAAGAAGACATTTAGTTTATCTAAAATATTTATTTTTACCTTTTTTATTGATAACACAGGTTTTTTGTGATGAAAGCAAGGCTTTCTAGACTTTCTGTTTTATTAAAAATATACAGATATGTTTCTCTGGTATGCATAATTTTGTATTTAAATGAAGGAGTTTCATTCGAAATCAACTTCTACATTGCAAAGAATTTTTATACAAAATTTTCTATCAGTAATGATCCATAGACACACTGTGTCTTTCTGCATGTTTTGCTCCAAGTTTTTTCCCATGTGGTGAAATATTCATTGCCATCATTGTAGTTGATTTCTCAATGGGTGGACTTGTCCTGTGCCAGACAGGAGACATGAGGCAGAGTTAGCAAGAGCAGGCTTTTTCCCAGTCCCATATTTAGGAAGTTTATTTTCTTCCCCCTGATTTTATTAACTTAATTTCTTTGGCAATCCTCTCCTGGGTTAGCATTATCTTTAAATTAACAATTGTAACTTCAGACATCTTTGCCCATACTCCCACAAAAACTTCATGATTACTGTTTCCAGCAGACAAAAATCCTATTTCCTGCTTAGCCAGAACTTAAAGCAGAATCTTGCTTGTCATAAGATAGACAAGACATCCAAACAACAGTCTGCTCTCTGCTTGTCAGTGTTAGATGCTTGTGCTTCTGCCTTTACTCCATTTCTCTTTATTTAGACCTCATGTACGTACCCATCCAAGCGGAAGATGGAATAGTTATTTACCAGAAAATTGAAAGAAAGGCATGATGTTACCATAGGAAAATAAGGTTCAATGATTCCACTTAGGGCCGAGTATCCGAGAGAAGCAGCGGTCACCAAGGCAAAATCCTCAGCTCTGGAGTGATCTTCTGTAAGCTGTGACAAAGCCAGAAGTAATGGCTGTGTCAGTGGGGAGAGGGAGGAGGCCAGCACTCCTCACAGGAGACTCCTCATGCATCTCTGTCAAGCGGGCTGGAGAGAAAAAGAAGCAAATCCTCGGTGTGAAATTGTTTCTGAGACTCAAGCAGTGGCAGCAGCAGTGCAGTCTGCAGCTCGTGTGGAAAAGGTGTCAGCAGAGGGAACAAAGGTAACCTCGTGGAAACAACCCCTTTAAACAATATCTGGGCAATGATAGCAAAGACCTGCACAGCATAAAGATGGAGGAGAAGTATATTAAGTGAGAGTGGAGGCGAGGTATGAGAGAGAAAGATGGTGCTTTGGAAAAGAAATCATTTAATCTAAATATTCCTGACTGATTGCAATGCACTGCTCAGCACGTGCTGCAAGGCTGTGAGAAGCAGGCATCAGGTAGGGTACCCATCTGTTGTTAGGGACCAGATCACACTCTACACAGTAAATGAGAAACTGTCAGAAGCTGAACAGCCTAAATTATAAAAATAATCAGCAGTTATGAAAAATATTTATGTTGGTCTTTGTTAGAACTGCCTGTTTGCAAAGCTCTGGGCCTCCCAAGCAAGGAGGAATGGGCAAAATCAGTATCACACCTGGGCTTTCCATAAAAAAAACATGGAATAACAAGGCTATGGAAGCTTCTGTCTCCTTTAGGCCTGATAACAGAGAAAACACATGGTCAGAAACATGGGGGTTCACTGTCATAGAAAATGATAGAATGATCCAGCTTAAGCACAACTATGCAAAAAATCTGTTTTCCCTAAATTATATAGGCCCTGTTTGCCTTATAAATAACAATTTAGAAATGAGGGGTTGGTCTGAACCTGCTCCATCTAATTTTTATCCAAAAATTCTGACTCTAAAACAAAAGAATGGCATGATTCAATGTGGTTTCCTGTGCATATTAACTGGACTAGCACCTTTGAAATGAACAAGGCAGACTGTTTAGTCCATCTCAGCTTTTCTCTGCTATGCAAAAGGATCATTTACTCACAACACTGAAGCTTTTAATTTAAGTTTATAGTTTATTGCTATTTATCACTACTCAGTCACCACAATTTTGATGTATACAAATAAAGGCAAGCACATAATACATTGGCTTCAAAAAGAATCACTAATGTTATGCAATTTTTATTGCTCTCTGTTTAAACTAGCATCCTATAAATAAGTATTGCTAATAATAAAAGAAGAACTGTAATTGAAATAAATCTCATTCCCATTGAAATATAAATGATGTATTTATATGAAGACTATGCTGTCCTGTGGGACAAATTATTACATATAATATGCTGGAAAGTGAGAGTGTAAGCTCCATGGGGGAAAAGTGGCAGGATGCCTGTAAATTTTAAAATTATGGAAATGTAAAATTTGGCCATAATTCACTATTCATTGTGTTACTGTTTCTTTAAATATTCTTTCCTGTCACACCTCACATCTGTATGCCCAGCCCACTTGTTTAATCGTGCTGGTTTTGTTACTTTTATTTCTGGTGGCTGGAAGAATCTGAGAGGTAAATTCCTGAAAGCTCCTGCTTGCTCTTTCAACAAATTGGTTCTAAAATAAAAATATCATTACCTTCAATTACTTTCATATGCATGAGGACTCTATTCCAAATCAAATATCACATCCAGATTTAAAAACCTGTGTTTATAAACTTAACTTCTTCCATCAGTTCATAAGCTGATACTTATATACTCACACAACTAAATATGAGGGTCAGCTGACTAGGAGAAATCCTGCTATTGCCTTTGTAGGACAGTTATTAATTTCTTTTACTGGGTGTCTACTTCCTAAGAGTTATCATCCTTGTTGCAGTAGCACTTTAGATTTTGGCTGGGTTACTCATTCTGCCAAATAACTGTAACTGACATTAATGAGCTTTGTATATCCTTATGTACACTTTATATATCTGAAATAATCAAGATGTAACTACACTTCATATATTTGCAATTATACATTATTATTATCAAGAACAGAAACTATCTTCCCAAAAAGGAAATCAAATAGCAAAATTATTTTTGCTTTATAAGCCTGAAAAGAAAATAACCGTGAATATAAAATAAATGTATAGCAATAATGAATTTGAATACAACACTTAGCATTATTCTAAAAAGTACAATCATAAACCTCATAATAATTTAAGCTATTATCTAAATAATTGCAGGTGAACTAAATAAAAGAAAAATAGAAGTATATTTAAATTGTAATAATTTTACATGTTGTGAACTAAAATAATTATATTTTTATCCTGACTATAAAGGGGAAGCTTTTTCTCCATTTTATTACAATTGAAGATTTAGGAAGTGAATAAGGTCTTATATGTTCATTAATATAGTCTTTATTGTATATTGTTAAAAGCAGAATAAAAATATGTTTAACAGGCACAGTTTGACTGTGAGTTAAAAATATTTTCCTTCAAAATATTAAGAATTGCATAAGTACACCTCGCTCAGAAATATTTATTTAATGGCATGTTCTGGAGCTGAAGGACTGGAAAAGTAACATGTGATAAAATTGCAGTTTCCATGGTAACCTTGATTGTTTTTAATGGCAAGGTGCTGAGACATAAAACATGACTTGATTGGCAGCTGCCCTAAGGCATAAACTCCTGTAACATAACTAAAGTGCATTTTTGTTTATTAATATTAAGCAACAAGCTATGGGTTTTTTTCTCTGTTGCTGATTCTACCACTAGATTTTCAATGTCTAGAGTTTTGTAGTACACTCTAAACCAAATAATAAGCTCTTATAAAGCAAAAATTATAACTCCCCTGAGATGTAAAAGGTAGAAATGTTACTGCTTTTGGCCTGTGTTTGCAAAGGTTTAGAGGAATGAGAGGCTTGCTATTCTCTGTTAGCAATTATTATTTTTTTTGTACTGAAGGTTCTCCAGCTTCAACATCTTTAGACACAGGAGTATATTTCTCTCTGCTTTCCAGAATAACAATAACTTACACTCATCACTTTGTTAGTCACTCTCTCTTTTCTGTTTGATCCAAATCTCTTGTCCACACGGTGCTGCTTGATTACAATTTCTTCCCTAGGAATGTTCACATCAGAGACAAATCAGCTGTTTTAATAATTGCAATTCTAACATCACATGGTTAAGTACTCTACGTTTTCTCTACCTGGGTATTTAACAACAAGGTATGTGGTGGAATGGTATCTGCCCTGAAAAAAATGACAGGAGCTCCAATGAAAACATTTGAGATGCATTTCATTTGTGCTTCCTTGGGATGCTGTGACTGTGGGAGTAGATATTTCTAGCCATACCCAGTAGTGCTGTTGAAGTGGGATTTCTGTAATTCTTACATGTCTTTTGCTAAATGTTTTATACCATTAAAATCTGAACCTAAAAGCAAAAGGAAGGAAGAGTGGGAGAAGCTCTCCCCCCGCTGTTCCTCAGAAGGCCCTGGATCCTTCTTTGGACACAAGGTCAGCTTTTCTCAAAAAGTGAGCCAGACGTGCTGTTCCTCTTTTTACCTTCAGCTTCAGCCTAAAAGATCTTGGGAAGGTGATGCTGATTTCTGAACCTGTGCTCCCTATTCCTCCACTGGATTCCTCACTGGTGGCTACACATCAGTTTCCTGCTACAGACTCCCCACCAGAGCTAAGGTTTGACTTGCAGCCTGCTTTGACACTGGTACTCCAGAGAGGCTGACAGGCAAATTGCAGTTCAGGCAGCTCAGACACACTCTTCTGTACATCTGTACATCAAACTTATTTCTTCTTCTGCTATCCAAGCCTATCTCTGTGACTACACAGTGAAGGCATTTTTTATTACTCTCTCTATTATTTCTCACATGTAAGAGAGGTCCCTAATAATAGTTTGTTTCCTTCTTTATTCTCAGGTTACTTTATAGCATTCATGCATTCAAACTCTTTTAAATCTGAAGAACAGCTTTTCTACCTGAGTTAATGACATCATACACTGAGTTAGAAACTGTGATATGAGATCTACACCGTCTTGCACTGCCTAATAGGGTGTCATAAAATCCTGGTGAGAGCGCTTCTCCAGTTAAGTTTCACTGCTTACTTTATTATATCACGAAGCTGAACAGGTCCACTCCTGCAGAGTCATTGCATAAGCTCTCCAGATGAAGGATTCTGGAATGAAACTTCAGAGCTGAATATGCCCAGAATAATCTTTCAGTCCCTTTCACATTTTACTTGGCTTTTCTTAATGAAGTCAGCTACAGCTGTAGCTCACAAGTTCACAACTTCTGTGCCATTTCACGATCACTGAGAGAATCATGTTTTTTTCACTGATACCACCAAACCCTAAAGAAAATCTATGCAACACCCAGTAAATATAATCCTGAGTAAAGAAAAGCCAATATAATGGTAATAGGGAAAATACACCAAATGCTCAGAGTGAGGAAGAGAGGTCACAAGAAAAATAACATGAGCTAAAAGATATTGAAAGACTATTTTAAAAGCAATATTCACTCCTTAGTGTTCAGTCTCTTCCGAGTCATCAGTGTAGAGACCATATCAATAGATTAGCTAATACAGCTTCATCTTATTTACATTAAGGAGTACTGTTTCTCTTTGTTTTGGTGTATCACCAAAAGCTTTTTGATACACACATCAGGGTACAGCTGAAAAAGATGGCATGGTAGTTCAGGGCCAGATTGGCAGGTGTATATTGCTCTATGAGGAAAGAGTTTCTTCCCCTTTTGTTTGCCACTGTTAGACAATTCCTAGGAGTGGTGCTATTTTTCAGAAGATTCTTTTTCTGGAGAGTGTTAGGGTAAGGGACATCCCATCCATTATTAGGAATTTACATTTACTATCATGAAGCAAGTTGTTAGGTAAGTTCATTGCTGCAATATGTCTGGGACAGGTTTATACGTAGGATTCCCAGGTTTATACTTTCTCCATAAGGAATATGTTCCAACCTGATCTCTGTGCTGAGCAGCAAAAGAATTTAAGGTTGTGCTGTGATCTGGGCATGCTGTTCCACATCAATTTCCCTTGTTTAATAGAAAAGAAGTGCAGAGCTGGGGGGCACTCCAGGTGAACAATAATCATGGCCCTGTGTAGGGTATAACAATGGCACTTCAAAATATCCCTTCATGTAGTTTCTGAATTCTCATCATGTGACTGAAGTTGTTCACTTCAATATTTTCTTGATCCACAAGAGATTAAGACTAATTCTAATATTCACCAATATACTTAGTTCACAGAAACTTCCTTTTTTATTGAAATCTTGACATCTGTTTGCATATATCCTTCAGGGTGATTAAGAATGACCCTTTTCTTCTCTGCAGGTGAACAGAAAGTTCTGGCTCTGGAAGTTCTGCTTTGCAGGGTTGCCATATATATGTACATGACATAGCTGTGATCTTGAAACTTCTGATTTGAGAGTCAAATATAGAAATATTTAAAGAATTATACTGACCAAAAAAAAAAAGTAAAATAGAGGATGAATTGTAGAAAGTTTCATCAGTTTGCTCAGTCTATCCACAAATGCAAAAACAGTACAATAAAACTTTAGCTGATTAGTGTATTGGATTATTACTGATAAATATTTTCACTGCCTGCCTATTCACTATGGACATTCTTGGTTCTATTAATAATAAATTACAGCAGCTGAGAGCTCTATTAGCTATATGGGATGTCTCTGTCTACCCATGTTTTCTGAATAAAATTTATCCTGCAATTAGTCTGTCAAAGGGTGGAACCATGTGCTTCTATGACATCTGTGGTTAATAATGTGCTGAGGATTGCTCTCACACATCAGTTTTTTCAGCATATTATACTATAAAGATGTATACATGTATACTTAATACATATATATATCTCAGATGTGTGTCTATATTTTTCAGTCTCTGTGTGTGTAATGCATCTACACCCTTTAGAGCAGTGGACTGTCAAGATATGTAACATTTCCAAAGTTCCAGTGGCTTAACATGTTCCCTTCAGACAAGACCATTCTGAAGAAATTGACTGTGAAATAAAGAAACACAAAATTACACTTTATTCCTGAAAGAAGTTACAGACTGGGGAAAAATCTGGTGATTACAGTCTCAGTGTTCTCATCACCCATATGAACACTGGTCTCAGTTCTTTGTGTTTTGCACTTTACACCAGATAATTCTTCTAGGTGTCTCCATTGACTATTGTATCATGGTCTTTTGAGCTTTCCAAACAGAAAATGGAGTCTTTTCCCACTTTCACTTTTCCATGGGGGAATTTCCATGCTACAGCTCCAGCAACTCCATATCCTGAACAGAGCCATTCAAACCTAATGGTCCTTTCAGTGGCAAAGTATTGTTTCATTAAACTTCAGTCAGGAAATATAGGTGGTCTCTGTGGGCTCAGCCATAGCTACTCAGACACAAGCTGCTCACCAGGTGCCCTCTCAACAAGTTTGAGAAGTACACACAAAACTCAAATGCAAGTAATGACCTCATACAAATTAGTCAGCCTATGGAAAATTCTTACATATTTTTAAAATTCTTTCTCAATCTTCAAATCATTATTTTCTCAGACTGGGTGTGATTGGCTATTTCTAAGTTAAGAAACAAATAAACAAAACAAACGAAAAAAGATAAATCCATAGAACTACACCTGTCTTATCTTGGAGAATTATAAGATATTTTATTATAGAAGAGACCTTTAGAGACCATCTACAAACTTCTGTTCAAAGGAAGGCTAACTTCAAAGTTATTTCTTCCTCAGGACCATTCTGACTTGAGTTTTGATTATTTCCAAATACAAAGTCCCTCTAGCCTGTCCAGGAAGTTCTTGTATAATTTTTTTTCATTCCATGCAATTGGAATTTGCCTCACCAAAACTTGTGCCCAAACCCTCCAATCCCTTCACTGAGTATCTGCAAATAGTCTGGCTTCATTTTATTTTTTTCTGTAATCTTCCATTAAATACTTGAAGAATGTAAGTAGAGCCACCTCTTTGGTCTTTTATTCTTCCATCTAAACAAATGGAGCTCCCCTTAGTCTCTGCCCAAATATTATGTGGTCCAGCCCCCATAATCTTGCTTTATTCACGTTTTCTCCAGAAATCTGCCTCATAAAAAAAAAAAAATCTTTCTTTGTGCTTTCATCAATATTTTTCTGCTTATGTAAACTAAAAATGTTTCTCATCCAGATGTTTTATTCAATTTCCTTAATTGCAAGAGTGCTTTCACATATAGGACTCACCAATCCACGGGGGTTTTCTGTGCCCTTAGCACACAGAAAACATTTAAAATCCAGTCCCTTCCCTCCCTGAAAAACCCACTGGCAAAAAGACATAGAAGCTTTTTCTCATTGCTGAGTTGCTGTTTATTTATACAATAGAAGCTATATAGTATTTGGGTAAAGTGACAAAGCTACATGATATTAATATTAGGCTGCTCAGTGAGCTGTGGAACTGGCTGTAGTCCATCAGCCAGATAATTAATGAAAAAATATGAGAGGTAGAAAGCACTTACTTCTGATATTGCAAAAGAAAAATAGAAAGGAAGGGAAATTTTTTTAAAAAAAGCACAAAACCCCTTAACAAGTTGCTTTTGTATCACAGGCAGTGTATACTACAGGATACACTGAGGGTTGAATTATCCCAAATTACTTACACAGAAGTACAGTGTAAAATTGACAGCTCTGAAAAAATTCTGTGATGAGATCCTTTCCTACTACTCAAATTTGATATAATTTCTTTTTCCCTATATTAGATATGAATCCACTTTCTACTCATGTTGTATTGTCCTAAATCTACAATAATCCCAGAAGAGTTTCAAAGACCTGAACCCAAACTCACAAGAAATGTAGTTCTGCAGTGGCTTGGACTTTTGACTGCTCCCATACTTTTTCTTTTGAACAGAACTGGCTCTCTTAGTTGCAAGAATCAGAAAAGAAATGACAGCTGTTTTCTCTTTTTCAGAAAAAAATATGAAAGCTACATATTAAGTTCAGCTTCCATATCTGTCACACAGGATAACTTTTCCAGGTGCTTCCCCACAGAGCAGACTGAAATAATTCCTCTTCTATGTGTCTTCAGGCTACATAACAATCACCTCTACATAGGATAAAAAAAAGAGAAATCTCATTGCCCCACAGAAAGGAAGGGACCTTACATGTTATTAACTAGGAGAGGTGATGTAAATAGGATGTAGGTAGCAGATGAACAAGAATTATTTCTTTCATTAAGAATTAAAAAAAAAAGACAAAATAACTTATAAGAAATATTTATTCCTTAAAAAGACAAAAATTAATTGTGTTTAAAAATTTTTGTATTTTTATAATTAGAATGAGTAGAACAAGGTATTTTGTTCACTTTTATTATGTGGTTTTTTTCTGCTCATCTTTAAATTGTTATGTTAGTAGCAAAAAGTAAAGACAGACAGGGTTTATTAGGCAAAAGCCTTTTAATGGAAGCATGCAATTTTAATTACATATCTTTCTATGAAGACATGGGACAATTTAGCTTAGCTTATATGCCAATATGGTGCAACAGTCACCTAAGAGATCAGGTTCAGGTCCTTGCTTTACTCATTTTACAGCTTTGTAGATTATCATCCAACCACCAAGAGTCTCACTGTGATTTTGCCTGGATGTGTGTAAACATGGTAGAGGCTCTGTATCCAAAAATGCTAGCATATAGAGGTTATCAAAGCCTGTCATTCAGGCACCAACGTCTCAGTCTGCAGTGTCACAGCACACCTTTTATGCATTAAATTTGCACTAATGTATTAGCAACATTTTGTTGTTAATTATTAATTAATCAATAAATTCATTTTTTGTTAATGTCATGATCTAGAATTATGTAGGCTGGAGCTCAAGTCTATTTCTTCAATAAATTTCAGAGCACTATAGAGTATACTTGGAGAAAGAAGGAGGACATGTAGGACTTCCATTGTTTTTGTGTGTCTTTAAAGTGCCTTGCTTTCAGGGCAAGATGAGCCAAATATTAGCTAAATATTAACAAAAGTCTCCTATTGTTTTGTACTTTATTTTCTACTAGACATCTTCCAGTCATCATTCAGAGCTTTCATTCTTGGAAAGTGAAAGGAATTACAATAGAAAGAAAGAAGACACAAGCACAGAGCATTTCCCTCCACACTGCAAGTCCAGATTTTTCAACACCTGAAGATTTTATAAGAAATTAATACAAAGCAAAACCCAAGTCTTTAAAAAGATTTCAGCTTTGAATAAGATCCCTTTCTAAACATGATTATATAATTCTGACTTTTACATCCAGGTTCTCTAAAGACATCCTCACCAACTTGATGGAGTCTTTAGACAGCCTACCCAATGAATTGAGTAATATAATTTTCTTATTATATTCAATTTAATAATATTCAGCTTACAGATGGTCCCATAGCAAAAAGGAGTAGTTAAAACACAAAACCAGCTCATAGTTCTGAGAATGGAAAGAGCCTGACATTTTTCTTTTTAAGTAAATATCATATTTTAATTGCTGCAGCCCCAAGGTAACCATAAAGTCATGCACTGACAGCTCATGCGGATTTTATGAGGCTGTTTACTCTGTTGTTCATGAAAAAAAAGTTTGTTTAGCAACTGCTGCTGCTCCTGATGCTCAGATCACCTGTAAATGAGAAACATCTTCCTAAATAAGGAAAAGAGTACCTAATATTTTACCTGCAACAAAATACCTAAACAAAACCATCTGAGTATGGAGTTAAAGTGAGGTGTTGTTAAGAATATAGAGATGGCTCAATTATTAGTTTTGTTCCCTGGCTGTGCTGTTCATCTCCCACTTTTAATGTTTTTTTTATTTCATTTGAGAGAAGCTGTGGTTACCCCATCCATGGAAGTGTTCAAGGCCAGTTGGAATGTGGCATTGGACCTAGTCTAGTGGAAAATCATGACAAGGGAGTTGGAACTAGATAACCTTTAACATCTCTTCCAACCCGAAGCTTTCTAAGATTCTGTACATGAAGACATTTTCCTTGACTGCAAAGATGGACCATGGGTACCTAACAGCTTTCATTTTCTAATTTCTGAAATTTTAACATGAGATTAAATATGGTTTCAAGGTCTTTTTATTATTTTTCTGGGTTTTCAGAGTTTTCTGCAGTTTAATGATGTAGGCCTTACAATATAACATAAGGTCATGAAACCACTGAGTATATGTATTCTAATAAATATTGTGTTCAGAGAATTTATGTTAGTATGAGAATCAGAGACAGTGTGTGTGTCATCCAATGGATTTTATGAATGATATAAGCTAACTCAAATCTATGACTTAATTTGCACTCTGGACAGCAGTGATACCAATAATATTTTTGAAGACATTATACATAATCTTTAACAGACAAGTATTTTTAGAAAACTGCAGCAGCAAACACCTAGTAATAACCTGAAGTTCTATACTGAGATATTTAGATATCTAATGTAATGGAAATGTCCCTTTTTAAAAAGATTTGAAACAGGTAATATTAAATTTCATTATGTGCTTTTCAAACTAAGGTTTGGTGTCCAATGTTTCATAAAACTGGTACTATCTATTCCAGTTGTATCTGATTTTTTGTCCTAGCTGCTTCTATTTTCCACAATTTAATGGCAGATAGCTCTATTTCTACTTAACAGAATAAGTACGGTCCATACCTTTCCACTTCAAAAAACACATCTTCAGCTTTCCTAATCACCTGAAACCACAGTCACTTATAGCTAGCAAGCTGAAATATTACAATGAGGGATATTTTCTAAGGCATAAAACCCTCAATTACATACCATTTAGAGTCAATTGGAATTTGAAGCCTTTCTGCTTATGTATATGTTTGGCATTATTAACTCACATCCTTTTCTATTTAATCCCATGACGATCAATTAACCACGAAGGATGGGGTAGACCCCAATTGTATGGAGTGAAGGACACAGTGTCCTTGCAATATGAAACTCCAATAAAGTACTATGTACATGGATTAATAGATTTTACCTTTAGTTATTCTACCATCTTGGCTATGATTCAGAAAGGTATAGAAGCACATGCTGGGATTTATGCTCATTTCTTTCATATTAAAGCCAATGAGGCATAAGCAAATTCTTAAATAAGGTCAAAGAGACGTTAACGTAAGGGGCTTTGTGAATTGCTATCACGAAAATAGAAGAAAGAAAGAAAGAAATTTGCCAAACTTCAGTATTTGATATGTCTCAAAGTTTTGAACTCTATATATTAGATAACCTGGAAAAAAAAGAATTATTCCCAATTAGTAATGAGGAAATCAATCCATATTTTACTATTATATAATAGACGGAATAAAAAAAATAAAAACTTTGGAAATATCAAAGCATTTAAAACTATTCTCTTCCTCAGTGTAAGTCAAGCTTCTTTAATTATGTCAATTA
>VZRX01013207.1:0-62431 GCA_013398075.1 Notiomystis cincta | reverse complement strand
CTTTTATTTTTTTTTTTTTTTTGCACCTTTTAGGGGATATTTGCATTTTTTTTTACAGCCTGTGCTGGTGATTTCTGTCACTTCTGGGTGTTCAGGCTGAGCCCAGTCCACATGATCTGTTGAAACCTGCCATCCCAGGAATTCCTGCACTGACTGACTCAGATTTCGGTGTTCATGAATAGTCAGTAAGTGGATTTTCCAGGAAACGCCACTATGAACTGGTTTCCTTGTAAGGATGTTCGGAAATCTTGTGAAGATCCAGGGTTGTATCATGAACCAGATGAGTGAAATCATCTTCCTGGAATCTGTGGTCATTTGAACTCTGGATTGTGGTAAAAAGCCAAAAGTTCCTCGTAACAAATTCTGGTAAAGGTTGTGATCAGATTTCTTCTTGGTGTGTGGTGATGGTGGAATCATCAGGATGGGCCACAGGACTGTGGCTGCCTGCTGGTCCGAGGACCTGTGGTCCTCAGGATAAGATCAACCACCCTAGTTCCATTCCAAGAAACTCGCTCCCATGAGTGACATTTGCAGACTGGAACGGTCATGTTGGGTTCAGGGATGCAGTTCAGCTCCCTTGGATTCCTGGATCTCATTGGAGCTGCTGTTGCTGATTGCGTTGACCTGTGGTTTTGTCATGCAAACAGACTCCTGCCGGGGGTTACTCTATGACTAGATGAATTTGCATGTGTGAAACCTCGGAGAGGAGAAGTTGCTGCTTGCTTCTGGTCACCCCCTTCGTGATGCTGGCAGTAAGCTGGTTTCTTCCCAAAGTGATTTCAAAGAAATTAAATTTGTTCTGAAATTTCTTTTTGAAGAATGAGCTTCCTGACATTTCCCTCATAGCTTCTGTGAGGTTTGCAGGGGAAGTTGTGACCCTCTGTTGTACTTCTGCAGAATGCCAGTGGCATTGCTAGAGAGGAATGTATCCTTGTTGTGGCTCCTGGCACATTCCTGCTGGGACAGAGTCGCTCCTTTTGTGGGTCATTCTTGGGATTTGACTGCTCTGCCTTTGCTGGGGCTTGCACTTGGCCACCTTGTGTGCTGTAGATCTATTATTGGATAAGACTGAGGGATAGAGGCATTTTTCTCTTTAAAGCAGTGTGATCTTGAAACCTGAAACAGGAACGACTTCAGTCCAGCTGAGATCAAGACTCGACATGAAGGGAGTGTTGGCCATGGCCAAGCTGATGTGTGTGTGATGGAGATAATTCAGAAGTGGCCGGTTACAGGTACAGGTGGTACCACTGCAGTACTGCCAGACACCTGAGCATCCACACTCATTTTCTGCAGCTCCTGGCCTACTTCTCCTCCCATGTTGTCTTGATGAAGGAGTTGTTTCCCCTCATTTCCATGCCAGCTCAGGGAAGGAGCTGGTGATGTTCATATTTGTTCTCTCACCTTTTGCCTGTGTTTCTCTGTTTCTACATTTGGCTTTGGTGATCCAGATCAGATTATGGAAAGGGAAAGGCATTCTTGCCGTTGTGGATCTCTGACTGCAGCTCTTCCTTTACCTGCTTGGAGGCTTTCTGGGAAGCAAAGGTTTCACTATAAAGAATTTTTCAATCTTTTTTTGCACAGATCATCATGGCTCCTTCTAGCCCCACTTCTCACTCCTCCTGTTCCAGTGATCACAGCCCCACCGTGTTCACTCTGTCCAGAAGGAGCACACAGGTTCCAGTGGATCAGAAATCTGGTCCCAGAGTTTGGGATCTCCAGCTCGCATGTCAAGGTGCTTTCATCCCCGGCAGAATTCTATGAACTCCTGAAGGTAAGGCGTGGGCTCCAAGTTGTGGGAATGGTTTTGATACAATCCCAGTTTTGCAGCTGCTGCCTGGTAACTGCTCACATATGGAATAGATTTAGCTGCAGGGAATGTGTTCCTCAGTTTCCCAGAAAGCACTAGTTTCTTCCTTGAATTTTAGATGCAGCAGTGGTGCTGCTGTGGCTCCGCAGAGCCCTGTCTGTTTTACTCTATATGTTACCCTTCCCTCCCTCAAGGCCAGGGAGCCAGTGCAGAGATGTGGCTCCCAGGGGAGTGCAGCACTGCCAGGTCTGGGCTGATGGCTCCTCAGACACCCTGCGTGAAGTTGAACTTATTTTTTGCTATTCCCAGGTGCAGATAAAAGCAGCCAAGCAGCGGGTGGTGATGGCCTCACTGTACCTGGGGACAGGACTCCTTGAGCAGGAGCTGGTGAGTGTGGAAGGGTTTGGGAAGGCCAAGAAGGGAATGCAGAGGAGGGATGTGGAAGAGATGCACGTGGTGCTTCAGGTTTAGGTCTGGTACAGAGCCAGGGAACTGCTGCACTTCTTCAGGGGATAGTTAGCCTGGTGTTCAGAGTGCTTAGGGGAGCTTTGTAAAACTCAGGTCACGAGTATTTATTTTTCCCTGGCATTTTTCTTGAACTGGATTTGAGCAGTAGGTGTGTAGTGCTGTGTTTGGTGCTCCAGGTACAGGACACAGATGAAGGATTGGTTTTCTGCATTTGAGACACAAGTCAGCTTTGCTTCATGGTATTTGCCTTTTTTTGTTCTTTCCTCTGGAAACAAAAGCATTCCCCAAGGGCTTTGGGGAGAAGCCTGTCCTTGGCCAGGCTCTGATGTTAGGAAGCAAATGCCCTGGCAGGGTAAAGGTGGATGGAGCCTGCACAGGATTTGTGCCCAGCTTTGTCTGGGCTTGCACACAGGATTTGAATTTGAATGTGACAAACAACCTTGTAGTTAAAGAATAAAACTGCAGTGAATTCCTACTAACGTTTGTCTTTGGCGAGGCGAATCTGTGATTTGGGAATGATATTGGGACTTTTTCTGCTAACATTAATTGCTCTTGGGAGGCCTGAAGAATGTGGACATGTAAAATTGAGGCCCTTTGGCTTTAGGCTGATGGAGGCTGCCAGGCTGGCAGATGCAGAGGCTGAACTGGCTGTGCTTGGCACAAGCAGGAAGGACTTGTGGCAGGGCATTGTGAGCTGTCTTGGCCATGGTCTCCTGCTGCTGAGCACTTCCCTTGGAAAGTGTATTTGCTTTTGTAATGAGGAGAGAACTCTCTCTGCAGGTGGATTGCTTAGAAGAAACACTGGAGAAATCACTGCAAGCAAAAGGCTCACCTGACCTCAGAGTTTCCATTCTCCTTGACTACACCAGGGGTTCCCGGGGTAGGAATTGCCACTCTTTGCTTTTGTCAGAGTGTGATTTTACTGTTAGGCTAGAGAGACAGTTTTTTTCAGAATGGATGTCCTGGCCAATTGGACCTACTTGCTTAAAGCATGCACCTTTCAGTCTTGGCCTTTTGTATTCCAGAACTGCATATTCCCAGAAAATCTTCAAACTGTGCAGCTTTTCTTCCAAAAATAGGTGGTAGGAGCAGGAAGGGCCAAGCTGCTCTGTACAACTTGTCCAGTCTTGTTTGGTTCATTTGTTAGTGCATTTGCCCTTACCCATCATGCTTACTTATATTTTCATTTTGAAAAGAGAATGGGAATTGTTGTGGAAGCAGCAGCACACTAAATCAGGAACCTGTGGTGACTCTTGTAGTTGTGTTACCAGTGCTGGTGAAGCTTGGTTAAGAAGCTTGAAAAGTGGCAGACGTGCCCTGTGACCGATTCTGGATGTCGGTTTCATTATTGACATAGTGCGGCTTAAGGTGATTTAAAAAAAAACAAAGAAAAAAGGGAAAACATGTGAAGTGCCAGTGGATGGGATGAGTGCTCACCCTGTAAGCAACTGAAGAGCTGCATCATGATGTGTCCTGTCTGTATGATCTTTGTGTGAAAGTCCCTTTCTGTCCCAGGCAGGAAGAATTCTCGAACAATGCTGATCCCATTGCTGCAGCGATTTCCCGAGCAAGTCCGTGTGTCCCTCTTCCATACCCCGAACCTGCGTGGACTTCTCCGGCTCCTGATTCCAGAGCGTTTCAATGAGACCATTGGGCTGCAGCACATCAAGGTCTATCTCTTTGATGACAATGTGATTCTGAGCGGGTGAGTCCTGCTGCGTCCGGCCTTGGTGTGGATCGTTTCACTGGGCTTTGGGCAGGGTGTCTGTGCTGCCAGAGTTGTGTGAACATCTGGACTCCATCGTGATCCTGTCAGTGCTCTTCTGAGACGGGAGAGCAACCAAAGTTCCTCCACATGAGATTCTCAGAGGAAAGTGAGTCTTTCTTAAAGGGAAACATCTTCTGAGATTCCAAAGGGAATGGCCAATTTGTGCTTTAGTGCAGCTATCCCAGAGTGCGACCTGTAAGCCTGGGCTGGGAGTTTGAGAATCCTGCGCCCACGCTCTGAACTTGGCTCTTCCCTTTCTCTGCAGCGCAAACCTGAGTGATCTGTATTTCACCAATCGTCAGGACCGCTATGTCTTGCTGCGGGACTCTCCTGAGATCGCAGACTTCTTCACAGAGCTTGTGGATGCGATTGGAGATGTGTCCCTGCAGTTACAGCAGGATGATACAGTCCAGATGATGGAGGGAATGGTACACCCATACCAAGGTAGGAGAGAATTGTCTCACCTGGTTGGGTGATGGGATCCACAGCAGAGGAGCAGACAGCCAGGCTTTAAGGATGACTTAGACTCCATCCATTTGGGAAATGCTGGGTGTTCAGACTGTGGGATGTCCTGTTTTGTGCTATCCAGTATTAGAATCAAGATTGCTTGAGCTTCAGGACTGGGTCTGTTGGAGTTTTCCCAGCACAGTGGCTGTCAGGCTAATCTGGCAGGGTGTGCAGAAGCTGGAAGTAACTCTGCAGTTGTCTCAGTGCTGCCTCATAAGTGTGCTGCTTTTGTCCTAAAACAAGAGCTTCAGTCCTTTGAAGAAGTTTTTCTGCTATTAGCAGCTGCAGTTCCAGGTGCTCTGGGTGTGCATGTTCTGAAGGGTTCATGAATGTGCTGCTATTGTTGGCAGTTAATCTCTCGTAGTAGAGTTTGTTCTGGGAATCAAATGGGAATTGGTTCAGGAAGACTGGGAACAAGCGTAAAAGTGGGCGGAGAAGGGCAGTGATGTGCCAGGCTGATTGCATCATCAGTTTTAGTCCTGGCCTTGCACTGCTGTGTGATGTAAGTTCAGGCTGGGGGTGGGAGTTTATTTGTGTGTTCCAGCTCATTCTTGGTTGTCAGTGTAGCCTTGCCCTTGTCCTTTCCTTTCTCAGAGGATTTCTCAGGGTGCTGCCAGTTGCTGAGCATTTCTCTTCTGTAACATAGCTCTGCTAGCCTTGAAACTGCTGGTTTGGGCCTTAAGACAGAGAGTCATGTGCACTCTGTGTTGGCTCCTATTTGTTCCTGTGTCTGTGTCCTGTCAGTAGTTCTTCCTGGTGACATAGATGACATGTAGCTCTGTGCCTGTAGGTCTCAGACACCATCCCTCTGATTTTTCCTGCAGGAGACAGAGTGGCTTACTGCGAGATTGCCAACCGGAGGGTCATGGAGGTCATCAACTCTGCCCGGACACGGCAAGAGCTCCTTCATGCAAAGACTTTCCACAGCAACCAGCCAGGCAGCTCTCTCTTATCCCAGCAAGGCTCTCAAGCATCTGGGAGTCTGAAACCAGAACCTGACACCTGGATCTATCCCTTAATCCAAATGAAACCTTTTGGGATTCAAATAGACGAGATGGTCACAGAGACGCTGCTGACTGAGGCTGAGCGGGATGCCAGGATATACCTCACCACTGGCTACTTCAACTTGACACAGGCCTACATGGACCTCATCCTGGGCACAAGAGCTGAGTACCGGATCCTCCTGGCCTCGCCAGAGGTCAATGGGTTTTTTGGTGCCAAAGGGGTGGCAGGTGCCATCCCTGCTGCCTACGTTTACATTGAACATCAGTTTTACAGTGAGGTCTGCTACCTGCAGCAGCAGGAGAGAGTGCAGCTACAGGAGTACTCCCGCACTGGGTGGACATTCCATGCCAAAGGTAAGATGCCCTTATCCCAAGGGGCCTTGCTCAGAGGTGTGTGAGAGTTGTGCATTTGGATTACAAAAGGAGTGAGGGGCTGACTGGGTGCCAGTCTGGGCTTAAACTTCAAAACACTCCTCCAAGGTTCAGACAACTTGCTTGTGTAAACCTGGAGGGCTTGGATTGCTTGGGTGATGCCTTGCCTTTGGATTTCTGATACAGAAATGACTGATACAGTCACAGGGATGGTGTAAGAGCTGTCCCTGTGGTGGCACTGAAACTGCCTAGATGAGAAACGTGATGTGAAGGAAAAGAAGCATTTGGATGCATTTATGATACAGTCAGTGCCGTGGTGCAGTTTCTTGTATCCCTTGGGCTGGTTTCAGCAGTCAGGAGTGCTGACTCTGCCGGGGACCCTGGAGCGATATCTGGGGCAGGTGCTGGAGGGGAGCTGCTCCTGGGCCCTTCCCAGCAGCAGGTCTGCATGGGGACGATGTGAATGTTGGGGGATTTGCACCACCTCCTGTTCACAGCCCACAGGGGATGCAGTGTGTGAGGAACTGCAGCATGTGCTTATGGGAGTCATGGCAGCCAGAGGGCAAGGGGCTGAGGAAGGAATCTGGACTAACATGCAGTGAGTTAATGAATGCTGCCTTCGAGATCTTGTCTGGGAGACCCTGGATTCCTGCTGGTTACGCTAATGCCCAGCTTCCCCGGGCTCAGCACGGTACTCCAGCTGGAGTGTTTGGGCTGTGATTGGAGCGTTTGGGCTGTGATTGCAGCATTTGGGCTCTGGTTGGAATGCTGGGGCCCTGGCCACTCCTGTTTTGAAGAGAGCTGTTGGAGGGAATGGCTCCATCTCCCTGCTTCTCACAGAGGTACTCAGAGGTGGTGGGGAGGGAAAGCTGCAGAGTCGGCCTTCTCTCAAGTGTCAAAAATCCCTGGGTGTTACTGGCTGCCTCTGTGTTGAAATGACAAACAGATCTCAGGGTGTCATGCCCCTCCCCAGCATGGCTGGGAATGCAGGGAAAACCTCAACTCACCAAGGGCAGTGTGAGGGAGGTCCCTGCCTGCCTGCCTGCCTGCCTGGGATGTCCTGTGTCTTTCAGGATGCACATGCTTGAGCGATCTGTGGTTCCCAGGTTCTGCCTTTCTTGGGCACTGCTAACTCCCAGTGGGATCTGGTTTGGCATAAATTGAGCCCAGAAACAAGGGCTGCTTTTCTCAGCTACCAAGGGTGCACATAGTCGTCGGTTTTGTTTGGGCCAACGAGGCCTCGTAGGCCAGTGCTTTGGGCTCTCTGCTGTGTGGTATTCGCTTGGAGAGGGATGCAGGGCTCAGAGTTCAGCAGCTCCTGTGCCTAGCGGGGGGGACAGTTGGAGACATTTGCTGCCTTGTTTCCATTCCTCTTCAGAGTGCTGGGAGGATCAGTGTGTACCTCTGGCATGCTGTGCCCTTGGCACACCTTGGATTTCACCTTGTTTCCTTCTGCAGGACTCACGTGATGTGGCAGAGAGGACAAGGACAGGAAAGGGAAGTGAGGAAGCCTTGGAGATGTGAAAGGCGCGTGTACATGGAGCCCAGCTCCTTACTGAGGATGTGAGCTCCCTAGCAGCAAAATAGTGCCTGCTGGTGCTTCCTCGTTGGGCTGAGACAGGAGACACCCTTCAGTCTCCCATGGGATTTCGCTGACATACCCCAAACACTGTGGCTGTGCTGCATGCCCCTCCCACTCCCCTTCAAACGTTTGTATGTGCATGCACAGTGTCAGGTGGTGTTCCCAGGGATCTCTCCTGGGTGCATTCAGCACCATACAGGTGTAGCAGAGTGCAGCACAGCTAGGGTGCACAGTCAGCAGCTGTCCTGGTGTGACATCCCAAAGCCTACCTCCCACTTTCCTGGGTGTGGTGTTGGGGATGACACGGGTACATCCCTTGGGATCAGGATCCCTTCCAAGCAAGCTCCAGTGGCAGGGTGCTGGGCAGGCTGCTGTGTGCTGCAAGATAAACCCTGTTACTGCTATTGACTGGCGCTGGGAAGCTGCACTTCCCCTTGCTGGAAAGGTGAGTCACTCTTTGAGCAACTCCTGCCAGATGGCCCTGAAACCAGAGACTTGTAAAGGCTGTGGGACTGCCACAGGACGCTTGGGAAGGCAAAGAACCTGTTCCCTGTTAGTCATGGCTGTTGCTTGGGCAGAGGTCCAGCCTTTGGCTGGTCAGGTACCAGACAGCCTCTGGCAAGGTCCTATTTGGTGGCAGAACGTGCCAAAACTCTGTGCTATGGGAATGTTTTCCTGTGGCTCCCAGAGTCCATGGTGGGCTGTTCAGCCCCTCCGTGGTGGGGTGAACCCGCAGGGGCTGGAGCTACCAGGGCACTAGGGCAGTGCCAGCTTTCTGAGTGTGTGCTGTGGGGGCAGGGAGGAGGTTACAGGAACTGGCAGTGAATTGGCAGCATCTTAATCAAGGCATTCTTGGAACTGCTCTGGGGCTGAGTTGGGAAACCTGCTGCTATTTTAAGGCCAAGGTGGTTTTTATGCTTCGGGTTCTTTGTTGCAGTCTGTGTGTGACCAGCCACGGGGATAAGCCTCTACCAGGGACTCACCCAGGGCTGTGTTGAGGAGAGAAAAGGCTTTCTGGCTCCATTTGTTCAGAGTGGCCATGCAGCCTCTCCTTGGCAGCAGTCCTGACTCTCCTGTTGCTGTTATATCTTGCCATGCTGCAGTGGTGTGCTAGAGAATTATGTGATGTTTCTATCTTTCCCTTGAAGACCTGTCCTGGGCTCTGTCTGGCCTGCTCTCTGTGCTGGCAGAGCTGTGGGAGCTGTGCTGGTGGGTGGCAGTGGCCTCAGTTGCCCTGGCAAGAGTCTCATCTCAACCCTAGTGGCTCCTCTGGAAGTGAGGGAGTGAAATAGTTTGCACTTCTCTTCTGCGTCTCTTCACAGTGGCTTGTGAATTCACGTGCCAGAGCTGGGAGATACCTCTTCATGTCACAGTCTCAGGATAGGGGTTGGTCACTGGCCCTGGGACAGACTGGACAGACCTAGCCTGTCTGCCTGGGGCTTTGGGGCTGGTTCCTTCCCTGAAAACCTGTTTGTCTTCTCTCAGCATTTCTGAATT
The DNA here is from genome assembly GCA_013398075.1 of Notiomystis cincta. Classification (NCBI taxonomy): domain Eukaryota; kingdom Metazoa; phylum Chordata; class Aves; order Passeriformes; family Notiomystidae; genus Notiomystis; species Notiomystis cincta. Next base: position 53,426 of record VZRX01013207.1, on the reverse strand, counting down.
CACTGTGGTGCAGAATAGCCTCTAATGCAGGGACAGGGACTTGCTCTGGGTTGTTTTGGGGCAGTGTGTTCCTGGGGCACACTGGGGGTGCTGCACTTGCAGTCAGAACACTTGGATTTGGGCTGTGCCCGGGCACCCCGCGGGTCACTCTGCTCTCTGCTCCCCGGGTCCTGCACAGAATCTCTAATCCATGTTTAAAGCATTTCATTCACTCTGAGTAAAGGGACCATGTGAGCCCACTCTGGCCATTCCCTCGGCTGTCATGCTGCTTCTCCTCCTCATTTTTCCTTCAGGCCTGTGGCTGTACCTGGCAGGGAGCGACCTGCCCTGCCTGACCCTGATTGGCTCTCCAAATTTCGGATATCGATCAGTTCATCGTGACTTGGAAGCTCAGGTTGCAATAGTGACAGAAAATAAAGCCTTGCAGCAGCAGCTGCATCAGGTAAGCAGCAGATTCTGGGGATGCAGCGGGGGATGTTCTTCTGGGTCACACAGGGAATGCTCCTGACGCAGTGGCAGTAAAAAACCTCCAGCTACAATAACTCAAAAGTTCCTGGAGCATTGGGAGTCCTGAAGAGCTGTCAGTGAAGTGACTATTGATGAGCTGCCTTCTGCAAGTACGCAGTGCTGGGAAATGAGGCCATAACGGGAAGGAATGTCTGTCCCCAGTGACCTCGGGTACCGGGAGTGCTCAGGGCTGGATGTGCAGAGAGTGCATGGAGGATCTGCTGGCTCCTCTGCTCACCAGCCACGCTGCACCTCTGAGCCTTAACCCCAACATCTGGGCATTGCCCAGGGCATGATAGGTTCTGGGGTAATGAGGCCGGGCCCTTGGAATGTCTGAGCTTAGACTGGAAGAGGGTTTCTGGACTGGCTGGACTGCCCATGACGTTCTATGACAAAATTCTTATCTTGAATTATAATACAACCTTACATAATCCTGACACAAATATTTTAAAGTGGTTTGATATTCAATGTCCCAGGGTTTTTCTGTGCTGTTTTTGTTTTCATTAGGCAGCTTAGAATGCTCAGCACTTCTGCTGCTGCTCCAAATCCTGCCTGTTTCTCCTGTCTTGATTGAATCTTCTGCCGGAGCTGACTGTCCCAAGTAATTTCTCCTGCAGTGTTCTGTTTCAAGGCAGATCAGTTTGGTGCATCTGTATGACTTGGAGACCTCAGAAATGAACTGTTTGAGGCAGGTGCTGGCAGAATTGTCTGCAAGATCAATGGGAATTGCCCTCTTGCATCAGGGCTCTTCCCTGGGATGAGTCAGAGTGTATCTTATCAAAAACAATTCTATTACTGGAAGAGTTGCTTGAGTATTTCAATTCATATCTTGCCTCTGCTTGCTTCTAATGGAAGGGGAAAATCAATGGAAATGTGGCACAAAGGAATTTTCTCACACAGGGCTGCAGTGATCTCATTCAAAGGGCTTTAAACCATTCCCGATTGCTGGAAGCTGATTCTGAGATGGGCTGGATGTTTACTTTCTGTGGTCTTTTTTAGAAGACTTAATCCATTCCTGGGATGCTGCCACGAAATCACTTTGCCTATGTAATGTTCAGTTCCATTTTAAAAATGTGTGCTGAGATTTGGGAAGAAATGTGAGCGGTCTGGGTGTCTTTGAGTGCTTCTCTGAATGAACTGAGATTGATTCAGGGAACTGGCCTTGCCTCCGGTGCTCAGACCTCACCATATTGGATGGTCATGGAGTAGAATCCTCACAGCAGGGTTGACTATAGCTCTTGGAGCATTTGGGGGCTCTAAAATAGAGTGAATTGGCAAGTGAATGTCTTGTTTCTGCTGTTGGTTCATCTTTTTGGTGTTACTTTCCAGTACTTGGCTCCTGCTTCCCTGTTCCAACCTGAATTTAAATAGTGCAGAGTATTTTCTGGTGTTTATGACAGCTTCAGTTATAAAAAAGATGATGAACAAACTTCCAGGAGCTATTCTGCTCCTTGTTTGCCTGCAGATCCTGAAACCTGACTGTCTGTGCTAAAAACCCTCTTACCTGTGATAAAAGCGCTGTTCTCACGTGCTGTGAGCGTGTTATCAGCAGGGTGGTTCATTTCCTCCCTCAGCAGTTGGGTGCACGCTGTGGGGCCTGAGTATTTCTGGTAATTCAGCTGAGATCACGACTGCACATTCATCTGCAAATGCGGCGCCGGGGCTGTGTCTAGAAAGAGCTGCGTAAGCCCGTCCCAGGAGGTTTGGGTGAGGTTTCCTTTTCTGGCAATTACAGCCTAGCGTTGAGGAGTTTTCTGAAACTGAAGCTCAGCTCTTGCAGCTGTGGGGCACAAAAAGGCAAAACCCTCTACCTTTGTTCTCTGTAGAGTTTAAATTGCAAATTCTTGAGGAGAAATGGTGCATATTTGTGGCAAGACCCCTGATCAGCTTTATCTGAGAATTTGCTTCTCTGAAAGACTATTATATAATTTAACACTTGGGAATTTACTGAGGTGATATTTCTTTCCTTGTTCAGGAGCAAGAGCAGCTTTACCTCTGCTCAGGTGTGGTCTCAGCCTCAACGTTTGAGCAGCCAAATCGTTATGTGAAGCTGTGGGTGAAGCTGGTGACACCTCTGATCAAGAATTTCTTTTGAAAGAAGAAAAGTTGCTGTTTGGGTGAGTTTGCTGCCATTAAGGGGAATTATATTGAACTGACTGCAGTGAATAGCTGCAGTGGTCTACCATGAAAGAAAGACTGTGGGCATGCAGAGGATGTGAGGAGAACTAGGCACTTCTCAGTTCCTCTGGGGTACTGGCTGCCTTGGGCTGGGATTAGTGCTCAGGTCCAGACTGGGTTTCATCTACTAGAATTTCTGGAAGGGCCACTGACAGAGAACCCATACAAGGGTATTTTCCATGTGTGGAAATAAAACTCCCATTTCTGAAATGTCCCTTTCAGAGTCCTAGAGAGAAACTGTGTTTGTGTTATCTTGACCAGCCAATATAAAGCATTGCTGGAGTACTTAAAATGTTTTGTCTTTGTATGCAGTCAGGGCTTTGCCTTGCCCCTGTAGTGCTGGTTAACATTGGGAGTTGGTTTTGCTTTACTGTTTTGTGGTGTCCTGGGTTTCCCAGCTGTTCAACTGCCCCCGGACTTGAGCCCTTGTGATCTTCAGGACATTGCTCTTGACTGTTCCTGTGCCATGCACAGTCCGTGCAGTTGGCCCCACTGTACGTGTGCCTGGGATGCTGCATGTTCCCATATCCCTTTTACTTGCCTAGCTAAGGCCTTCCCCTCAGCAGGGTTTGCCTGGCTCCTTCACATTCAGATATGTTACAAGTGTCTTTCATGAGTTGTGGAGGGGCAGGAGAAGACTTCTGGTGCTGATGTGGGTTTGGGATGTTACTTGCTAGAAGTGGGAGGCTTGAACCCTAACATCCTGCAAAGAAGGTGGTTGGAAGCCAGGTAAAAACATGTGGGAGTGAAGGGTGGGGTGTAAGCAAGGGTTTCTGATCTGGCAGTGCCACAAACAGGATTTCTGGCACCTGGAAAAAGCTGATGGTAAGTGAAACTCAGTCATTACTGATTATAAATACTGCTGCTCTATAAAGAAATGAGCTGCTTTCTGTGCCGGCCCTTGGGGCTTGTCTGTGAGCTGTGAGGGAAGTTTTAGGTAACTGTATTTTAGAACTAATTGTTCAAATATTTAACAGGGTGGGAGTTTGGTGAATTATTTTATGCTAAAGGGACCAGCCTTGGCAAATCTACTCACCTTAATGTGTGTTACTGCTGATACAAATTATTCATTGTGAAGAAAGGGACGAGTAAGTTCTGTAGAAATAGAAATAACATACTTCAGAGAGGAACCTGTTTGCAGCTGGACCTTCTCTGGGCTGTGCAGGCTGGGACCAAAGGTGCACCTTTCTTCTCCTGGCTGCTCCAGCCAGACACGTGCTCCATGCAGGAGTGTGAGGACTTTCTGCTCAGTTTGCACTGAGCCATCACATAAAGAGCTGTGGGAAGATGGAGAGCCAGGAGAGGGAAAGGAGTCAGGCACTCATGTGCAGTTGTTCTGTCTGGCTTCCTATGGTGGTCTGGCTCCCCACCAGCACCACGTCAGAAACCACCAGTGGAAAACCAGTATCCGCCCTGAGAACCCCGTGTGCTATGAGAGCAGGCTCCACATGGCAGCGCTTCCAGCACTGGTTTTATTGATGCTTTGCTAAAACGGTTCTGGTACAATCAAACATAGACTGAGTTACACAATTTGGAGGTTTTTATAAGTAAAAGTGTTGCTGTTTTCCATTGTCATTAAAGTCTAGGCCTCTAGGAGCAGAGCCACACCAGCCAGGACCCACTTGGCAGCTTTTTCTTTTGTCTTCAGGTTGAAGGTCCAGACGTAGGTGGGCCCTCGCGTCCGTGTCTTGTAGACGGGACACTCGTAGACGTTGATGGTGTCCATGCGGTCCACAGGGATGGCTCTGAGCAGGATAACCGGCATCACGGGCGTCAGCTCCTTCATCCGCGCCTCGGCGATCGACCCCGAGGGCACGTCCCAGCGCGCACCTGCAACGTGACAGCACCCTCAGGGCACCCTGACCCCCTCCCTGGAGCTTTCCTTCGCAGCTGCTCATGGATGGGAGCCCAAAGGTTAAGGCTGGGTAGAGTGGCTCAACAATGGTTAGGTCTGACATGTTCTGATCTCACTGTGACCCAGGACTGCGTTTGCCTTACTGTGTGTGGGATGTCTGAATAAATTCTGTCCCCACCCCTCCCTTCAGCATGGTTTTATATGGGAATTGCAGAGTTTAAGGAGAATTGGCCATGGTGGGATCTATCACATGCTGTCCCATGTGCTCTCTGCTTTTGTCCAAGAGGACCCCTCAGCTGCTCTGCTGAACTGCCTCTTTCCCTCTCATTAGCAGTAATTATTATGAATTTAAGTTTCTCAATTTGTCTTACTCGAGCATCAACTAAGAATGTGACATATGGGTTCACTAGAGCCCTGTAGCTCCAGGAGCCCTGGGGTTTGTGAGCTGGAACCTGAATTGCTGAAACACAAGTTTCTGGTTTGGAAAGGCTGTGTGATCCGGGCAGTGCTGCCCTCAGCTGGCGGCCGAACCTGGTGGAGCCAGGAATGCCTGCTCTGAGCTGCCACCAGCGTGGGGCAGAGCAGACCGGCCAGCGAGTGTCGACACTGCTCAGTCGCACGAGGGAGAAGGGCTGACCTGGGCCTGCTCCCTGTCTGAAACACCTCAGAGATGTAGTTTTTACCTTCCATGAACAGCCCGTGCACATAGGAGCCTTCTCTAGGGGGAAATGTTATGTCCTCACGGGTTTTCTTGGTCACATCCACTGCCAGACACATCTTATCCAGTGGCCACTGCTTTTTCCTGGCTGTGGACTGCATGATGGCTGTGAGGAAGGACTGGGGGTTGAAGAATCCTGCCAGCCACACTGTTGCAGGCAGCACAAAATCTGTTGACCAGACTTCCAGTTCCTGGAAAATAAACCAGCAGAGTTTAGGGTGGAGGGTGTGCTGTGAGCTGCAGGACACTGGGACAGAGCTGATGCTTTGCTGTGCCTAACAAAGTGAGGACTGGCTGGAAGTGGTGTGGGAGGAATAAACAGCAGATTCCCCTCCTGTAGTGAAGCTGAAACCCATAATTCACAGTGCAGAAAATACTGGTGCTATTTTTTAACAAAGCCAGTTTTATTAATTTTTTTTTTTAATGGGACACCCGGAGTTGCTGTGATGGGGGGGTGTGAGCTGATGTTCTTTTGCTACAGTGATGTACTGTAATGGGAACCCCGGTCAGACTTGTGCTCCCATTCCTGCGGTAACAGCCCTTTTCAGGGACTTCAGACTGGGTGAATTGATGCTGAGAAATAAACCAGTTACCAGTGAACCAGTGCACTGGTGGGGAGAGTCCCGGGACACCCCAAGCGTTGACTGTCACACACCCCCTGCTCACCCTGATCCGCAGGAGCAGGTCCGCATACCAGGTTCCCAAGCTGAGGAGGGAGGGATAGGCGTAACGTGTCCAAGATTCTGGAACACTGTCATAGAAGAGAGCGTTTGCCAGCTCTTCCATCTCGGCTGTAATTGTCAGCTCTCCCTTGGAGAAAGAGAAAAGTCCAGGCAGTGTCAGCCACAGCCAGTGGTGGGACATCCAGAGGGATGTGCATGGGCTCAGGAAGCAGAAGGCTGGGGTTGCCGGGCTGCACCTGGCACAACGTGGTGGGTGAGAGCTGCAGCAAAGACAGAGTGCTTTGGAAATACTGGGGGATGATGGAGGCAGCTGCCTGCCGTGTACCTGCAGTCCCAAGTCCAGCTCCTTCAGCGAGCGCCTGATCTCATTGGTTAGGATGTTCATCCTTTCGCATTCTTGGAGGGCTACAACAGTGTATGGGGTTTTTTCCTTTGCCTTTGCCATCATCTCCTCCATGTTGAATGTCTCTGGCAGCTGCCCAATGATTTCATCCAGGACTGACTTCACCTGAAAAGAGAATGCCATAAAATGCTCTTAACCAAAGAAAAATACTGCAGGTTTACGTTTAAGTTGGTAAGATTTTTTCTTTTTCTGCCCTAGTGTTTCTTTGTACTTCCTCCTCTGTTACTAATGCTTCATTCTGTTACTAACTGCTCTTGGGTCTTAAAAAGCTGTAGTTCTTTTTTGATAGCCAAGGTAAGAGACCTGAAGCCGTGGAGGCTGTGAAATTCAAGCTTGAAGTCCAGGCAGCCATAAAGAAGACTTTTTAAAAAATTTATTTTAAATCTTTGTTTTTAGTGGTTGCTCTCATGAATGGAGGTTCCTCAGCCAGCTCCATCTGCTGAGGAGCCCCACATAAGCCACGTGTTGGCAGTGGTGCCTCTTGGACCCATCAGAGTGTGAGGTTCCTGACCATGCTGCTGGCTGCCTCTGTGCCATCCGTGTGTGCCACTGTCCCTGGGCCCATGAGTGCAGCATGGCTGGGCTGGAATCACCTCCCTCCTGCTGTCCATTCCTTACTGCTATGGGGCCTGCTCTCTCAGTTGTCTCTGAGCCTTTATCTGTCTCCCCTCTTTAGCCTCCCATTTGTCACCTTGAAGAGGTTTCTTTCCCACCATAATTACTTCCTCCACCTTAAAAACAAATCAGTTAATTTCTACCATAAAGAGACAGGACTTGACTTGCCTGTTCCTCTCGAGAAGTACCTGAACCTCCGGCAGCCTCGGATTCCTTGGGCTGCAGTTCCAGCACTGTGCGGAAGAGCCTGTCTGAGGTGACGGTCAGGAAACCCATCTCTGCATTGGGGTGCAGGCCATACAGGTGGGGGCTCTCGCCTGGCAGGTTGTCATCAATGTACTGGTGGTAGGCCTGAGTGCAGAGTCAGGGCCAGCATTAGCTTGGAAGTACAGGCAAAGGAGCCCAGAGTTCCCTGCAACCTTGAAAGCCTCACCACTCTTGGGGCCCTTTGCAGCACCTACCCGTGCTCACAGAGGCTCTTTTTTAGCTTGTCTCAGCCAAATTTTTCCCTTTCCATCTCAACCACAGGAATTACTTTTGCAGCAATTCTGCACATTTCCAGGGATTGGCACTCTCCCTTACATTCCCCTTGGTGAGCGAGAGGGAACTTGGACTCACGCACATTTATCCAGAGCAGGAGTTTTCTTCAGCAAATCCCAATGTTTCTTACCTGGTAATCCATGCGGGGAGGGATCATAAACCCTGGAGCCAAGGATACCTCCCCATCCAGCATCTCGGGCTGGACATACTCGCTCAGGTATGTGCGGCACAGCCGGCGGTCCCAGTCGTCGGTGATGTGCCCCCCGTACATGATCTCACCAAAGAGGTACCGGAGGTCATCCCATGGTACCTGCAGGGAGAGGCTCATGCTGGCACTCCCAAACAGCTCCCGAGGAGTTCCCCCTGCAACCACAGGGCCACAGAGTGATGGCTCCAGGATTGACCTGTCCAGTGTGCAGGGAGGTGACAGTCCCCAGACCCACAGAGGCTTGGGAAGAGGGATGTCTCTTGATCACCCACACATTTCTCCTTGTTCCAGTATGAACACAGCCATCTATGGTTTGAATCCCATGTTTCCCAACCAGTACTGATCACGTCTGTGAGGGCAGGTCTAAAGGTGAGACTTCAGCCCTGCTCACTGCACTGCATTCTTGCTTTTTAGGTGGAACCACCCACCAATCACCAAGGCACAGGCCAAGGCAGGCACATGGGCCAAGGCAGGCACTTGTCCTGGCTGGTGCCTGATGCTTCTTCCACCCAGCTCAGTCAGGCCGAGTACTCATCCCCTTCCCCTGCCTGAGTGTGCAGGGAGCAGGGGAGGAACTGCTCCTGCCCCTGGGCTTCTTCATGAGATGGCGTTTGTGTGCATGTTCTAAGAAAGGCCAGTTGTTGCACTGTGTGCTGTGCTGAGGAGCAGTCACCTTGTTATCCCTCACCTTGGAGTTGGCCTCCAGGTAGTTCTGCAGGACATTAACAGAGACGGTCAGGTCGCCGTTGTTGAAGGGGTAGGGCCTGTTCCAGCCCTGGGTACCGAACCTGCGCCGCTCGGCCACCGCTGCATGGAAGTAGCAGAGTGCAAACAGGATGCATCTGAACTCGTTTTCTTTGCTGCACTGCTCCAGTGTTTCCTGCGGAGGAACAGTGAGGGTGGGTTGCAGCTGAATGTTACTATGAGATGCCCCTCTAGTGAAGAACATTCATAGGCAGAAAGAACTGAAAGTATTCATTACTAAAAAAAGGCATACAATTGTATTTTAATGATTTGCTAGTTGTTAATTTTTGCACTCATTTGTTTATGGAAGAATTAGGACTTCACACCTCAGTGCCCTGCTGACAGCTGAGGCAAGCTTGTTCCTGGTAAAGCTGCAGTGTCTCCAGGTTCAGCCTCTGGAAAGGCACTGGCAACCTGGCACTTCCTTGTGTTGGAAACCCTTGGGCAGCTCTGGTTACCCCTAAACAGAGGGTGCCAGAGGGGCACTCTGGGCACTCCAGGAGGATGTGCTGGCAGGGCCTGGCTCCAGGTGCAGAGTCCCTGGCAGCAGTGACACCCCCGAGGTGCTCAGGCTTTGGAACCCTGGGAGGGGATGAACCATACCCGCTGACTGGAACGGCCCCAAGGAGGCAGCTGTGGAAGGGCAGGGGTGCTGCAGGGGGGTACCTGGGAGAAGAGGTCGAGGGCTCCGTGCAGGTTGGCACGCATGCCTGTGGGCGGCTCGCTGGTGATTTTGATGGAGTTGTCCAGCAGCCCCTGCGGGATGATGTGTGTCTCCGGGCTGGGGGCTGGCTCGGCGCTCATGAACAGTCGGTACTCGGGGTGGCTGCCTAGGCTGTGGTGCTCCACCAACTTCTCCAGCGTGTCCAGCCACCGGGCCACTAGGTGGATGTTCTGCAAAAGAAACCCTCTGGACCTTGTGAATCTCACCCTTCTCTCCCAATTCATACTGTGACTCCGCAGGAGGAAGGTGCAGTACAAAACAACGGCGCTTGGGCTGGGTATGGCCAGCTAGCCCAGGCAGTGTCACTGCCATCACCAGTGGGATGACCATGCATTGTGTGTTCAGGTGTGCCCCGCTGCTGTCAGGGCTGTGCACCCTGTAGTGCACCCCACTGCCCCCCCACCCACCTGCAGGATGACCCAGTGGCCCTCCGCGGCTGCCACCTCCATGGCGTGCTCTGCCACGACCTCCTGGCCTTGTCCCAGTGACACATTGTGGATCTTCCCATTGTCAATGGTGAAATCCAGCCTCGTGCCTGGGAGGGGGGAATGGCTGCTGTCAGTATCAGTATCAGTACTGAGCTGGGACCTGCAGTTCTGGCCATTTGGCCCTGCAGTAGCTCATGGCCGTTGAGGCTGGTGGCAGTCTGGGGTGGGCAGTGCCTCACCCAGTGCCTCCACGTCCTTCAGTGGGTCAACACCAGGGGAGAGAATGAAGAACAGAGGCGTGGAGGGGCTGCTCTCCTTGTACACCTCAGAGAGATCAATGCTCCTTCCTTTCACATACTTGCTTCCCATCTTCTCTTCCACAAATTTCCTATAGAAAAATAGAATGATCCTGTGAGATGGGAACAGTCACTGGTTGCAGCTGGTGTGGTGACACTCTGGGTCTCTTGGAGGAGAGCCCTGTGCTGGGCACCTGATACCTGATGGCATAGGTCATCCTGTCAGGGCGCAGGCACCGCAGCACACACAGCTTCTGCAGGGCTGACTTGTTCTTCCAGTCCATGGGGAACACCTCGTTCTCTGGCGCCTCCATCTCCACAAACCTTTTCCATCGCTTTGCCGAGCCCTCGATGTCGCTCTCCAGGCTCCTGAACTCTTCCATTTCTGAAAGTGCCTTCAGGTCCCACAGAGAAGGACTAAGTCACTCCTGGGCTCTGCTCATCCTCATGGACCCCCTGCAAGTGACCCTGGACCTGCTGCACCAGAGGCTGTGCTGGCATTGTCTTGGCACAGTGGATGACTGCACAGACCCACCTTGACAGCACCCCAGCCCTGGTGCTGCAGGAAGTCCACGGGGGATGTGACACCAGTCTTGGAAGGGAAGCGCAGGAGGAAGTCCAGCTCTGCTGGGTTCACTTCTTTCTTGATGGCCAGGACCTGGAAGTCAGAAGTGCAGGGTCACAGCCACCCAATGCCCATGGCCCCAGTGTGAGAGGCGAGAGGCTCTGAGCATCCACAGTAGCACCATACCAAAGTAAGAGAACAAGCTGTCTAAAGCCACATGAATGCCTGTTGTACAGCAGGAGCCCCAGACATCTGCAGGGATTACCTGGAAGGCAACCTGGGCCAGGAATATAAGTTTGTCTCTCTCAAAGAGGCCTTGTGCAGTGTACACATAGACTGAGTAGGTGATTTGGTCCGTCAGATTGACCACCCTTTGCCGGATGTCCTCGCTGGGGGTCGCACGTTCGATGGCTTTCTCGAAGACCCCATTGAAGGCCTGAGGAAGATCCCAGCAAGCATCAGCATGTGGCTGCTGGGGTCTTGTCAGCAGCATGAAAGCTGAAACACTGACTCTCCATGCTCCCCCAACTCTGTCCCACCCACAGGCATCTTTGTTCCTCCTCACTCCCCATCTACCTTGAGAGAGAACTGGTAGATGGGGTTGATCTTGCTAAGGTCACTCAGGATGAAGTACAGTAGGGATGCACGCTCTGCTGCTGGCCGGTAGTTCTCTCTTGCAACGTTTATTTGTACTTCAGTGACTTTAGCTTCTTTTACCTGGAGGTGCAGGGGGGTGGGTGTTTCCAGAACCCCGTCACATGTCAAAGAGGTAACCACCCTCCTGCTGGGTGCCCAGCTGAGCTGTCCCTCTGCCTGCGGCACCAGCTCCAGGGAGCATGTTTACCTTTTCCTCAATTTCTTTGGCCGTGCGCTTCGTTGTCTCCAGGTTCTCCACCAGTGCCGTGTCCCTCAGGAAATCTCCCCCGGCAGCTGACAGGCGGGCGAGCAGTGAGTCCTCCAACTCCTTCAGCTTGATCTTGAACTCGTTCTGGCTCTTGGTCAGGTTTGCCTGCAACAGCAGCGCCCAGGCATGTGTCACTCAAGAGATCACGACAGAGTGCTGGCATCAGTCACTCTGCTGCTGGCCATCAAAGTGCTGGTGCGAGGGGAAGGTGGACGTGGCTTCTCCTGGGTCCCTCCATAACCCACAGGGTGAAGTGATAAGCACACCCAGGCAGTGCTGGCTGTGAAGGGCAGCAGGGGACTTGCCAGCTGCAGGGTCTGTTCCGGACTTCCTTGGCTCTTGACAAATGGCAGTGAGCACATGGAGAGGAGCTGTCATGCTCCCTGCACAAAAGCTCCGCAGCACCCTGGCCTCTCCCACTTCTCTAGCCAGCAGCTGGGTTTGTACCTTCAGGCTCTCCAGGTCCGGCCGCTCCCGGGCCACCACAGCAGCCAGCAGCTGGTCCTCTAGGCCCTCCCGTGTCACCAAGAAGTTGATGAGAGTGCATTGAGCCTGCACCTCTGGCTTGTAGTGTGGGTTGAAACATCGGGTGTGCAGGATTAGGCGGAAGTCCTGGTGGTACTCTACTTCTTTATCTCCAATTCTAATGTATCTGTTCAGTTAATTAAACAAATTAATTCCCACACATTGGGCAGTAACTCAGACAGATGCCCTCGGCCTGTGTGCTGTTCCTGGCCACTCAGGATGAATTTCTTTTGTTGGGAAAAGGCACAGCAAGAGCAGAAGTACCAGACCAGACTTGGCAGGGCAAGGATAGGGGAACAGGAGCTGGAGAGTGCCCTGCCACAGGCCCCCATGACCTCTATGGTCCCCTTCCAGCTTATCATGCCATATGGCAGGTGTCCTAGGGAACATGTCCTTGAATCACTAGATGAACTGGATGCCAAGGACCAGAACAGTCCGAAAGACACATTCACTACAGGTGTCCTCCATGGGACATACAGGAGAACACTGAGGGGTATGGCCAAAGCAAAAGAAGGATCAGAGTCTCAAGCTGCCCACAGTGAAGGTGCATATACCAGCATTTTGGGGCAGCAGTGGCTGCTTGGGGCAGGTGAAACCCCTCAGCACTGGGGTGTGCTGACCTGCCCTTCGCGGTTCTGCCCAGCAGCGGGTCCAGCACTGCCTCCACTGTCTCACCGATGTCCTCGATCAGCAGTGTCTGTCCTTCAGAGACTGCCTGGGCAATGATGTCCAGGTATCTGAGGGGGGAGAGGGGAGGTGTGTATGGCAAGCCTGTGCACTGTGGGAGGCTTGGGCTGCTGTGGGGGGCTCACAGGGTGCTTTTCACCACTGTGCCCTATTGGGACCCCATTGTGCTCTGCCAGTCTTTGCCTCCACAGAGCTTTTGGAAGTGTCAGGTACACCACCAGGGCTGCTGCCCTTGGGTACCCTGGATCTAATGGGGAACATGATTGCCCTGACGCTGCACCCTTCAATGGCAGGGAAAGGGGAGCTGGTGCAGCCTGAGCCTGTGCCCACCTCACAGCCCCTGGCCCACCTTCGCTGGCCCAGGCGGACGATTTTCAGGTCCTCCCCATATTTGTTCTTGATCCACTTGCTGCCCTGCAGCTGGGCATCCACAAGTAGTGGCCACCGCTGGGTGCTGCAGAGGATGGCAGCGTTCTCAGTGGAGGTGCGGTCGCTGGGCAGCCCCTGGTTGTTCCAGGCAGCCACATCGGCAGAGTCCGTGAGGAGGCTGAGGGGGTCCAGGCCTGGGGTGATGGGAATGGGCACCTGCAGGGAGATGCTGTTGAGTGCCTGATCACAGAAGGGTGGGAGCCCCCAGTGCTGGTGAGCAAGGAGGAAGGAGCCTCAGGCACTCTAGGATGGAACCTGTGACCTCTCACCGTCAGCCCATTGAGGAAGGGGACCCAGTGCTGCTCCAGAAGCTCAGCCCTGTACTTCTTGGTAAAGTATCCAATGTAGGACACGAAGGCAGAGACCAGCAGCACGTCCCCGCACAGCGTCTTCTCCTGTTCTTTGAGCTGCTCCACTGACTCCGCCCAGCGGACGTTTTCGGATGCCAGGCCCCCGACGAGCCTGGCGGGGTCAGAGGGGATGGTGGCTGCTGTGATGCTGGTGCTGTGACTCGGGCAGGGGTGGGTGGGGACTCAGCCATGGTGACCTGGGGTGTTGTCACCAAGTATCTCCATGGCTGCCTCCCCACATGAATGTCTGGCCCAATTCATCTCAGAATTTTTTAATTTGGGGAGGGTATGGGGGGCTCTGCTGCTCCCATGGCCCTGATGCCAGGGAGCAGCAGCCTGGCCTGATGCTTCAGAGCCAGCATTTGCATGGTACCTGTTTGCCAAGGTGATGACTTTGTTGGTTTCATCAGCCTCCTGCTGGCATTTGATCTTCTCTGCTGTGGCTTTCTCAAACTGAGCAGTGAGAGTCGCCAGATTTGCGTTCAGGGTCTTTGGAAGAGAACAGCCCCAGAGTTATTCCCTGCCAAGATGGGAGGCTCCACAGTCCCAGAGCTCTGGAGCAGCCTCACCCCAGCACTGTACTAGGTCTGGGCTCTGGGTCCACAGAGTTCTGCTCATTTGGTGACTGAGGGGCTTGTGGCTGGGGTCTGTGGGGACACACACTTACAGCAATTTTACTCTTAATGCGACTCAACCTCTGCTGTGCCTCTGCCAGCTCAGCATCAGCATCGGCCACTGCCTGTCTCTTGGGCTTCACCGTGCAGTGCACCTCATAGAAGCGGACTATGTTGAGGCACCAGGAGCAGAGCCCTGCTGCTGCTGTTGATTTGGACTTGATGAACTCTGGGTTAAACCTGGGGTCTGTCCGGTATGGCCTGGAATGGGAGTACATGCTGTGCTCTGGCACTGCACCGCAGCTGCCAGCAGCCCATCCCACACCTCCCGGGGCTTGGGTTGCCTCTGAGTGGCAGGGTGGGATAGCAAGGCCAACACTTGGATCCCACTCCTGCCCCCGAACTCCACTGTGCTGCCGAGTGAGGGTCTCTCCGGCTCAGGGCAGCTGATGGCAGGGGCTGTGAAGAGGCAGGAACCAGCCATAGACTCACTCAAATGCCTTCAGACAGGGCTCAGGGATGTTTTCGCCATCATAGTTTTTCAAGATTGCAAGGAAAGTGTCTGCTTTTCCTATCTTGACTTTTGCTGCTGTCCAGCTCTTGTCTTTGGGAATCTTGCCTTTTTCGGCCGTCAGAATCAACACAGCTGCCATCACATTCACTACCTCTGGTGGTGGGGCCCCAAAGGACTTCAGCTCCGTCAGGTTGTACTGGGGAAGGACCACAGGGCCACTGAGTATCACCCCGGCCCAGGGCTGCCAGCATGAGCTGGGCACCTGCTTGCCACTGAGAGGTTGCCCACCTTATTGAGGGTGTCAAGGGCCTCGCGGGCGGCAGAGAGCACCACTTCTGCTTCTGCCAGGTCACTCGCACAGGCTCGTTGCTTCTCAGCCACCATCTGGGGAGGGAGGACATGGGATGGGGTAAGTGGCTGTAACCACAGAGGTCATGCTGCCCCTGTCCCATGCTGGACACCAGCTTAGCATTTTGCACCTTGTTGATGGCCTCGACCTTCAGCTCCTCCTCATCAGCAATGGCTTTCTCCTTGCTGACCTTCTCTGTCTCAACACCCACCACATGGATCAGTTTGTCTGTGTCCTCATTCTTCTGCTTCAGCTCTATCTCCTGGACTGCCAGCATGGCTTTCAAGTCGTCCACCTCAATGAAGGAAGAAACAGAGCAGATAAAAGGGCTGATCTTGCCAAGCCCTGCCTGGTAAAGCAGCAGTGTCATGGTATGGCTTGGGAACCTCACAGACACTGTCACCATCCTGCAAGGATGTGCCTGCTCTCTCCCCCTGTGCCAGACCCAGTACAGGCATGATGCACAAGAGAGGCTATGGGCCGGCACCTGTGATGCTGTGCTCTGCAGCTTCATCAGCCCCTTCTCCAGCCTGTCAATACTGGCAGAAAGGTTGCTCCTTTTGCTCGCCAGCAGGTTTTGGTAGAGCTTTATCTGCTCCAGGAAGGTCTTTGGTGTGGTGTAATTATAGCGTCTCTCCACGGCCAGGTAGGTCTTGGACATCTCCTTTGAGCTTGTGTGGACGAAGGACATGAACTGGCTGATGGAGGCCTTGACCTCTGGCTGCACAGAGACAACAGACAGGGAGCTGCAGCAGCAGGTGGCTGCGGTGACATGCAGTGGCTGCACGGAGCCCTCCTGTAATGTTGGCTCTGTGTCCAGCCACGGAGGCCAAAGTGACCCTTCTCATCAGCAACACAATGCAGGGCTGAGATGCTGGTGGTCAAGGCATTGGTGCTGGTTCCCATGCCCAGCTCTGTCCCTGACATCCCTGCATGGAGAGGAGCTGCTGTCCCCATTCTGCTGCCTGTGGGTATGTTTTAAGGACGGAATGGAAAGGGAAGATCCATCCTCACCAGCACAGGTCAGGGCTGCAGGCTCTGACACTGGAACCAGCTGCAAACTTATCCTGGACCTATTCCCAGATTGCTGTTCCCAGCCCCCTGGCTCATGCCAGACCCCCATCCTTGGGCATTCTAAACACAGAGAGCAGCAGAGGTGCAGCTGGTTGCCCAGTGCAGCCTGGGATTCCCAGCGCCCAACGACAGCAGCTGTGCTGGGGTCCCAGCTTACTTCGATGTCTGGGGTTTCCTCCAGGAACCTGCTGCTGACAGACACGAGAGCATCCTCTGGCCACTCGTGGAACCAGTCGATGGCTGTGCAGTTGACTACAGCTGGGAACCTCCTGGCCCGCACACGCAAGGTTGAGCCCACAGGGGAGAAGCAGAGAACAACCTGGGGCAGAACGGCAGTGGCTGAGTGGGGTGTCCCTGCTGTTGGGGGGGGCAGTGTCTCTGGGGGCTCCACATGGCTGCAAGATTCTGCTGCAGACCAGAGACTTGCTGTCTTCCCATTAACTCCCAGTATGCAGGAGGTGGTCTATGGTTGTGCACCCTGTGCCTCTTACCAGGGCTGGAACTGGGTCCCCTTTGGTGGCTGCAGTCAGAGCTGAGCACAGTGTGGGTGTCCCTGGGAGTGCCCAGCATGATGTGTGGCTGTGGAAGATACTGACCCCCCTCTGCCCTCAGGGAGGTCGTCAACACAGGACTGTTCTGCCCTGTGCCTCTGGGGCTGAGGGCACTCCAAAAACACCTTTTGCCCAAACCCACCATCCTGGGATGGAAACCTTGGTGTTGTGGCTTGTTGCAAAGGGATCAGACAAATCAGGCGCACAGACAAATCAACCTGGGGGGCAAACACCCACCTTTAACTGGCGCCTGACTTTTTCTATAAATAATTTCCAGCAGTTTTCCTTTGTATCCTCCAATCCAAGGGCCTTCACTTGAGGCCTCATGGTACCGATGATGGTTTCCAGGTCAGTATCCTGAAAGAGGCCTGGAACCTCCCCAGATGCCAAGAAATCATTGATCACAACCAGGAATGATTCTTCAGCCACCTGGGAGTCTGTCATCAGGAACACAGCTGGAATGCTCTTCACAGCTGCTTTGATGTACTGGGAGGCAAGGTCCACCTGGGACAGAGAGAAACTGTCACCTCCCAGCCCAACCCCCATGAGTTGTTCTCCAAAGCAACCAGTTTGGAGCAGCCCTGGGCTGCCCTGGAGAACTGGAAGAGAGCCTTTGGGAAGAAGATGGTGCCAGGGGCTCTGGCCTGGCACAGGTCCAGCACCAGGGCCGCTGATACCACTGCACCTGCTGTCACCAGTAGCTCCTGCCCATGCCTGGCTGGGGAAGCACTGTGTCCCCTTGGGATAGGACTCATGGGTGTCACCTGTGAGTGGATCCTGGTGTGCAAACTCAGTGTCGTAAGGAGAGCAGAGCCTCGTGAGCCCCCCCCAGGCACTGTCACTGCAGGTGCAGGACCCATCCCCAGGCAGGTGGCACTGAGCTGGGGTCCAAAGCTGCTCCTACCTTCAGGTCCGGGATGCCATAGCCTTTCCTCAGTGTGATCTGGAACACACTCAGGTTGCTGATGTGAGCTGCCAGCCGTGCCAGGCTCTGCTTCCCGCTACCCCCCACCCCCACCAACAGTGCGTTGCCCCGAGGAGACTCCAAGATCCGGCTAATTCTGCAAATGTGAGACACTGCATCTTCAAAGAGCACCTGAAGAAAACAGGAGGGGAAAGTTTGTTGTTCTGCATGAGGGCAGAAAGAGCAGTTGAGTGCCCCATAATTCACCAAGCAGGCAGTGCAGTGCCACAGTCCCATTTTTCAGGGCGGAGCTGTCTGCCGCAGGCGCTCACCAGATTCATCGCTGCATTCGCCTCATTGTAGCTGTCCAGGGCTTCCCCAAGCAGGTCACTCAGAGCTGCCCAGCCTGTCACTGGCATGTACTTGGACTCATCCATGCCCTGGGCAAAGTGGCAGTAGATGTTGGGCTTGGCGAACACTGCATCTTCATTGAGGTTCTAGGAGAGGCAATTCCAGCCGTGGGGCTCAGCTGTGCGGCACCTGGGGGCACCACTGGGCTGGAGCACTCTACTTTTCAGCACAGCTTACTTGAAAGGAGTTTTTGCAGATGTCTGCCAGCAGCTTCTTGAAGCTGTACTGATCCTCTTCATCGACAAGCTTGTCTCCATACACCCTCTCTGCTTCATGAAGCCAGAGACGCACCAAGTCCACAGGGGTTTTCAGGCATTCAGGGGTGGAGAAGAGCAGCCCCTGACAAACAAACAAACCCCACAGCCCTCAGGGTTATTTTAGTGCCGCTCAGAGCTGATTGCAAAGGCTTGCTCCGGGAAGAGGCTTTTCAGGGGCACGCTATGCTGCAAGGATGTGGGATGAGGAAAGGGAGGAATAAGCATATTTTAGAAGAAACAGCTCTCCCACTACCTGGAATATGTTGGAGAGGTCCCGCAGGTTGAAGATGTAGTGGAACTTGATGGCTGTTGGCAGATAGTTGGAGGCAACCTTCTGGTGCAGGGCTGTTGGCAAGGACAGAGGGGTGAGCAGGCTCCAGGTCCCCAGAGACCTCTGAGCCTGGCTCCCCAACAGTGCATCCTCTAGAGGCTTGTCCCACCCCAGTGTGGCAAAGGCTCACCCAGAGCTGCTGCTACCAGCTGGGGCTGCATCTTCTGGAGAACTGGTGGCAGATTCTGCCGGGCCAGGTGCTGCTGCAGGATGGTGCCATACACAGTGTGCAGAGCCTCGCGGCTGGGAAAGCACACGGCGAAGACGCAGAAGTGGCGCTGCAGAAAGGGGCAAAAACTGACGTGGGCACTTTGCCCCACAGGGACTGATGCAGCCAGCTGGCACTGCAGGGTCCCCTGCCTCATTCCACCCTCTGGGCTTTGGTGCTAGGAGAGTGAGTGTGCCAGGCAGAGCCCTGCCCCCAGGTCCTGCACACCTGCAGCCGTGAGTCGATGGTGAAGGATCCCGCGGTCGGGTTCATGCAGGCCACATACTGGCAGTTGCGAATGTCCTTCAGAGTCAGTTTGTTCCTGTCATACCTGTGCAGGGACCAGCACTGTGACACTTTCCCCAAGGACGAGGACTGGTTCCCCACCATGCTGTGTCCCTCCAGCACCCACCAGTGCCCGTGGTCCAGGTGCTGCCGAATAAGCGTGTGCGGTGCCACAGTGCCATACTTGTCCACCTCTGGCATGTTCATGTCATCAATGAAGTAGACCAGCCTTCTGGTGCCAGGTGGGCCAAAAACTCTCCCCGATTTCTTTTCCAGGGGTTTCTCAAGGACGACTACAGTGAGAGTAGTACGTGGGTGGGGGCTCAGCACTGCAAGACCCTGCGGCACAGCCCAGTGCGAGGCTGGCTGCTGGCTCTGACAGCCTTACCCTGCAGCATGGCCGAGGTTGTGTAGAAGTTGAGGGGCACAGACTGCACCAGATACTCATCTGTGCCGAGTGCTTCCAACTTGTCCCACATCAGGACTGACTTTCCCGTCCCTGCGTTCCCCACCAGCATCACTGGCTGCTGCTTCTCCATCAGCAGGTCCAAGAAGTAGCGGAGGCGAATGGTCTCTGTGGTGTGCACCATGGCAGCCTGGGGAGAGGCACTGTCAGTCCCTGAATTGCCCTGGCACTGGAAGAGGCAGGATCCTCTGTCTGGGCAGTGGGCAGCGTGTCAGAGCCCTGCACAACACTCCTGGCAGCTCCAACAGAGCATGCAAACCTGGTCCCTCTCTAAAGCAACATGTCTATTACTCTAAAGACCTTCTGACCAAAACCAAGTTATTACACAGAACAACAGAGACAGTTCCTGAAATTGCCACATGGCCACAGCTCCTTGCCCTTTTCCCTGACAGTTTAGATAATCTCCCCAAGATGCCACTGTAGGAAACACAAATTGAGTGCTAAAGGATATTTTGCACTCAGGCAATAGGCACAGCTATTTTGCGAGACTCTCTGAAGCTGCAGGTGAATCTGAAGGTAAAGGAGATGTGGAACTCGCAGCCCTTGCTTGAGGCTTCTGTAGGGTAAAGAGAACCATAGGAAGCCATTGGGTTCGATGGATGCTACCAGTCCAAATCCTGATGATGCTCCAGACATTGCTGAGGGTAAGACTGTGAAGTGATAGTCATGTAAACCATGTAAACATAGCACTTGTGGGAAATACCTGTAAGGGGACGTCGGGGTCGAGCTCGAACTCAGGCACTCGTTCATCCCAGGGATTGAATTTCTTTGTTTCTGGGTCAATGTAATAGTCAAAAATTGTCCCCTGATTAGGAAACTTGATGGCTTTAAATTCCGCCAGCCACCACTTGCTGAACTGCTGGCGGTGATCCACCAGCTGGAGGACAAAATAAGAGACACTCAGACACCAGCCACATGATGGGATGCAGAGAGGGGTGGCAGGTGCTGGGCAGTCCTGTGGCTGTACCTGGTCCTGGAATAAGGCCCCACCGAAGGCCCAGACACAGGCGAAGACAAAGAAGAGCTCATATTGCTCCCGGGGTGAGTCTGGTGGGACATTCTTTGGTGTCAGGAAACATTCTAGCAGGGACAGAACTGTCTGTATGGCTGTGACCTCAGGAACAGGAGTGATTGTCTTGAACCCAGACCTGAGCTTCTCCAGGCATGGTGGCAGGTACTTGTCAAAGAGGATCATCAGAGCAGCCTTCTCAGACTTCACTGTCCTTGTCTCAATCCAGCTGGTCACAATGCNCCATCCCATCCCATCCCATCCTTCCTCTCTCCGGCTCACGGGTTCCAGCCCAGGTCTGTGGGGTTGATGTAGAGGATTCCGGCCCGGGATACAGTGGCTGGCGTGGCTGTCCGCAGGTGGCTGATCTCAAAGATGAGCCGCATGGTGGGAGTGAGGGGGATGCGCTCATTGCTGGCCAAGGTGAGAACCTGGGGGAAGTGGCTCATTGTGGGGGATGTCTGGAGTTGGTCCCCCGAGATAACAAGTGAGCAAAGCCCCTGGGGTGTGATGGCACCAACCTTATTGTCATCCATGACTGTGTTCAGGGACTCGATCCACATTGGATCAATATCTCCATCAAGGATGATCCATTTGGGCCCATCGTGTGTAATGTTGGCCAGGTCACGCATTGCTGTGGAGAACAGACCTGCCCCACGGAGAGGCACGGGTTGTTCCTCTCCACACACAGCCATTGGCTGGAGGACACGTGGGATTGGTGCTCCCATGAAACATATTCCTTCTCCCTCCCACTCCAGGAAAGAGCTCCAAGGAAAAGTCTTCCCATTCCATCTCACATCCCATAAACTAAGCTCACAGCATCGGTGTCTCACCATCCTTCCATTCCCGTGTGGCTGGATGAATGATCCCAAAAAGCTCATCGCAGGTCACAGCCTTGGGGTCGAGGTCCACAGTGACTGGCCTCCTCTTCAGCATTTGGTAGGTCTTGTTGAGCGACTTCAGCACCTGTGGAGAAAGGATGGTGCAGCCACAGGTGTTGATCCCACCGGGGCAACTACAGCCTTTGGCAGCCTCTGCCTGCAGTGGGGGGCATGGAGCCCTGCTCCCACCTGGACTGCTTCTGGGGAAGCACCCGACACCCCTCTGCAGAACCAGCTCCTGGACAGGACATTGTGGAAGCCCAGGCCCTGCCAGCCAGCACTGTCCTGTCATCCTGCTGCTACCACAGCATGCACAGGCTCAATTGTGAGAGCATGCCTCTGTCTGCTCTCTGTCTTTGTCTCTGCTCCACTCATGGGTGTCGTGGGCAGCCCCTGAGCTGTGCATCCCAAACCTGCTCAGCTGCATGGGCTCAGTCTGGCACACACAGTGCCTGAGGGCCCGGCATGGCCATGGCTGCACTGCTTCCTCTGCCCAAAGACTGCTCTGGCAGAGCTGGGGCCTCACCAAGCAGCTGTGGGAGACCATGGATACTCTTGGCTGAGGCCACAAGGGTCCCATGTCCTCATGGTGGTTTGGCCACTGGTACCTGGGACTTGCCGCAGCCAGCGTTGCCGACAACAAAGACGGAGTGTCGCACTTGTAGCAGTTCCTCCAGCTGAACCACTTTCAGCACGAAATTCTCCTCTGCCTGCAGCTTCAGCTCCAGCACGGACTCACGGATGACCTGAGAGGGAGAGCAGGCACTGACCACCAGCAGCCTTGGAAAGATCCTGTAGATGAGCTGGCCACCCCCAGAAGCGCTGAATAGACCATCAGCCTCCGGATCCTCCCAGGACTGGGACATTTCTAGCAGTGGCGTCAAGCCATGGCTTGCACCTTCTCAAAGTTGAGATCCCTCTTCCTGGGAACGTCCAGTGCTGGAAACAGGTCTCCAATCAGCCCCAAGAACACAGGCAAGTCATCTGTCACAATCTTGGGGATATTGAAGTCTCGTAAAGCTCTCATCAGAACCTGGTCCTCTGCAGAGCCGGGGTCCCCCCTTTTCAAGGAGCCTGCCACCACCAGCACAGACTTGATGGCTCGGAGCCCCCAGTCGTAGTGGTCCTGTGACAGGAAGCAGAGAATAACCATGGCATTTTGGTGAGGGAGAACTGCTTCAAACAGTGCAGAGGAACACCTTGTCCATTGGCACCCAGCGGGCTGGGCCTAAGCTGAGCTTATCTACAGGAAAAGCTTCCTTCAGCCATGGGGAACTGGGAATCTGCCTTCCTTCTTGGAGAAATGTTTGTAGTATAAATGACCTCTCTTGAGATGAATAATATCTGAATGCTCTCACCTTAACTGGCCTAATTCTAATTCTAATTCCATGCTATTCTACTTTTGGGCTTCTTGAGTCCTTCCTTAAGGCAGAAAGGTGCCATATGATGCACCAGGTAGAAGTGGATCTTGTCCATAGACCTGAGCCGTGCAGAACCATCGCTCCATGTGTCACCACCAGCAATCCCACTACAGTGTGTCATGTTTGATGATCAAATGGACTCTTTCCTCTCACAGCACTGTGTAATATTGTTAATTACCTGTTTAGACAGCAGCTCTTTGCAGAGTGTGTAGAGAGTGATGAACTTTCTTGCCAAGAGCCTGGCATCGAGAAATCCCTCTGCCACAAGCATGATTTCGCAGATCAGTTCAAAATCAGGGACCACCATAGCGCAGGGTCTAGAGAGGAGCAGCAGCAGTTGTCAGGGCCGCTTACCACATCCTTACTCTCCCACAGCTCCCAAGGTGTGCTCCCAGGTTTCCAGTAAAACAAACTGCCCCCAGTTGCTGCAGTTACACTTGCTGGGGTCTCCTGCCCAGACTCCTTCTCCAAAAGCAGGGCTCGTGTCCCACCTGACTGGGGTACACCAGCCATTCTGCAGTCACAGGCTGAGTTTCTCCAAGGACAGGGTTCCCACAGCATGCTTGTGCCTCCCCTTCCAGTGTTTCACCACCTTTTTGTCCTACTCTCAACTGGATTTTTATTTGAGGGTGACAACCCACCCAAGCATCCTCTCCCCTTGCTGAGCAGCCCAGCTCACCCCGCCTGGCCACCTCTGGGGAGTGGCAGGACTGTCCCATGGTGCCAAGGGCTCCCTTGCACCAGGGCCACCAGTGCACACAAACACCTTTGGCTGAGGTCACGCCATGGATGTGACACATGAGTGCCAGCACAGAGGTAAGTGCTGCAGTGACATCGACCCACCTGAACAGAGCTTTTAGATTCTCAGGCAGCTCTGTGCGCCCGGCGTAACCAGGGTTCATGGTGATGAACAGCCCAACTGATGGGACCAGGGAGATTGTCTCCCCAAGGAAGTTGAATTTTTTCTTCTTGGCACGGATTGCATCTTGAATACATTTTACCTGCCAGGTGCGCAGAGGTGTTGGTGCTGGCAGTTCCCAGCTCCTCGCCCAGCGCTCTGGCTGGCCCTGACTGCTCCCCAAGGTAAGCCCAAGGGTTTGGCTGTGCCAGGAATAATATTGAGATCTTGCTGAGGCCACAGCAGCAGGAGATCTGGCCTTAAACCAGGTCCTTCCTAATCATCCCAATTCCCTGTCCCAGGTGATGGCAGAGGCAGCAGGTGACAGGTCACCAGGATGGGATATAGCTGGGCTATGAAGTTTAACTGTGCCCAAAGTTTAACCTGCACTGCTGTGTTTTCACCCCCCACTCTGTGTCCAAAGAGGCCACAGTAGAGAGAACAGTGGCAAACTGCCCTCCGAGTCAGGTTTAACTGGGACAGCATCCAGGACATGAGCTGGGGCGTCTCTTTGGCACCCTGTGCTACTGGGTTGTGGGGACAGCACGCACCTGCACCGCAATGACAGACAGGACCTCCACCAAAATGCGGTTGAACTCATCGAAGCAGCCCCAGGCACCTGTCTGGGAAAGTCCTTTGTAGATGTTCCCACAGGACTGGAGAGAAACAGAGCAGCAGGACAGGGTCAGGCACTGTGATCCCTCATGGCAGCTGCAGTGGGGGATTTGGTGACAAAACTCGAGTGCTGAGAGCTGCACAGATGGTGCTCTTCCCTAGGGAAATTCCCACAGTGGTAAAGCTCCCTTGCTGAGGCTCCCCTGGGTTCTCATAAACCCCAAACTAGGCCCCCCTTGTCTTGGACACTCCATGGTTCTCACCTTGGTGCCACCATCCTCTTGCCCCTTGCCGTACCTTGTAGTCCATCTGCTCGGAGCAGTTGAACACGTAGACCATTATACCCACTGCCCGGCCCAGGTCCTTGGTGGTCTCTGTCTTCCCAGTGCCAGCAGGGCCAGCGGGGGCCCCCCCCATGTAGAGGTGAAGGGACTGTGTCAGGGTGATGTAGCACCTGTGGAGGGAGGACATTGGGGCTGAGCAGGGCCCATGGTGTGGCATGGCCACCCTGCCATGGGCAGTGGGAGGCGTGGGGAGCCAAGCCCCAACCTGTCTGTCAGGGGGGTGATGACCAGCCGGGGAGTGTTCCCCAGGTACTCGTAGGCGTACTGGAGCTGAGCGTCGCAGATGTTGGCGTAGCAGTGCTTCTCCCCATCATCCCAGCGGTGCCGGAGCTGGGACTGCCAGGCGAATGCCTGCGAGTTCTCCACCTGCGGAGCAGCCGGCTGTGGAGGGCAGGTGGACACCGCCACTGCCCAGCCTGGCCCGCTGGGACAGTGAAACGCCCATGCCTCAGGACTGTTTGCCACCTCCCAGTGCAAGGAGAGTGTGCAAGTGGGTCCTGGTGCCATGCTGGGGTGGGTGAGGACTGTCCTTCCTCACAGCCCAGCCCTGTCCACACCCCCCAATCAAGGTCCCCAGCCTGAAAGTAATAGAATGACAGGAAATCTGTGTTCCAAAGTTCTGAGAGATGGTGCAGCAAAAATTCCTTCTGGTACCAAATACCTTTGTCTGGATCATTTTTGCCACAACGTCCCTTGCATGGACGTCAATAGTACAGATTGTCATGGTCTTCATTCTGTCTCCGGCACTCAGGCTCCCAAGGAGCAGGGAAATCAGGGCATTCAGCCGAGCGATCTGGGGAAGGACAGAAATAATGGACATAGAGATGATGCCCTCATTTGCCCACCTCTCGATGACCCTGGCCCAGCAGAGAGGCTAGGGCCGGCTCCAGGTCAGGTCCAGATGATGCCAACCTGCTTTTTGTTATAATCCTTCAAGGCATTCTCATAACCTTTCTCCAGACTTGAAAAGGCAACACCAACCTCTGAGGTCCAGGAGATCTGGGTGCACGTCAGAGCGATCTGCAGCAAACCATGAGGACGACACGGCCGTAAAGAGGAGCCCGCTATGGCTCAGGGCTCCCAGGGCTCTCTGTCTCCTCCTGCCTCTCTCAGAGCCGGCTCAGCCTGATCTTGTGCAGCAGCACCCACCTGTGCTGGGTAGTCAAACACCCACTGCTCCCGTGGCTTCCCCTCATAGGTGCCCAGGGCCTGGGGCATGAGGTTCCGCAGGGTCGAGCGCATGCGCTCCAGCAGCCGATTCAGCCAAACCTCGACCTGGAGGGTCACATCCAGCACAACTGAGCGAGCAACTCCCAGCCCACGGCCGCTCAGGCTGCACAAACCTCTCCCTGTGCATTGCAGTATGCCACAGGAGAGAGTCTGGTGCTCATCTCGCAGGGCACATCCCATGGGATGTGGTGTGAGGTGGTCTGAGGGCAAACAGCCAAGGGATAACCACTCTGCAGCCCTTGAGGGACTGTGAGGCTGAGCAGGTTCCCGTGACTGTGCCGTTCTGTATATACAATGCAGGTCTCATCTCTGGGGTTTTTGGCCAGAAATCTTTGAAATTGTATTTTTATACTCCTGCCAGGCTATTAAGAGCACAAGTAGCAAAAGGCTCATCCCCATCCTCAACCTGCCCCCCGCCCTCAGCATGCAGAGTGTCCACGAAGTTCAGCTGACCTGGCCAGACAGGTCACAGTCTGCATCGAAGGGCACGTACTCCCCGTCCCGGCTGAACATCGCGTGAGCCACCTTCTGAGGCTTTTTGTCTGCGCTCTGCTGGAACTCCAGCTTGGCCAAACTGTCAAATAGCTTCGTCAAGTGCCGGGACACCTGAGAGCAGAGACACAATCACTGTTAGGACCCCTGTTCTTGTGCAGAGGTGTGATTAGCAACTGGATCTATCCCCAGGTGCTCCCTGGGCACTGCACTACCAGGAAGGAGGATCAGGGATGGTGTTCTGCCCATAAGAGTGAAAAATGTTCTAAAACTGCTTGAACAAGTTAGCAGGAAAATGGCACAGGACTCACTCCCATGCTCACACACAGCCTATACCTCCAGGGGCTCGGTCCCCTTTGATAAAATATCCAGTAGGTCTGCAGAGGAGACGAAATAGAACCGGGGAAAAGCCAGTCTTTTGGTCTCAAGGTATTCAGCCAAGGCCTTCTCACAGACTGCCAGCCTGGCAGAAACCAGAAAATCCTGCCATTAATCCCCATATGTCAGTTTTATTCTTTGCTCAATCCCCATCTTTGATGCTTTGGAGGAATCAACCCCTTCCTTTGGCCCCCCAAATGCTTCACCAGGATGGCTTGACCCTTACCTTTCCTGCAGTGCTTCCAGACGTGTGTGCAGCCCAGGCTTGTTGGTGCATTCAATCACATTGGGAGTTTTTACTGCATCAGCCATTAGTTCCTGAAAAGGAAAAATACTTCAGCCTACCTAAACTGGGAGAGAGCAGCAGACAAAAGGAGAAGGGGAATGGGCTTCGCACTCGGAAATCCTCATCAATGGCATCAAATTTCTTTGACTCCTCAGGCAATTGACTGCGTGTGTCTTCGGATGCTATGAAGATTGTTTCCAGGTGACTCCACTTCCTCTGTACCTCAAACCAGGTGTTGATAACAGTGTCAGTGGTTGACAGCTTCTGCTGCCAGTCCTGTGCCCTCTGAAGGAAGAAGGCTCGGTACTTGGAGGCCAACACATTCTGCAGCTGCATTTGGTTGTCTTCCAGCGTCTCAATGAGCACCTCATCCATCTTGAGCAGTGGGACCTGGGTCCTGCTGTGGGGCTCATACTCGAAGTGCATTGCTGCCCAAGTAGTGTCCAGGGCATTCAGCACCTGCAGTTGGGGCATGAGGATGAGCTGGATGCCGTGGTACTCGGTCCAGCCCCTGTGAGGAAGCAGGAGGACAGAGGAATGCCTGCTCCAGGCATGGGCCCTACAAGCTCTGTGTACTCCCTCTGGACTCCAGCCCCAGAACCAGAACACAAGCCCTTGACAGCCACAGAGTTGCATTGGCACAGGGGTCCCAGCAAAGCAGGGGAGGAGCCGAGCCTCGTTTACCTTCTCCATCCCAGCCTCCTTTGATGCTTTGTCCACAATGCCACGAACTTCCTCCTCAAACTTGTGTAGGTTCAGCTGCAGCAGATCTGCCAGGATGGTGTTCTCAGACATGGTGAATTCCACCTGGAGCAGAACCCACACGGTTGGGCCATGGACTCCCCTCTACAGAGAGGCAGTCCAGCAGCTCACCCAAATGAGCTCATTAACATCCACATTTAGAGATCCTATACAAATATTTGCATGTGGCCAGATTTAAACCTAATGGTGCCCTTCCCTTCCTGGGTGTGGATCTTGGGAGCCTCCTGGTCCAGGGGCTGGAGCCTCCTGGGCCAGGGATGGGCAGGAGGACTCCGGGAGCACCTTGGTTGTCTGCACAAGCTCCTGCCAGTGCCGGTCCCTGATGGCTGGGTTCTGCAGCTCGCTCACGGCGCGTAGGGATGTAATCATGTTCTTCATGCTGCTGTCCAGCCCCATGAACGCATCCCAGCTCTTCACCTCCTTATCCAAACTCCGAATGTCTTTAGCAAATTTCTTGCACTCGATATCCATATCCTCAACATTGAGCTCTGCCCACCTGGTTGTCTTCCAGGTGGCGATGCTCAAGTTCACCTGGACCCAGGAGACATTTTCACAACATGTAATTAGCAGAAGCATTCCTGCCCAGGAAAAAGAGCAGCAGGCCCCATGCCCACATGTGCTCTATATGCCCACAGCCCCCCCCACCACATGCACATGCCATGCAGACCTGCTCTGAATGTAACAATTTGCCCCATGTCTCATCCTCCCACTGATAGCAATGAGCTCTCTGAGAAGCTGCAACAGCTCTGCACCTTCGGCTGGAAATGCCCAGCTAGCACCAGGTGTCTGTGCCAGGTGCCCATGCCCATCAAAAGAAGCCTACTGATCAGCCCTTGCCTAGAAGCAGTGTTGGGCACTGTGCCCTGGCTCCTAGACCCCAGCACATACCAGGGTGACCATGTCCCAGAGCTCCTTCAGCAGGCGCAGCTCCCTGCGACACGTTTTAAGCTGTTTGTACTCTGGGACTGACACCTCGAACAGCTCAGCTGAGGCGGCCAGAGCTTCCATGTCCTTCTCCAAGGCCGCGATGCCCTTATGTTGCTGGATGGAGGAAAGAAAAAAGTCTCAGCCAGGGACTGTGTGCCAGGGACATGGCCCTACTCCTGCAGTAGCTCCATCCCTGCTGCAGGGCCAGACCCTCCCTGTCAGCCTGGGAACTGGAGCCAGACTTTGAGCAGCTGCCCCTCCCCAGCATCCGGTGTCAGGGGTGGCTAGGCAGTGCCAGTGGGGACAGCAGTGGCCCTGGTGTCCTCCCCTTCCTTACCCTGTGCAGTGACTTGTAGGGGTCTGGCTCTGTGTATGAAAAAGGGGCTTTTCCCTGGAAACTCTCCCGGAAGGCCATCTGCTGGATCTGTGTGGGAGGATGGGAGTTGTGGAGGCAGCCAGGATCTGGCAGTTGGGAAGAGCAGCAGAGTCTTCCCAGAACTGCTGAGGAGCTGCCTCCCTGCCCGCAGCCCCCAGGCAGGCACCTCAAAGTCCTGGCACTTCTCTCGGAGGATGGCAGCCTCAGCGGCTTGCAGGGGTGCTGCATTCTCTGCCACCCGCAGGCAGAGCCTCTTGTTGTTCTCCCAGTGCTCAGGCAGGTTCTGCAGTGGACACCATGTGGGGTCACCAGCCTGGCCCCAGTAAGCCCCTGCCCAGCTCCTCACACCCTAAGCAGCCTAACCTGGAGCTGCAGGTGGATCTCCTCTGGCATCTTGTCCCCGTAAGTCCTGAGCAGGGCAACTGTCTCCTTCAAGGGCTCAAACATGCCATCAGTCACCTCCTGCCTCTCCCTGACCTTTGCCAGGTGCCCCATCACCTCCACTAGTCCTTCATAGTCTCCCTCCTCCAGAGGTTTACTCAAGCCGGCGTTGGACATTTGGATGAAATCCTGCAACTCCTGGAGACTGGGAGGACAGTGGCCCTCACCAGGTGTCCCTGGGGCTTGGGTCTCACTCTGCAGGCCATGATGCCCCAGAGATTCACCGCTGAAAATGCCTGGAACCTTCACCAGGAACCTTCACTTTCAGGGCTGTCTCCCCAGGTCAGTCCTGCCCTGGCACACAGTGGTGCCTGTGCCACAGCTTAGCCGGGCTTCAGTCACTGGGAACACCCGTCCCTATGCCAGGGCTCACCAGGCCTTACCTGCTGGTGACATGTTGGGCGAGGTACTGCCGGAGCACCAGGCTGTGGCCCTTGATGGCAGCCAACAGTGCCTTCTTGAAGGGGCGGCAGTCGCTCCGCAGCCACCCCCCAAACACCCTGGTTTCCTCAAACTCCAACACCTCTTCATACAGTGTCTCGAGTGTGTCGATCTGGGGACGAGAATGGGCCCTAGTCTCTGGCTGGCACCTTCCTGGGCACCCAGTGTCCTCTAGGACACCCCAAGCATCCAGCATGTCTCAAGGCACCCATCCCACACCTGCTGCTGAAAGAGCCGGAGGGGCGGTATCCCATCTGCCAGGGGCTTCTCTGCCTGTGCCTCTGTCTCCATCTCGCCGGGGCCACTGCCCAAGGTGAGGAAGCGCTGCAGGAACTCCTCGGGGCTCTCCTGCCACAGGTGGGAGTGCTCCTCAAAGCTGGCACTGAACTCTTCACCTTCCGCCATGGTGCTGACCACCAGCGACATCAGCTTCTCCTGCATCCTCATGAGATCTGCCTGCTCCTCCAGTGCAGCCTGAAGGGACAGGCAGAGCTCGGGGAGTGGTTAGGGACACCAGCCATTCTCACCCACCCACTTCCTGCTAAGCTGGGAGCTGCCACCTGCGATGGACTCACCTTGTAGCTGACTGCCCCCTCCAGCAGCCGTGGCATGGAGGCTGCCACCATCTCAGTGTCCTCAAGCAGCCCCTCCACCAGCACCAAGAAGCTGTCACCAGCCCCTGCCTCCAGCGAGGGCTGGTATTGCACCCGGTCCTCGCACAGCTCCATCTGCACCTCGAACAGTGGGGACACTTGGGCCTGAAACAGGTCAGTACCTCTTGTGGGGCTTCATGTCCCCCAGCCCCACAGTCCTGCAAGCTGCAGGAAGTATGGGGTCAGTCATGTTTGGACACTGACCAAACTGACAGTGGGCAGTGGGACACCCCGAGCCCAGCACAGGAACACCCACTGCCAGAACACTGGGACCTACGTCAGGGGCCATGTTGGTGAGCAGCAGCTGCAGGGATTTGTGAACGAGTCTGCAGAGCCCATCGAACACGATTCTGTCTATGTATCCCACATAGCCCACCCACATCCGTGAGGACAAGTCGGCCTTAAACAGAGCTGCGTTCTCCTGCCACAAGAAAACCAGACAGTGTTTGTCAGTGAACACCCAGCAAAGGCATCGGCTCCCGACACTGCTGGCAAGCCCTTCATCATGATCCCGAACCATGTCTCACCTTCACCATCTCCTGGATCTTCTCGCCTGTATTCTTAATGGCAGCGCGGCGTTGAGCTAAGGCATTTTCTTTCCCTTCCAGGTCCAGGAGTGCAGTTTCCTTGTTGTCCTTTCTTCCAAATAAGGGAGTGGCTGAACAATCCTGCAGGGAGGAGAGAATGGGGCTGCTCTGCTGAGCCAGGGAAAGGACTATCCTGGCTAGATGTGTCCCAGAAAGATGCTTGTGATGTGCTAGCAAACATTACCTCCATCAGCTGAGTGATGTTCTGTAGGTTCAGCTTTGCTCTCTGGACCCGTCTCTGCAGGTCATGCAGGGTCTCCCTCACCTCCTGGATGTACTCCATGACACCTAGGAGGGAAATGGGCACACGAGCGCATTGTGGAGACACTCCCAGGGCAGTAGGAGGTTGGTTGGTGCTGGGGACCAGGGACCCCCAAAACACAGAAGGAGGATGCCCAGCCTTGGATGGCCAAGATGGGGGTTTGTACCTTCATGGTTCCAGAACAGAGACTGCTCGGCACTGACCAGACGGACATCCAGGGCCTCCAGCTCTCCTGCCAGCAGTGGCTGCTCCACTGGCATCAGCTGCTGCTTCACCTGAGCCAACATATCCACAGGTGAATGCTCAGGTGGAGCAGGGACCCTGAGGAACAGGGTCCCCATCCCACCAACACCGTGGTGGGGGGCAGGAGGTGGATGGCAGCAGCCACAACTTGGCTGAGCCACAGGGTGAGCAGAGACCTGAGGTGCCAATGATGTGCCTGTGGTACCCAAACCCCCCCAGTCCCTTTCAGCCTGGCTGGGGCTCAGGGCGTGGAAAAGCAGTCAGGTTGTCTCCCTTCAGAACCTGCCTCATTGTACCAGCCGACGATGAGTTCCAAGTTGTCCCCTATCTTTTGAAAAGTCTCATTTTGGGCAAAGAGGCTCTCAGCACTGCTTGGGATGTCCTGCTGCTGCTGGATCTTCAGGTACTTCACCTCCCGCAGGACGGCAGAGAGCTGCGACACACCGCAGACGGGAAGCGTTTTTAGCAACACCCCTTGCACCTCCGGCAGCCCCCGAGGCTGTGGAGCCACACCAGGGGAGGGATTGCTGGTGTTGCCCGTGCCAGCACTGACCTCTCTGCTGAAGTTCACGCTGAGGAGGGCAGACTCGGGGTCCCTCTGAAGCAGGGGCTGCTCCGGGCTGAAGTGGCAGTCCTGGCCAGGTCCGGATGCCCATTCCTCGTAGATCCTCTTGCTGTAACGTTGCAGCAGCCCCATCATTTCCTCGTACTTCCTGGACACCAACTCAGCCTCGGCACCCACCATGGCACTGTCAGAGCCACAATGAAGCTGCTGCAGCAGGACATGGGAGGGGACCCGCTCCAGGACAGATCCTGCCCCACTGCTGCCCTGCATCCCTGTGGGATGACAGGGGACCTGCACCTACGGGTGATCGATGGCCAACAAGTCCTTGTGCGGCCCCTCCAGCCGCTGCTGCAGCTCCAGAGCCCACTTCAGCTGCCCAGCCACCGGTGGCATGTTCTTGTGGATGGCTGGGGCCCCCCTGGGGGGTGGTGAGGACACAGTCCGGGTGTCATACAGCTCCTTCACGCTCTCCAGTTCAGCCTCGAACATTCCCAGCAGGGCCAAGTAACAGGGGGAAGCCTCAGCCCTGATCAGGGGTCGCTCCAGCACGGAGGCAAACATGTGCACCAGCTGCAGGAGACAGAGGCAGGCACTGGTTCCTGCACCCTGGAGCAGTCCCAGTTCCTGTGGCAGCTGCGTGCCAAGCTAGGGCACAGGTACCTTCACAGCAGCTGACAGGCGGTTGCAGTCATCAAAGCCCTGGCAGAAGATGGCAGCCAGCTGCTTGTTTGCATCCTGAACCTTCTTCTGGAACTCTTCAAAGTCTTTGTTCCATTGCTGCCATTGAGAGCAAAATGGTTTGAAGTGGCACAGCCCCTTCCCAAATCAGGAAGGATTTGCTGAACTTAGAGGGTCCAGAGCCCTGTGACCTACTCCAGAGCCAGCCCTGTGCTGCTGTGGGACAGTCCCATGTGTCCCTCTGCAGCGTGTTCTCACAAGAGATTTTTTTCTTTTAACTTAGCCAATGTCAACATCTCCATTCCAGCATCCATTACATTTCCACCACGGCATCTGCTCACCTCTTCATCTGGATCCAAGGGATCATATCTGCAGTCGGCAAAAGCTTTTGTGGCTTCACAGATCTCCTCAGAGATCTGCAACACCCAGCTCCCAAGGAAGTTTCCTCGCACCCCTCCCAGCACCGTCTTCTCCAGCTTCAGAAAGTCGATGGCTGCCTGGAACAGCTCCTAACAAGCATAAATCCTCTTTCACCTGGCTTCCCCTGTCCCAGGCTGCAGGTGCAGGAGCTGCAGCACCAGTACAGGGCTGTGTCCTGCCAGCTCAGCAGTCCTGAGGAGCATCCTCACAGGGATGCTCCCCAGCCTGGCTGGGGTGTGCCCATCTTGCGAGGGGGGCTCAGGTCTGGGGGGAAAACTGTGCTGGGAATGGTGCCACTGAACTCCTAGTGATGTCCCACTGTGCCAGCAGCCCCAGCCCACCCTGGGCTGAAGCTGAGTTCACCCTGTGCCACTCCCATCCCAGGATCCCCAGGGCAGGAAAGGCCAGACTGAGGCCGGCACTGTGCCCTGAAATGCTGTGCTGTTACCTTGACGGTCTTGAGTCTGTGCAAGAAGGCATCCATCCTCCCAAAGATCTGTATGGGAGGAAACTCCCAGAGCTGTGGCTGCTCCTGGGAGGGGAGAGGGGCTGTCAGTCTGGTGCTGGTGTGGAGGGGGTCAGATGTTCCTGCCCCATCCCTGCACCCACCGGGAACAATGTGGGCATTAGGTCAGAGCAGTAAGTGCCATAGGACTGGAAGAATTTCTCTATGGTGGAGATGGAGAGTCTGAGTCCCTCCAGGGCCTCCTGGGGTTCTCCTTGCAGCCCCTTCAGTATGTCTTCTGGGTTCAGGAATTTATAGGTCTGGGACAGACAGACACAGGCAGGGGCCGTTGTCAGGAGGATGTGGAGGCTCCTCCTGCCCCCTTCACCCTTACAGACTTGCTGGTGGTTGCCTGCAGCCCATGCCTGCCTCAGACTCTCCCCAGCCCTATGGCGGGCTCTGCTGTTCCTTGTCTAAGGTATCTCTGCGTCACTGTAACTGGACTCTCCATGTCTGCCGCAGAGAAGTAAGTGAAGGGGGCAGGGTAGGTCAGTGCTGGCCCTGGGGCAGTACCATGCTGATGAAGAGGTTGCAGATCTCCTGCAGGACACGGGCTATGTGGGCAGGTGAGTGGTAGTGCATGCAGTGACCCCGGAGCAGGCAGACGGTGCACAGCACCTTGGGCATGAAGGACCGCAGCTGTGGGAGCAGAGCCTCGTCAGCGCGGGGCTGTGGCAGAGCCGGGGCGTGTGTCCCCCCTGAAGCCTCTGGGGCTCTGCCACTGCCCAGATGAGGCCACCAGGCTCTGTCTGGTTATTTTGCCACATATCACTTACCTGGGAGTAATCCGCTTGCTCCATCTCCTCCAGCAGCGCCTGCAGTGGTTGCAGGTGGAGGCTGACATCACTGGCTTCCTCCAGACCTAGGACATGGAGAAAGTCTGTGTTGGGATGAGGACACCTTGTTGGAGGCAGCCACCAACAGGTCATGGGACCTCACCACCACTGACGGCCCTGAACATGTTCTGCAACGATGGCCAGTAGCAGCTGTCAGCCTTCTCCAGCGTCTTGGCCAGCACTGTCACTTGGGGTGAGAGCAGCTGGCAGGGAAGAGGCGTCAGGATCAGCACGGGTGGCTCAGCGGGCGGGGGGCTCAGGATGAGGACATGCGGCCGCCATAGGTGAGACAGTACCTGGTCATTGATGCATTCTAAGTTGGTCCTCCTGGTCTGCCAGAACTCAAACTCGACCCTGGGCAGGGGGTGCAGCCCCTCCAGCAGTGGCTGTGCTGAGTCCTGGCTAAAGATCTCTTCAAGCTGCTGGAACCACTCAATGACGACAGTCTCGATGGAGTGCAGCACTGAACCGTCCATGGGCCCCACCAGGCTGAAAGGCAGATGGGTTATGCCCCCTGGGAGTCCTGAACTGCCCCAGGGGAACCTCAAATGGCCCTAGGGAAGCTTCTCATGCCTGCTTGTAGCCATCTCTGCTGGTGCAGATGCCTGGCATGAACCCCTCAAACATTCTTTCCTGCAGGGGCTGGCTGTGCCCGGAGCTGTGCAGTGTCCCAGCTCCCATCCCTCCCTGAGTGATTTATGCTGTCCTGGGCCCCTGCCAGGCTTTTCTGGCACCAAGTGGTGCCAGCAGCACCCACCAGTCCAGGGCAGCGCCTGTGTCATCCCAGCTGACCAGGTGCTCCGGCAGTGGGAGCAGCGGCTTTCCCTGTATCTTCCCAGTCATCATGAACATCTTGTTCTGCAGCTGGTGAGTGTGTCGTACAATGTCCTCCACCACAATCCTGGGCCAGCGCAACCCCTCATCCTGGCTCAGCAGCAGAGGGGACACAACCTGGGAGACAGGGTTAGGTGAGGCACTTGGTCACGAACTCCTGTACACAGGGCAGTGGGCACCTCAATGTTGCCTCTCGCTGCCCACTGAAGCACAGCCTCAGAGCAGTCATGGTTCTGTTGGCCACAGAGGGGTTTTGCTGATATTTATCTTGTCAGTGTGACCAAAAGGCCCCTTGCTCTGGGTTTCCAGCTTTCATGGGCTGGGAAGTGCTGGAAGTGGCACAGTGAGTGCATCAACAGAGTCAGGGGCTGGCACACAAGCAAAAGCCTCCAGCAGCAAGGGAGAATAGTGCGGGCTCCTGGAGCTGATGCAGTTTTAGGGTGCTCTGGACTGGCAGTGGGAATATTTATGGGAAGTTTGAGAGAAATACACTTAGACATTTCCCAGCTGCAGGGTAGAGGTAAGTAGGCATTATTATGACTTTCTAAAATTGCAGAGAGGAAGTAACCCTGTTGGGAGCAGGAAAAAAGCAGGTTGGTGACCTTCACCCAGGTCTTGTCCTTGTGGGGCTCATTCAACAAAGGATGGGAGCCAAGGTCAGGGCAAGGGCCTGGGGCAAGTTTTCTTCTATCAATTTTAGTTTATTTTGGAGCCCACCTGGAAATTTGGCTAGAGCAGCCCACAGCGGGGGGCCCGGCCCAGCAGTGTACCCAGGGAACTCAGCTCACTGGGCTCACCCCAAGCCTGTGCCTGCATGGGCAACCCACCTCCAGCAGCACAGTGATGAGCTGTTCCACGGGTGAGGGGCCAATGTCTCCCACCAGTGCACCGCTCAGACAGTTCTCCACGGTGATGCTCTCTCCCTTCTTCTTCACAAAGTAGATTCCCTTGCCTTTTAGGGTAGGTGGGAAGCAGGTACTGGGCAGGAGCTGCCCAGCAGGGTTCAGCACCAGCACCAGCTCAAGCATTTCTGGCTGCTTGAAGAATTTGTCTAGCATGACTGAAGTCTCCTCGCTGCTCACAAACTTGCTCCACTTGTCTGGTCGGACACGCAGCAGCACCGTGGCCAAGCTCTCAAGAAGATCTAACCGCTCGTCCTCTGTGGCTGACATCGTGCCAGGACCGGGCTCAGCTGCTCCCCCACACCTGGGATGGCCCAGTGGGCAAAACCCTGCTCAGCCAGGGGCTGTGCACACCCCACACCCTGATCTCCTGACACTGCCCATCCCACCCCTCCACTGCCCTCAGCCTTCCCTCTGCACATACAGTCTTAGGGGAAGCTGCCAATCCCCTCCCTGCCTGGCCCCAGTGGCCCCAAGCCTACCCCATCACTGCCTGGCCCATCACCACCTGGCCCTATTGTCCCCTGACCTGCTCCAGCCCTGACTGGCCCTACCGCTGCCCTGGCTCACCCCAATCTTACCTGGCTCTACTGCTTCCCTGTCACACTCCTCAAACCTCCAACAGCCTTCAGCCACCATCTGCACCCCAACTGACACTGTCAGCAGTTCAACCGGCAGTCTGTGCCCCAACTGACCCTGGCACCAGCCTAACAGACAGCGGCACCAGCCCAACTGCAGAGCTGCCCTTCCCCCACCACACCCCACACTGTCCCCATCCCTTCAGCAAGGGCCATTTGCCCACCCTGGCCAGAATCAGGCTGCAGTGCCAAAGGCAGCCCCCATCTGAGGCACAGGATGGGCAAGGACTGCAGCAGGAAATGCTCTGTCAGATGGTCCCCCATGGCACAAGTGTGCATGGTTGGACAGCTCCCCCCTTTCAGCCCTGACGGCATCAACGCAGCTGCCACAGGCATAGCACTCCCTCCTTGCCCTCAGCCTCAACTTGGCTTTGATCCCATTCACAACTGGTACCAGATGGGTACAAATCCCCCAGCCCTGTTGCAGAACAAGGTACCCGAGGGTACCCCAGCACTCCCATTGTCCCAGGCACTCCACAGTGCAGTGAAAGCCACTGCAGTGGGCACCCACACCCCTGCCCAGCCAACCACACACCTGCCCAGCCAAGCTTGATGCCCTCAGCAGGATGCAGGACCAAGAGTTGTCCCAGCCTGGAACGGCCACCCTGTGTTCTGCAGTGAGGTAGCCCGGTGGCGAGGGGCAGCTGGTGAAAGCAAAAGGCTCACAAACACACCCAGCACACCTCAGAGTGGGAGGAGCATGAGCCCAGTCCAAGGCTGGGCACAGGGCAGGGGCTGACAGTGGCAGGGGCCTCCTGCCTCCCCAAGCTGCACAGAGCACAGGAGGCCAAGCAAAGTGCGGTGCAAGTGTTTATTTGCTGTTGATCATCAGCACTAGTTTACAAGGCCATGGAAAATAAAAAAATTAAAAAAAAATTAAAAAAAAAATTAGAATAAAAAATCCTGCCCCTCCCCGCCCCACTCCTGTGAGGCCTCTGCACTGAAACACCCACATACAAAATAATCTACAAGGAGAAAACTATACAGGAGTATTTACACCTCTGATAAATAGACTTAATACTGATCCAGGCGCCTCCAGACCGTGTGTGGGGATGGGGACAGGACAAGACACAGGCAATTGTGAGGCAGAGAGGTGGGGGACACAGCCTCCACAGAGCCAGATCCCCACCAGTAGCCATCCTGAGGGCAGGCTCCAGCTCTGGGCATGTTCCACCATGGCATCACACCACTCTGGCAAAAGGACTGTGACACAAGGATGTGCTGAGGCAATGCCATCCAGTGCCGCCACATCCAAGCCACAATCCCTATGGCTGGGTGAGGGCACATCTCTGCCCTGTGTGGCACCACTGCTCATCTCAACAGAGACAATCTGTGCCCTTCGTCCCTCCTGTGTCTGTGGGGACCACCCAGTGCAGGGTTGGCTGGGAGGGTCCAAGGCAGCAGCACGGGGATGGCCTAGGACAGACCCAGGCCCGCTACAACGAGGGCCAGGAGCCGTGTCCCTGCAGGGCCTCCCTGGGGCTGACATCCTGTGCCCCAGCACCTGTGGCACCCCAAAACCACCAGCTGCTCACCAACAGCTGCTCCCCCTCCTGACACCCCAAGAGCATCTGAACACAGGTGCTGGGGGACCCAGTGGCATGTGGCTGCAGGCTTCCGGGGGGTGCCTGTGGTGCTGAGGCCAGGACTCCCAGGGGCACACAGGGGTGCTGTGTTCCAGCTTGAGCCTGTGAAGATGCTGTCCAGCAATGAGGCAGTGATGAGGGGCTAGAGTCACTGAGGTGCCTGTGCCCCTTCCCTCCCCCCACAGTAAAGAAATGGCAAAGCTGAAGCTGGGCCCTGGGCCTTGAGGGCCAGAGTGCAGCGTGGCCCCTGTCCCACATGCCCTACGACAGGGGGACACTCGGGCTGCTACAGGGGCACGCTGGCCTCGCAGGGCCAGTCTGGCTGCTAGTGCCTCTTGGTGGAGGAGACCTTCTTCTTCCTGGCAGCCAGCATCTCGTAGAAGGGGTCCCGGCTGATGGCTGCCCTGGTAGGGGGAACAAGGGCTGGGTCAGGCCAAACTGCTGCAGTGATTGGTGCGACCTGCCTGGCCTGGCCTGGGGCAGGTCCCTTTATATCCCTGGGGAAGTTTTCCTCCCCTATCCTTGCAAGTTGCCCTGGGAAGCACTGTCCCCTTCGAGGACAGCAGGCAGGTCCCTGCTGTGCCTCTGCCCAGCGCTGTGCCCCAACATGCTCCTCCAAGCACTCACTTGATGCACTTGATCCACTCCTCCTTCTCCTCAGGTGTGGGGGCAGAGATTCGATACACAGTGTGGTTCCCCTCCACCACACGCCCATCTGCCTCCGTCTTGCAGGCCTTGATCACTTGGTCCTTGTTGTCAGGGATGTAGAGCTCAAAGCAGTTCTGGGAGGGAGAGACTGCTCAGAGGCAGCTCCCACTTCCAAAGGGGACCCCAGACTGGGAAGGAAAAGGCAGAGCCACATATCCCTGGCACAGCCACCCCAGTATAGCAGAGAGGAACAGACACGCTGTGATTGTCACCCCCTGACCCCACATGTTCCCTTGTGGTGATCAGCCCCAGCTCTGCACCCAGCCACTCTAATGGTGAATGCAGTGACAGCTCTGGGGCCCCCTGTCTCTCCTGGGGACACCTCCCAGCTTTTCCTGCCCAAGCCAAAGCTGCTCCCAAAGCCCAGAGGACACTGCTGCAGCACTCACGGGCTTCTTTGAGTCCTCCACCTCACGGATGCTCAGGTTCTCCAGGGGGATGATACCACGAGGCTCCTTATCCTGGTGTGGCCAAGCAGAGGTTTAGCTGTGGGATGGACACCCAGAGTCCAGCCCCTTCCCTACCCCAGCTCAGCTCACCCTGCACGGAGCCCACTCACCGTTGTGTATTCGAAGTAGTAAAGGCAGTTGTCAGTCAGGATGAACCAGCGTCGCTTCCACGTCTTCACCCTGCCTCCTGGGAGCAGAGAGGGACAGTCGGGCACAGCCCTGCAGAGCACAGCCAGGCACACGGCAGCTTGGCAGCGTGGGAGCTGGCTGGACACACAGAGGCTCCAGCAGCACAGGGCCTGGGCAGACATACAGAGCCAAGCAGAGCCAGGCAGCGGCGGGCAGCAGCAGCAGGCAGCGCACACCGCACCGAGCCAGAGCAGGAAGCACACGGATGAGGATGGAGGTGAGGGCAGGAGTGCCTGGCTGGGAGTGCTGTGCCCCTTCCCACCCAAACACAGATCCAGCACAACTAGAGGAAACTGCGGCCAGGCAGCTCCCTGGGAGGATACAGGGACTTTCTGTCCTCACTGACCATGGTCCCACTCATCCTGGACCCCAGGCAAGGCATGACCCAAGGCCACAGCCAAGCTCCACAGCTGCCACTACAGCGGGAGAAGCCAGTCCTTGGGCACAGGGCCCTCTCCCCTTCGGGCCCAGCTCCCCTCCACCACAGTCATTGCAGCAGTGCTGAAGGTGGGACGAGCACCCACCCTTGCAGGCTGGATCCAACATGGACACGAGGAGCCACAGTGTATACTGGGGGTCCTGCTCATCTTCTTCCCCTGTCAGGAAGGCCCTGTGGCCCCTGCTCCCCTGTGCCAGCTGGCAGCCCACCCCTGTCCCTACCCCATAGCAGTTCTGAGGGCCAGCACCAATGCTTCACGGATACCTTGGGGTGCAGGCCAGTGCTGGTGCCCTCATGGGGACTGCTGTGAGCCCTTAGCACAGCACAGAGTACCACGCAGACGGATCCTGCCTGCTCCCAACCAGCTCCAGCCACTTGGCACACCCTAACCACCCGTGCGCAGGCTGGGGCACCTCCTGAGGAAACCCCAAACCTGTCCCCATCCCTTGTGGCACCGGCGGCACAGACCCACTGGCCAGGCTGAGCTGTCTGCGGACATGGTGACGCACAGCCGGGCGGGCAGCAAGGTGCCACCGTGGCCCCGTCCTCCCCTGGGGTGGCAGAGGGGGCCGCAGGCCTTGGGGAGCATGTGGCATTGGCAGGGCCAACACCCCATGTCCCTGCCTGGAGGTGGAGAGGGGCTGTCCTGCAGCAGGCGAGGTCCCTGGGCGGCGTGGGGTTAGCAGCAACAGCAGCAGCAATGAGTCTCATCACCAGCAATTAAAAACGCAAAGGAAACAAAGCCCCAGCGGTGTGAACAGAGCAGGGAAGAGGGGTACGTACCTCCTGGAGTTGGGGGCAAGGAAAGGAAGAGCCAAAATCATGGAAACATATAAATGAGGGAGAAAAGAA
The DNA here is from genome assembly GCA_013398075.1 of Notiomystis cincta. Lineage (NCBI taxonomy): Eukaryota > Metazoa > Chordata > Aves > Passeriformes > Notiomystidae > Notiomystis > Notiomystis cincta. Next base: position 12,256 of record VZRX01013207.1, on the reverse strand, counting down.
AATTAAAAAAAAAAAAAGGGAAAAAAAAAAAAAAAAAAAGAGGAATCCCAAAGCCTCCCCTTGCCCTGCGGGTCAGTAGGGTTGGGCTGCAGTGGGGAAACTGTGAGGGGTTGGGCCAGTGGCAGGGTCGTGGGGGCTTGATTGCCCTGGCTCACTGTGGCTCTGTGGGATGGGGCTCCTTAGCTGCTGGGCACAGAGTCTGGCTCCCTCCACCCCATGGCTGACCAGCAGGGTCCTTCCTTGCCCCTCAAGACAGCTGGGGTCCATGGCCACTTTGCTGCCTCTCCACCACCCCACTGGTAGTGCCAGCCTGAACCTGGGCACATAGGGCCCCCTCCAATGGGAGAGCCTGGGGCTGTCCTGTGTCCCCCCACCCCAGGGCAGGGAGCAGACAGCTTTTACTGTCCCCTCCCAAGAGGTTGGCCATGTATCAGGAGTTCTGACCCCAGCCAGAACCCTGAGGAAATGCCCCACTAGACCCCGATCCTGCCAACACTCATTCCCCCTTGCTACACCCGGGCAGAGGATTCCCTGGAGGTGCCAAGAAGAGAAGCCACAGGAGCCAGGGCGCGGAGGGCTCCGGCTGTGGAGCCGGGCGGTGCAGCAGGGATGCCATGCATGCTGCCTGCATGTGGATGCGGAGGTGATTATGCTGTGGGAAGGTGAGGCAGGGGCTTGTCTGTGGTATGCAGGGGGGACGCACGCAGCCTGGGGCAGCTTGCCTCTCGCTCCCAGGGGCCTGCTCCGATACACCCTGCTGTGACTCAGTGACCTGAAAGGCCTTGAGGTCTCTGTGCTCTGACACCAGACCCTGGTACCAGCTTTGCATCCCAAGGGCTTGCCCAGCCTAGATGCAGAATTCCCCAGGACGCCCACCCAGCCGCTCTGCAGGGCCTCATCAGCTCTGAGGCTGTTCCTGCTGCCCAGCCAAAGGAAGATGGAAGGCTGGATGTAGAGATGCCTTTCCCATGAAGGCAGTGCCTGTCTTTGCAGCCTCCTGATGCTCTGAAGAACCAAGCCAGCAGGAGAGGTGTGGGAAGCCCAGGGGCATTGCACCCTGGTGACAGCCTACCCTCCCTTGCTGCTGGCACTCACCGAGCTTCAGGAGCCAGCCCTCCCGATCGGGGTTGAAGAAGGTGTGGGTGAGGTCGTTGCCATCATCCTCAGGGATTTTGAAGGGCTCATTCTTGATGCTTTCGTACAGATTCTGGTACAATGACAGGGAATCAGCTCTGCTTTGCCCTGGAGCCTTGCAGTGGGCCCTGCTCTGAGCCAGCTTTGCAGCCTGGCCCCAGCCCTTCCACACCCCGGGCCTCACCTGGAGCAGCTCCTCAGGCAGGTCCCCCCCATCATTGATGCCACGGTTCATGGCGATGAATCGCTCTGCCGTGGGCTTGTCCTTCACGTTGGGATTGTGCAGGCTTGTGTTCAGCATGATGATGGCAAAGGACAGCACGTAACAGGTGTCTGCAGGGGCAGAGGGGAAAGTCAACCGTGGGGCAGGATGCCAGGGAGACCGTCTGGGACAGGCGCTCACCTGTGGACTGGAAGACACCGGGGTTGCACTGGCAGTACCGCTGGGCAAAGGCCTCCATCATCCGGTCAATCTTCTGTGCCTCCCCTGGCAGCCGGAAGCTCCACAGGAACTGCCTGTGGAGAGTGATTGTGGCACTGATTTGCGGGCTCCATGGTTCCCCAGCCACACTCAGCTGCCATGGTCCCCCACCAGCCCCAGTGGGCCACGCTCAGCTCCCAGCCCCTTACTCACCGCAGGGCCTGCACAAGGTTGAGGTCAGTGAATTCATGCAGCTCCACAAAGGCATGCAGGACTTGGATGTTGAACTCATCCCTGTGGGAACAAAGCCAGAGCACGAGAGATGCATGATCAGCAATCCTGTGACTGCTGAGTGGCTCCACTGTCCCTGCCCTGTTCCAGACTCTACTCATTCATGGGGGAAAGCTGCAGCTACCCTCTGGTCTGGTCTGCACAAATCAGCCACTTGCAAGCGCCAGCCATGAACTGAATACCCTCAGCACCCCAGGTACCCCTCGTCAGCTGCCCTGTGAGCTCAGAGTTGCAGCGTCCCATCTCTCAGATGGCAGGAGCCCAGAACACCCCCAGGAAACCCAAGCCCAATGTACCTCTCGCCCAGGTAGTCGCCGATGGCTGTCTTGTTGAGGCCCTCTCCCTTGTACAGGAACTGAGCGATGTCCTCACAGGTGTTCTTCAGCAGGTCATTCTCAATCAGGAACTGGATGCCCTGGGGGGGGGTGCAAGAGAGGTGTTTGGGGGTCTGTGGCTGCCCCAACACCACTTGCACCCTGACCACCAGCCCCTGCCCTGGCTGCTGGCTCTGCCCCAGGAACCAGAGGAACCTGGATGGGGAGGTCGTAGAGCCGTGCACACCTCCAGATGCAGGTAACCAACCCTGCTCCCCATTCCACAGTACCTTCTTGGGATCCATGTTGAACTTCTTCCTGCCCATGGCCACCTGCTTGTTCCTCTGCATGTTTTTCCTGCAAGGCATGAAGCAGCTCTGAGCACCAGGCAGGGTCCCACCACCTCTATCCAACCTGTGGGGCAGTGCACTGTGGGGAGGGTCAGCCTGGACTGAGGGGAGCCAGGCCCCCATCCTGGACCCACACAGGGCATAGCCAACACACTGCTCCGTGTCTGCCCCATGCCATGGCCTCAGCCTGCCAGGCCTCAGAACAGAGCAGAGCTGCCGTACTACATCCTTGGGGTCACCCTCAGCAGAGGGATGCAGGCACAGCACCTGTTAAGTCACCCAGACACGGGGAGGCTTGGGCAAGCTGGCTGTGGCAGGGCTCTGGGGCTGTGCAGCAGGGGACAGACTTCATGCCCCAGTGGGTAATTGGGAACGATGCTGGGAGTTGGCTCCCACCGGCTGCTGGGACCCCCCTAATCCTGACTGGCACTGACTGCATCAGCTCAGAATAACAAAGCCTGCAAGTGGCTGTGGCCAGACAGAGTGGCTGGGGGTTGGAAAAACAGACTGGGAGCAGCAGAGCGCCTAGGAAAGCTGCTCACACCAGTACTCGTGGGCCAGGGCTCAGCTGCCCTTGGCTCCTGCACACCACAGGCGAGCCTGAGGGGGCCCCATGATGCTGGGGACTCACCTCTCCTCTGTGGAGCCCAGGTTCTCGATCTCATTCGTCACTTCTGCTATTTCATCTTTCAGGCGCTGTGGGGAGAAGGGGTGCTGAGACAAGGTGTCTCCCCTACAAACCCTCCAGCCCCCAGCCCTGGAGATAGCCCCATTCCCCAAGGAGGTCCCACAACCCCTCCTTCCTTCCCCCTCCCTTCTTCCCCCCATCCCCAAGTGCTCCCCAGGGGCTGAACCAGCTTAGAGGGCACTGGCAGTGGGGCTGGCTGCCCCCCGTTGCTAATCCCTGCAGCACTGCCATGCTGCCAGCATGCAGGAAGGAAGAGATTCAGAGGTTAACAAAATTACCCCTAATCCCTTCAGATCATGCCCAGCATATGGCAGTAATTAGCCTCTGCTGCCTTAATCAGGGACATGACTGACAGTGTCCCAGATGAGCCCCGACCTCACAGGCACTTGCCAGGGCAGTGGCCTGGCCCAGAGACATGGTCCCTCCCCGTGCCAGGCAGGGGCTGGCACAGACACTGGTGCCCTAGGGAATGGCACAACTGCACAGCCTGGAGCTCTGCAGGGCACAGGAAAAGATATGGCTGCTTTGGTAGGGTGGGGATGGCTGTCTGCCACCTGGGATCACATCCCACCTGGGACCCTCTCCCTCTGGCTCCTGAGAGAAAGAGCTGTGGGGCAGCAGCATGAGGGATCCTGGATGGGGCTCCAGAGACCCCGCCAATGACTTAGGCAGGGACACTGTCCCCTGCCACCCAGACTGCTGTCTCTGGGACAGGGGGATTGTGTGGGCCCTTTGGCATCACACCTGTATGTCAGCCAGCAGCTCCTGCTTTCGGCGGCGGATGTTCTCCAGCTCCTGGCACTCCTCTGGGGTCAGGTCACTGGGTACTGAGGAGAGACAATCAGGTCAGCATGTGTGGTCCCAGGAATTAGGCCCAACAGGCTCCTGGCACAGCCTCTGCTCACAGCCAGCAGCCGAGGGCCTGGGTGGAGGCAGGACGTGGAGGTGCTGGGTAGCAGGAGGAGCTGGGCTGATGAGCAGTGCCCCTAGCCCCACGCAGAGGCCAAGTGGCACCAATGGCATGAAAGGAATTCAAGGGCCAGAGCATCTGCTCATTCAGACTGTGGCAGCTGCAGAATGAGAACCAACATGGCCCCCAGATCACCTCCAGTGTTGCTTCTGCCAGCCCTGGCCCAACTGTCCCCCCCAAGTCCCATTTCACTCTGCTCTACCCCACCCGGGTTGGTGTAGGTGCTCATTCCAGTCTGTGCTATGGCTGGGCAGCTCTGCTGTGCCCTGCAGCACAGGCTCCACACTGACCTGCAGCCCTGCAGGTTGTTCTGCTGCACCAGATCAGCCCCAAACATAAACCAGCTCCTGGCCACCCTTGCAGCTCGCTCTACAGTGGATTCATTATTGTGGGGCAGAGCCTAGAGCTGGTGCACCCTCCCAACAGACCTCACCTGCACACAATGACATCTACACCTTCCTGTCACCCTGGGGAGCCAGACAACCCCTCTCCAACACCTTGAGCCCTGAGGCTCAAGCCCAGGGCTGCCACATGGTCCCTTTGCTCCAGGAACGTTCATAGTGCTCCTTGGCACGTGACCTCCTTGCTTCCCAGAGACTAAGTATCCCAATCCTGTTCCCTCCAGTCCCCAAGGTCACCTACTCCTTCAAGAGTGCTCCCAGCCCTCCTACTATGCCCATGTCTCCCACCTCTGCCAGCAGGTTCTGTGTGTTGCACCAAAGTCGCCCAAAAGGACACCATCCCTCTAGAGTGCCATCCCCAAGAGAGGTGGCAGCANCCCCCCGCTCTGGAGTGCTGGGAACAGGTGTCTGTAGGGCTGCCACCCATCCTCTCCTGCCCCAAGCATTACGTTCTGACCCGCTGAGGTCCCCTGTGTCACCATGTCCACAGGCTCCCAGCCACCGCTGCCACCAGCCCAGACTCACCAGAGCATTTCCAGCACGGTCACTGCCCCATGCCAGTGCCCTAAGACACCGTGTGCCTTTGGACCAGCACCATCCTCAGCTGCATTGATCCTCCCCACACTGCCACTGCCTTATTGGGAGCTTCCTGGGTGACAGTGACCCTGCACCTGGAATCTCTGAGCTCAGCACTTCCCCAGGTCTGCTCTGGGGTCTGATGAGCTTCCTCCTTCAGAACCCCTTGTTGCCAAGGCTGAGGTGCCTTGGCTGGCGACACCCTCCCTCAGACAAAACACTAACACTTCCCAATACTTACAGTCTCCCAGATCAGGAAGCCTGAACCAGACAAGTCAGCTCGTGTCACCAAGTTAAAAGTTACTTACGGCACCAGAGCTGTGTCAATGCATCCCAGCACCTTCCTCACGCCCCAGCAGCATTCCCACTGGCACCAGCCCCCCACTGCCAGCTCCCGAAGGCACCCAGCAAGCCCAGGCTCGCAGCAGGAGGGATGAGCTGTATCACACCCCCATATCAGACACAGAAACCCCCAAATCCCTGGGCTGCTGCATATGCTACAGGATCCTCCTGCCTAGCTGCAGGACCCTCTTGTGCAGCTGCCGGACCCCAAGCCTGGCCACAGGGAAAGTCGAATTCATGCCAGGGCTCAGGCAAGCGGGCCTCAGGCAAGCCCCCAGTTCTGCCTCTTCCTGCCCACCTGGGAGTGGGCAGAGGTTCCAGCGGGGGTCCCAGTTGCCCCGGGATAGGTGTGGTGCAGGATGAGACACTGCAGGACAGCAGGGATGCCAGGCCTATTCCAGAGCCCCAGAAGGTCCCTCCCCGGTAGAGGCTGAGCACTCGTGACAAGCAGCCGAGCCATGTCAGCAGCAGCCAGAGGAAGAGAAACCCCAGATGCAGGAGCTTTTCTGGGGAAGGAAGGCATTAACCCTTCCCTGGCTCTGCACAGCAACTGCCCTGGAGAGCCCCAGTGAGCCTTGCCGCAGGCAGAGCATTGCCGGGGGACGGGAGGCTGGAACAGACACTTCCCCTGGCTTCAGCCTGGCACAGAAGGTGCACAGGGACCCACCACACTGCAGGATCCCAGCATGGTTAGGCCTCCCCACCAGCACAGAAAGTCGGGGTTCCCACAGCTCCAGCAGCAAAGGCCACCAGCAGGATTTGTCCATCTGTCTCAGGCTCTGGGCTCACTGGGCCCTGCAGCACCCCAGAGCAGCAATTGCAATACATGCCCTCTCTGCACCTCGCCCAAAACAAAGCCCCGAGGCACAGGGCCCTGCCTGCCCCGTCCTCTGTCCCACTGCTGCCCGAGGGCAGCAAGGAAGCAGGGAAGACACGGAGCCACCGGCTGCCCTCATCCGGCCCCCTGCACCCCGGCCCGGCTCACCATTGCCCTCTGCCCTGAGCACCATCCTGCCAGGGCCTTCCCCCAGCCCCGCTGGCAGTGCCCGAGCTGCCGGGGGCTCTGCGGTGGTGCTGCCGTGCCGGGTGTGGACACCTGCAGCCTCGGGGCTTCTGCGGTAACTCACAGCCCCTGTACTAGTGAGCTCCGGGGCCCCCTGGGCGTCATCCCGGCCTCGCCAGGAGCCAGCACCAGCAACACCCTGTTCCTGCCGCCACGAGCCAGAGCCGTCAGTCAGCACCTTAAATCCTGTGCTCCTGGCTGGCTGGGAAATGGGGCGTCGGGCCCTGCTCCCCCCCTTGGCTCAGGGCCGATGGATATGACGTGCTGGGGTCCCAGCCAGGCAGGCCCTGGGCTGGCCCAGCCCTTCCTTCCTCGGGGCCTGCCAGGACACTCGATCCAGCACATCTTGAGCTCACTGTGCAATGCCGGGGTCCCCTCCCTTCCCCTCCACCAGCTGGGCCCCTACACGCCAGCAGACTCCCCAGCCCTGCAGCTGCCCCCGTCGCTGCCAGACCTCCCCACTGCAGGTCCAGGGCTGGCTGTGGAGACCACTGGGGCCTGCTCCCCTCTGCAGGCTCCATGGCACCTCCCACAGCTGGCTGGGACAAGAACTGGGATCAGGAGAAGGGCTAGCAGCCATGCCAGTCCCCACAGGATGTTGCTCTGCACTGTCTTTTCCCCTTGCTATGGGGTGTCTGTAGAGACCCCGTGGTTGTGTGCAGGACCCTTGTGTGGCAAGTCTGGGCACTGTGGGGCTGTGCCTACACTGGGAGCGATCCCAGGACACCCCCGTCCCCGTCAGTCACCAGGAGAGGCTGCATCAGCCTCAGCTGCCTTGACTCAGCTAAATCCTGCTCGGCAGCACGAGATGGAGACACGGCACCCAAAATACAAGCTGCAGAGCAAGAGGAGGGTGGGCTTCAGAAGCCTCAGGGTGTCTTTCAGCTCCCTGAACTGCTGCCGGCCCATGCTGTACCACACCAGAGGGGCAACAGCCCTGGGGTCAGGCAGACCATGAGGATAGCCCCAGGTCTCTGCATGCTGCTGCGGGTGCTGCTACCCACTGTGCTCCTTGGTGGGGTCCCATGGGGCCCCAGAAACATCCTGCCTGTCTCCTCGTACCACATCCTGTTTTCACCACGGCCGTGTGCACACCCTGGGGTTGTGTCAGCCCCATCCTTCCCCATTGACAGCTGAGGTGCATCAGGAGGAGGGTTTGGGGATAGGCAGCTCCAGGACAGGCCCTTTTAGGCTGCTGGACCCTGTGCCCAGGACACTCTCCTGCTTTTGTGCAGCCCTGCCTATCACCCCATCAACCCACTTCCCTGACCCAGAGCCCATCAGGGAATCCCCTCCACAGCCACTGCCTCGGTTCCAGTGGCTCAAGGCTTCACCACTCCCATACACACAGACCCCCAGCCTCCGGCATGGCCAGGCAGCACTGGCTCAGCCATGTCTACAGATACCGTGCAGGTGCAAGGAATGCAGCCAGGCAGGCACCTCATCTGCTCTCAGCACTCTTTATGGTGCCAGGCCTTGAGAGGAGCAGAGCCCACTGGTGCTCAGGGCTAGCCAAGGAGGTGCCGTAACCCCCTGCCCCGCTGTGCAGCCCCCCAGTCCTACAGCGGGGCAGGAACCAGCAGACAGCAGCAGGTCACACAGGTGGCTGACCTTCAGCACATCTACAACAGGAGCTGGGCTTTCCCTCACAGAATTCCCTTTGGGGAGTGCCACCTTACCCTCTGTAGCCACAGTCACTTGTTGTGACAAGGGTGACCCAGTGCTCACACATCCTTTGGGGCAGGGCAGGGGCAGGACATGCCATGGCCATGCTGCGCTGCCTGTGACCTCCCAGCCGCCATCACTGGCTCCCGAAGACCCCTGCCCCAGCGTGGCACCAGCTCCAGTGCAGGGCAATGCCAGGCAAGGGGCCCGGTGCCCGTCCATCCTGCAGGGACTCAGGGCTTGCAGAGGCCCGAGCACAGGAAGGAGGCGGTGAGATGGCGAGGACACTCTGTGCGGCTGTCAGCAGGAGCCATATGGAGCCGGAGCCATATGGAGCCGGAGCCATGGGCACCACCGTGTCTGCTGGGGGATGGGAACCCCGCGGCACAGAGGGGAAGGGGGCATGCAGTGCCTACCTGCCTTGGCAGCCATCGAGGGGCAGAGGAATGCCTGGAAACTGGAGGCGCAGAGCTCGCTGACTGTCCCCATGCCGTGGGGGTCCCACGCAGGATGCCACCAGCTCCAGGAGGGCAAGGCAGGGACAGGCAGGAGCAGACAGATGTGCGTGGCTGAGCAGTGGGCTCCAGTACTAAGTAGGTAGCCAGCAGCCAGGGCAGCTCCCCAGTACTGTGGGGCAGGGTGCAACTAGGGGAGCCGGAACACTCCTGGTTCTGGCTGGAGCTAGCTCTGGTAGGGGAGGTCCAGCCGCAGGAGCCCACGCGCCAGCCCCAGCCAATCCCTGCTGCACTGACAAACCAGTCCGTGCCACTGCCAGAGCCCCAGCGGGCGGCTCAAAGCCACTTAGAGGACGAGGAGTTTGGGAACTCCCCAGCAGCCCCCCTGCCCAGGCTGCCTGCCCCCCGGCAGCCCCCTCGTCCCCGCAGGGGGCCGGCAGCAGGGTATTTTTAGAGTGGTTTTATCCCTCCGTATTAGAGCATTAAGCATCAGGAGCTGGCGGTCGCGTAGCAACGAGCGCTGCATGAAGGAAGGTGCACCCAGAGAAGCGCAGCGGTGCGAGTGTGGGGGTGCCACCACGGCCCCCGCTCCTGGGGCGCAGGGTCTCAGCCCTGACAGGCTCAGCCAACCCTGTGTGCCAGCACGAGCAGACACCAAGCCCCAGTCATGCCCCAGAGGTACTGCCCACTCTACTGAGGCCCCGGTGTGTGTGGGGGGCTCCCGTAGCAGGAAACAGGGGGCCTTGCTCTGGGATCCCAGGCTGAGGATCAGCTGTGGAGCTGGGGAAATGTGCAAAACTCCCATCCTCCAACCCCACAGGCGCTGAGCAAACCCAAACCGGACTGACAGCTCCTTTCCTCAAAGCAGGAGCAATCTTGAGCACAGGGCATGGCCATGAGTAACAAACCCCAGGGCCTGTCAGGGCAGGAGCAGCTCAACAGCTCTGCTCACCCGCCCCTGCAGCCACCAAGGATCACTGAGCTAGGAGTAACTTGAGCGCGGCAGGCAGTGGGAAGGGCACCCTGGCAGGCAGGAGCAGTCCCTGATCCCGGGAGCAGTGTGACTACAGAGAGGAGGAGAGACAGTGGAGAAGGGCAGCTGATGGCGCTGCTGATGTGACTGGCCTTCTGCTTTCAACAGCACTTCCCCTTTCCCACGGGCCAGAGCACTGATTGCCACATTACTGGGGGGCAAAAGGCAGGCGAAGGGAGCCGGGGGAATAGAGGAGGCTGAGTTGGGAATGTGCTGTACAAGCACCTGCCTGGGCCTGGACTGGCATCTGCAGAAACCTCTGTGTGACACAGGCATGTGGTTGTTGTGACTGGGATGAGGCAGGGCCAGGTAGCATCGCCCACACAGAGTGACCTGGATGCCTAGCTCGGTCCTTGCACCCTGTCTGGGGGAGGCGAGGTGTTTACAAACCATAGCTACAGCCCCAACATGAATGCAAGTGTCAGCAGCAGGGCTCATTGTTCTCTGCTCCAAACATCTCAGGAGAGGAACTGGACAACTGTCTCTGCACGAGCCCCTGGCTCTGCTCTCCAAGCCTGCTGCTACCCCTGCACTATCTCTCTGCCTACGACCTGTGAGTTCACCCCCGAACTCTAAGAGTTGTTCCTCAAACTGGGCCCAGCAATTTGCCCAGGCTCACTCCACACTGTGCAAGGGAAGGGCCTGGGGCATCAGCAGCAGCTCCCGCAGTGTTCCTCGGTGCAGTGGGGCATGCCGTGGTCCCATGATGCCTCCAAAACAGCTAAACCTGTGCCAATGGGCTGCCACATCCACTGGCAAAACAGGACTGAAAGCTGGTGGTGAGGAGGGCAAGGACTACCCGAATGAGGAACCCCTCAGCCAGCCTGCTGCACATCTAGCAGCCCACCATCCTTTGGAGATCCCCCACACCTTGTACAGCCCACCCTGCCATCACACACCCATCCTGTCCCAGACAGCGAGGCCTCTAGGCACAAGCTGCTTTGCTGGAGGCTGCATCAACCCCGCTTAAAGAAATCACTTAATCCCCAGGCCAGAGCGAGCGGTAATCCCTTGGGTGCAGCGGGATTACCAGCACTGCCCAATCCCCCTCTCCCTGGGGCCAGCCCTGAGCCGTGATGGGGCCCAGCTCAGGACATGGTACCAGGACAGGACTGTGCTTCCCACATCCTCACCAGTGCTGCAGCTCGGCAAGGCAGGAGCAGCCAGGACAGTTCCCTGCCAGGAGATCTTCTCCCCACGGTCCAGAGGCGTTTGACCCACACTCTCAGTCAGTTCCGGTCAGGGATGGGTTCAGTCTTGCCACTGTCCCCATGGGGAGATGCTGGGAAAGGGGTGGGAGTGCAGCCCCACACCCTGGCAGGAGCAGGGGGAGCACACATCTGTGCCGCCAGCTGCTCACCTTGGGATTTGCTCTCTGCTGAGGCAGACAGCTGAAGAGAGGCCGTGAGCCACGGGGCAGACACTAGCATCAGCACAATCCCACCAGAAAGAGACTCCCCATTGGCTCCCACCACGCTACAGCCTCGGCAGAATGTCCTCTGCTAAACCAACTCAGCTCAGGAGCTTCGGGGCAGCTGTGGGCCGTGTTTACCCCACACAGGAACAGTGGCAGGGCTGGAGGTGGCTGTGTCACTCCCTGTGTCCCCCCGTGGTGGTATGAGCAGGACATTTGTGATGCTGAGAGATGACCCAGGATGTCTTCCAGGTGATTCCAGGAAGCAATGAGAGGCTGCTCGCAGAACTGCTCCCCACAGAGCTTTCTGCTAATGGGTTGTATCTGACAACACCCGAGCCAGGCTGCAGCTGCTGGCACCTTCCTTATCTTACACAGTGAAGTCCTCGCAGCCAAGCACATTCACTTCTGCGGTGGAACAGCAGCTCCTAATCGGCTGCAGCACACAGATGAGCAGAAAACCGGCCTGTGAACCAGCACTGCCGGCAGTGACACTTCCTTGGCACCAGCTGCTCCCAGGAAGAATGGTCACCAGCACGGCTCAGCACTGGAGCCATGGCCTCAGATCTCACCCAGACTCCAGTTTCCCTTCAGCAAAGTCCCCGCTCAAGGCAAAACCACCTGCCAACACACGGGAACCTGCCTGGGAGAGACCAAGCACAGGCAGGGTCTCCCTGCCCAGTCCCGGTCCTCGGCACCGGGAAGGAATGCTCTGTGGGCACGAAGGGAAGCGGGAAGAAAACGCACGGGCATGAGAGAGGAGACCTTGCAACCCCTGAGCCACCGTGGGCCGCCCTGGGATCGGGTCCAGGGCACACGCTGGGAGCTCCCGAACCAGGGAGGTTGTGACATTCAGCAGGCACCACCGAGACGAACCTGCTCTGAGCTCCTGCAGGGCCGGGAGCCGGCAGTACTGCGGGAAACCTGAGCAAAGTGCGAGCGGCCGACGGAAGGTGCGCGAGCAGCGGGCCACGGAGCTCCCACGGCAGTGCCAGAGCTCCGGGGGCCCAGGCAGGGCAGTCCCGCAGCTCGTCCGCCCCCCGCGCTGGCGGCGGGCACCAGGTGCCAGCTCTTCCTGCCGCTTCCTCCGCCACCGCCCGCACGACGCCGCGAAGGCCGCGGCCGCTCTGTCACTCGCG
>VZRX01013206.1:283-15344 GCA_013398075.1 Notiomystis cincta | reverse complement strand
ATCTGTCCCATCCCATCCCGGCAGCAGACCCAGTCCCTCAGACTCTTCCTGCAGGACTCACCTTCATGCGTGTGTCCTCCTCTGTCAGGTTGAAGTGCCTCAGCTCGAAGTCGCCCTCAGCATCAGCGTAGGTGTACAGGCGGATGGAGAAGTCAGTGCTGGCCATGGGCACACGGACCAGGTTGTACTCAATGCCTGAGGACAGGGCAGGTGGTCATGGGCATCCCCGACTTGTATTTGGGGGTCCAGATCCCTCAGCCCCTCAGAACAAATCTCAGCAGCCAGACCCCAGCCCTACCACTCAGCAGTGTTGCCTGCCCTGGGCTCACCTTCCTCGGAGAAGTAGGAGCGGAGCAGGTGGTTCTGGGCATCCTTGGACAGGGACTGGATGTTGATGGCAGCCGCGTCGGTGATGGAGCCACCGAACCCCTTCACCTTCTGGTACCTCTGCGCCGTGTCCAGGGTGAGGTGGAAATCTGGGGGGACACGCAGTGTCACCATCCCTGCTGTGCAGGACAGACTCTCTCACAGCAATTGCCAGCCAGGGTGGTACCTGGGGTCTTGGCGTTGTGCTGGAAGCTCCCCTCGCTCCTCTCCAGCCGCTTGCCGGCCTTGCTGCTCTCATATTTGATGTAGGAGCCAGGGGCCGGCAGGACCAGGGGGTCCAGCGTGTCACAGTAGGTGGCACTGCAGGCACAGACCAGTGAGCCGTGCCCAAAATCCTTGGCATCACAGGGACGGCCACCTGCAGCAGAGGAGAGACCGGGTGGGCACTGAGGGCTGTGGCAGGAGCCCAGCTCTTCCCTTCCACCCATGACAGACTCCAAATCCGCCACTCTCCAAAGCCCAGGAACATGTTCCAGCACGTACCTGTGGCCTGCAGGGCCGCCTGTGCCAGCAGGAGCCAGCCCAGAACACTGGCACAGCCTGGCCCCATGGCACCTCTGCTGCAGCAGCTCGGACGATGCCGATGGACACACTGGAGCTGGGAGCAGGGTGAGGTGTCAGCACCCAGCTCTTCTCCCTGACCCAGCCCCACCCAGGGACAGAGACACAGGGCAGGGAGAGCCCCAGCATCGTCCCCCTGCCCGGGGACTTTGGGGACCACCAGACCCTCTGCCAGGGTTAAGCCTGTCCTGCCCTCTGCCCACTGCTCCAGCCCAGCACTCACCTTCCCAGAGCCCACCAACAGTTCTGGCTATGTCCCAGGTGGGGATGCAGCCCCCCAGCTGTGTGCAGACCCAAGGTGTGAGCCACCTCACCAGCCCACTGTTCCCAGCTGCCCACTCTGGCTGTACCCAGCAACTTTGTTCACTCCTGTCAACTCCCTCCCACTCCTCCTCCCTCCTCGCTTGTCCCACAGCTGTGCCGTGCCATGTCATGCCATGCTGCATCACCCCAAGTATCCCCAGCACCTCCCAAGCCATGGCTAGGAGCAAACAGCTCCACACTCCCAATTCCACATGTGTGGCAGCTGGGGCTAGTCCAGCCAGAGTGGCTCAAGCCCCTGGCATGGTGAGTCCCACATTCCCCTGTTCTATGCAGATACTCACACCCTGTCCTGTCCTTCCCCTTTGCTGGGCAAGGAGCCTCTCAATGAGAGCACAGGAGGAGCCACCTCCGAGCCTCGGGACCCTGGTGCCAGACTGAGGACACCTGGGGACTTCTGCCAGGGTGGGATGGTGCCAACTTGTTGCCCCCTCTTGTAGGATGTGGAGGGGGGCCAGGCAGCTGTCCCACCTGCATTGCCTCCCACTCCCTGCCTGGGAACAATGCCCAGCTTGGCCAGGGCATGGCCTCAGTGTGGTCCTGCTGCCCAGGGCTGTCCCATCCCCATCTCTATCCCCATTCCCACCTGCTGAAGCCACCCCGGATCCAGGGACACTCACCTGCTGCCAAACCACCTCCTGCTGCGTCTCTGTGGCAGCGGCAGCGGCGGGAGCTGTGCCCTGGCTGTGCCTGGTGGGAGGTGACACGTCTGGCGGAGCAGGAAAGGTGAGTTTGGAATGGGACAGCTCATGGGACTCTCTGTTTGAAGAGGAGCCTGGGGATGATTTTGCAACCTGGTTCCAATGCAAATGCTGTGGTGTGTGGAAAGCTCAAAGCTCTCCTGAAACCTGTTTCAGTGGCCAGAGGGAAGCTGGGGAGGGGAGGATGCTCGCCAGCCCCCCAGGTGCATCCATCACCCTCCATAGCCAGGCCTGCCCTGCTCCAGTTGGGAAGAGCCCCACGGGAGCAGCCCTGAGTCCCTGGGACACCTCGGACAGGGTAGGGCTGGCTGTGCCCACCCAGGGTCCCTGCTCATCCCACCCGGCAGCAGTTCGGCTTTGCCATGGCCAGTGCCACCACCATGACCTGTGTCCCGTTTGTGGCTGCTCCAGCACCTTTCCTTGCACGGGCAGAGGCAGCAGCCGGTCATGGCAGGGACCCCCGACCCCTCCCGCTGGCTCCAGAGGCGATGGGCACAGCCAGGGCTGCAGGCGCTGCCCGCCGAGGTCCCTCGCCCCCGCCATGGGGCCGTGCCCCCACGCCAGAGCCCCACGCCGCAGCGGGCTGGGTGGAGCCGGCTGCAGCAGTTTATCATCTGCAAAACAAGTCTGGGCTCCGCACCGTCTAATTTGGGATCCTTCCTAATTGCAGGCATCTGCTCCGCAGGAGAAACAGGAGGCGGGCAGAGGCACGGGGGGAGTGGCATCTGCCCCGGGGTCCCCTTGGGGCAGCTGGTGAGGGTGGCCAGGGAGGCAGCCCCCCACCCAGGGACCACAGTCCCCTATCCAGGGATCACAGGCTCCCACACAGTGACCACAGCCCCTCACCCAGGAACCTGAGCCCCTGACCCAGGATCACAGCCCCTCGCTGGAGATCACAGCCCCCCACCCAAGGCCCTGCTCCTCCTGCTGCCCCCAGAGAAGGGATTCCCCACCCAGCACAGGCTGCAGCCAGTAGGGATGATGGGGGTGGTTCCTCCAGCCTCACCCCACCCCTCGCACCCATTGCTGGGGATGCTGCATCCCCCCGTTTCCCGGTTGGCTTTTTAACAGGGAGGGAGGGAAGGGACCGTCCTGCAGCAGTTGCGGTTCCAAACAGGAGCAGGGAGGCAGCCCAGAGAGGCCAAGCCCAAACCTTTCCCTGTACACTTGTCCCTGATCACTGCTGAACGCCGGGGGTGAGGGCTCCATAGGTGCCATCCCGGCACAGCAGAGCTCCCGTGTCCCTTGGGAAGGGGACATTCCCAAGGTGTCTGGAATAGTGTGGCAGCAGGACCAGGGCAGTGATCCTGTGCTGGGCAGTGATGAGGTCACACCTCAAATCCTGGGGGTCAGTTCTGAGCCCCTCATGACAAGAGGGACATTGAGGGGCCGGAGCATGTCCAGAAAAGGGGATGGAGCTGAGGAAGGGTCTGAAACACCAGGAGCAGCTGAAGGAGCTGGGAGAACTAATCCTGGAGAAAAGGAGGCTCAGGGGGGACCTTCTCACTCTCCACAACTCCCTGACAGGAGACTGCAGCCAGGTGGAGGTCAGGCTTTTCTCCCAGGGAACAAGGGACCAGACAAGAGGAAATGGCCTCAAGTTGCACCAGGGGAGGTTTAGGTTGAATATTAAAGAAAATTTCTTCATGGAAAGGACTGTCCAGCCCTGGCATCGGCTGCCTGGGGCAGTGGTGGAGTGACCATCCCTGGAGGGATTTCACAGATATATATGGAGCACTTGGGGACATGGTTTAGGGCTGGCCTTGGCAGTGCTGGGGGAACGGTTGGGCTCAATGATCGTTGAGGCCTTTTCCAACCGCAAGGATTCCATGATTCTATTCTGATTCTAAGCACAGGGAGCCCGACCCAGCTGCTGCTGGGGCCAGCGTTCCCCAGGAACATGGATAAAAGCACAGAACTCGCTGATGTGCTCCATGAACAGGGCTGGGCTGGAGCCTTCACACCACACTCCAATAAACCAGCTGTTAAACCTCTGGGTTTTTCGTTTTCCCCAACCTCAGCAGTTCCGTGGCTCTCACACAGGGGCATTGGCCAAGGAGAGCTCTGGCTTTCTCATTCCTGCACTTCAAAGATGCTGGTAGCATTCCCAAAGGCACAGGGAATACTGTAACTAGTATTTAGGGAAAGCAAACAGGACGGGGAGGTTATTGCGGGTTGTGGCTGCTGTTGGCCACAGCCAGAATAGAGGGGATTCTGTCCAGAGGCCACCCTGGAGAGGTGGCACCAGCTTAATCTGTCCATAAGGTTCAGTGGATGGGGACACTGATATCATTTACTCTGCCTTTCCGACAGTGTCTGACATTTGGATTTAAAAAAAAAATTCTCCCAAAAAGTGGGCTGGGGAAAACCAACAGCACATATGGAACGAATCAAGGGCTGGCAGCAGCCGAGGCTCCAGCTGCAGGGATAAACAAGGAGCCACCCGCAGGCCACGGGGGCCGGAGCCCCCGGGGCACCCCTGGCCCCGCGCCGCCCCGCCGAGGAAAACCGAGTGATTTCCGAGCGCGCAGAGGAAACACTGACGGGAACGGCGCATTCCGGAGGGAGCGCGTCATGGCTTTACTTGGCGCCCGCGACACACGCAAAGGTTTCAAGGGGGCCACGTGTGGAAGTGTGGTCCAGGAGATGGTGCAGAGGGAACTTCCAGGGGGATGGGAAGTGCTGGGAGCGAGGGGAGGCTGGGAAGCAGCAGCCCTGGCCAGACCCCGGTGCCAGGAACACACAGAGCCCCTCATGCAGGAGCTGCATCCCCAGCAATGGGTCACCTTCTGCTTCCACCCTTGAGGGATACTGGAAAGGGTGGAGGAAGAGCTGACCCCTGGAGTCCTCCAGAGTCCCTCAGCACTCCCCTGGCTATCACTGCTGGCGCCACAGGTAGGTCTGGATGGAGTGGGCTGGAGCCACAGTGTCAATGAACCCCATGGCAGGGTCGCGGATTCCAAATGGCACATCCTGGCCAAACCTGGGGAGTGAGAGGGGCTGAGCAGGTCAGCACACCTGGGGCTGAGCATCACCCCCTGTCTGCTGCCTGGGCTGACCTGTTGAGGACCACCAGGACAAGGGCACCATCGGGGCGCAGGACGGCCACGTGCTCCAGCTGGCAGAGGAGGCAGTGGCGGCGGCTGCTGTGCAGCCCCACCCGCCGGGAGCCCTCGGGGATGAACTTGCTGTGGGGAGAGGACCAGGAGAGGGGTTCTGCCCCTGGCCTGGGGCTGGTGGAAGCATCTGAGCCCCCCCAACCCACCTGAAGTGACCCATGTGGTAGAACATGGGCTGCTTGTAGAAAATATCCTTGCTGCCGTCCACGATGACTGGGCTGTCCACAAAGTTCTTGACCCAGTTGGGGCCTCCCTCCAGATCCAGGACCAAGTTCCAGTCGGTCCAACCAGACACAAAGTGATTCATGACCTGGGGGGGCAGGGAAGGGGCTGAGTGGGGGTCCCCCCAGCCCCGGGCGGGCAGTGTGGGGGCCGTACCGTCAGGATGCTGTAGCTGTAGTGGTCCCCTCGCTCCCAGCAGCCCAGGGACACGGCAAAGCGGAACATGAAGAAGCCAGTGCAGGCCTCCGTGTAGAGGAGGAAATGGTCAGGGAAGAGCTTGTGGGTGGCCTCCAGGCTGCAGCCAGGCGGGACGATGGCATCCAGGTACCAGTGGACTGCCAAGCCAGCCACATAACGGGCAGCTGTGGCATTTCCCAGGACCTGGGGAGCAAAGGAGATGCCTCACACTGAGGCTACCCGTGCCTGAAGCCTGCGAGGATGGACAAATGGACTCCATGTGCCAGTGTGGTCTCCCAGGGCCACCTCTTGTCCCCTCCCGTTGGCACCACAGCCCACCCCACCTGCAGCCCCCTCTTTGCAGCACTGCACCCCTTTGAGCAGCACTCCAGTATGGATCTGGCACCCCAACAGCACCCCAACATGGCTTTGACACCTCACTGTGTGGTGCTAAGGGGGTGGGGCACAGGTTTGACCCTCGGTGGGCCCCTTGCCCCCCACCTGGCTTTGCTGCTGCCTGGTCCTCCCTCCACATCCCCCCGGAGTGGTCCAGCCCTGCAGCCATGCCGTGACTGAAGGCAAAGGAGGGGCATGCTGCCTGCCTTGAGGCTGGGGCAGGAGCAAGTTTTACTTTCCTCCTGGTTTAAGGTGATTCCCCCAAATAGCCCTTGCAGCATTCTGAGGGGAAGCCAAATCAGCCAAAACTCTGCCCAGAAAAGGTGCTGATGTCCAGGATCCAGGGATCCAGGATGTGGGTGCCACCTCCTGTCCTCACTCCCGCGGGGCACACGCGGAGGCGGCTACCCCCGAAGGAGCCGGCTCCGACTCCCACTCCGGCAGACCCGGTTTGCTCCCACTCTAGGGCTGGGAGAGGCTGCTGGCTCCACTTCCAGTAAAGCCTGGGGCTGGGGTGTGAGGCTGAGGGGAAGGAAGGGGCTCTGCTCTTCACCACTTTGGCCCAATGTGGGAGGTGGATGCGCTGGTCGTCGAGCATGAGGAGCCGTGTGCGGTGGGCGCTGCGGGTCAGTGCGGGGCCCAGGTCCTGGGCGATGAAGTCCCGCTGCTGTGCGGCCGTGAAGGCGATGGTGGGGGCCTGGGGGGGCGTGAAGAGCCCTGCCAGTGGCTCATTCTGCGCTGTCACAGCCCAGAAGGTCACATTGTGTTTGGCGTATTCATCCAGGAACCTGGTGCAGAGAAGCGGGGGCAGAATCAGCTGTGCTGCCCCTCCACATCACTCCCCAAGCCCCCCTTGCTGTCCAGCCTTGTTCCAGAGGCAGTACTTGATGAAGTAGTTGGCCCAGGTCTTGTGGTACTTGTCCCCTGCCTGCCCCTTCAGAGTCCCTTTCCCACGGACATCCCCGTTACTCCTCATCCAGGCTGGGGCTGTCCAAGGGCTGGCGTACAGCAACAGCGGCCGCTTGCTCATGGCCAAAGCTCGGCGCAGGAGGGGAATCTGTGGCAGGGGATAGAGGGACAGGGTCAGCTCTAGCTGCAGCTCCCCAAAACCACAGGGCCTGGCATGGGAGGAAGGTGAGAACTCAAGGGACCTCAGCGGGGACTGGTAGCTGGCAAGCACCACCCCACCGCACAGCGCCCTGGCTCCTCACCCTGCCAGTGCCAGCTCGATGTGCCAGGACGTGCCCCGGAAGAGGTGCCAGCTCCCACAGGCTGTCCCCATGCAACCTGCCACGGTGTGCAGGGCTCAGCAGCACCCGGTCACAGGGCTACCAGCACACGCAGGAGCTCTGGCACGAGAGGGGACAAGGTGCTGGTGACAGCGGATTCAGCCTCCCACCTTCATCTTCACGTCCTCATCCGCCAGCCTGAAGTGCTTCAGCTCATAGTCGTCAGGGACATCGTCGTAGCTGTAGGGGCGCACGGAGAAGTCGCTGCAAGCCATGGGGACCCGGATGAGGTTGTACTCAATCCCTGCAAAGCGGGAAAACACCAAGTGCCACCAGAGCAGGCATCCAGCTGATGGTGTCCCTGCAGCGGGGACAGGCACAGCCACCTCTGGTGACCCCGCGATCTGCTCTCAGTGCCGTGCCCTCACCGCTCACCACTCTCAGAGAAGTAGGAGCGCAGCAGGTTGTCCTGGGCCAGCTGTGACAGCTTCAGGATGTTCATGGCAGCAGCATCGGAGAGGGACCCGCCGAAGCCCTTCACGTGCTGGTACAGTGTGGAGATGTTGAGCGTCAGCAGCAGCCCTGCGGAAAGACCCCGGCTCAGTCCATGGTGCCTGGGGGTCCCATGGCAGCACCGCCACCCACCCGTGGCACTACCTGGGCTGGGCAGACTGCTCTGGAATCTCCCCTCGCTCCGCTCCAGCCGCTTGCCGGCCTTGCTGCTCTCATATTTGATGTAGGAGCCAGGGGCCGGCAGGACCAGGGGGTCCAGCGTGTCACAGTACGTGGCGTTGCAGACGCAGACCAGCGAGCCATGGCCAAAATCCTTGGGGATGCAGGGTCGGGCACCTGGGAGGCATGGGAGGGTGGGGATGGCTGCCGGCTCAGAGACGTGTCCCTGTCTGCCCCGGGGCGATGCCATTGTCTCCGTGCTCCGCTGCCCGACCCCCGACACCTCCCGGGCACTCAGCTCTGCGCTGCCCCCGGGCTCGTGTCCTTGCCCCAGGGTGCCCAAGCCCCGCTGCCACCCCCGCGACGCCCCCGAGCTCACCTGCCGCCTGGGGCACTGGCAGCAGCAGCAGCAGCAGCCAGCCCAGGATGCCGACAGCCCCCATGGCCCTTCCGCGTTCCCCAAGCTCTGGCAGGTCCCAGGGAGCAGCGCCTGCGGTGGGGACACCCTCAGTCAAGGCAGGGGGATGGAGGGATCAGCCCCATCTCCTCAGCCCCTATTCTTCCTTCCAGTGCCATGGAGCTCCTGCCACATACTCCATTCCCCAAACATCTTCATCCTGCTGGAAGGTTTGGGGTGGTTCCATCCCTCCCAGGAGCCCGCACCCCACCTGCCTTCACCCCAGCTGCTCCCGACCTGTGCTGCCGCCAGCCCTCCTCCTCAGCCTTTACAGGGAGCTGCTCGGAGACCTCCCTCCGCAGCACACCCTCTCCCACCCCCACAGCTCCTCCTTGCTCTCCTCCCGGCCCGTGCCTGCCCTCGGGCCTGGACTGCCGTGCATCTCCTCGCCGTGGGGCTGGGAAGCACCAGCCCCCTTCGCCCTCTGCCGCCGTGCCAAGGAGGGACAGGGACATGGTGCTGGCTGGAGTGACAGGTCCAGCCAGCACAGGGAGGTGTCGTGGGTGCAGCTCTGAGACCCCACTGCTATCCCTGAAGGAAGAGCTGATTCCTTTATTTTGTCAGGCAGAGTCTGGCTGAACCCCTGGGAGCCCAGGAAAGCCAAGGGCAGGCTTGTGGCACTTCTGCCTGTCCTGCTGGGGACCTCCAACAGCACCCTGGGGTGCCCACTTTTCCCTGCCCACCACCCCACTGTCCCCACTGTCCCCCAGGAGCCGCAGGGCTGTGCACTCAGCATAGGAGGGTCCAGCACACCCAGGCAAGGTCAGTGAACTTGGCTGCACAGCCCAGGGCAGCATAAGGACACAGCAGGAGCGGCCACATGGGAGCTGGGGCTGTTGCCATTCCCTGCCCAAGCCCTTGGCATCACTCACCCCAACTCAGCACATGCTGGGGAAAGCAGCAGCAGTGGCAGCAGTGACAGCAAGCAGGCAATACTCCAGCTCCTGGGTAAGCAGGGCTGCACTCCAGCTGTCAACACAGCAGCTAGACCCTCAAAGGGGACCCTCCTGCCCCACCACCACACCAGGAGTAAAGCCCAGCTCTGGTGCTCCAGGAGTGCTCCCTGCTCCTCCAAGAGTGACTGTCCAGCCCAGCAAGCCAAGGCTGGGCTGGGTCAGCTCAGCTGGGCACACAAACCCTACCTGGTCCCATCACCCAGGATGTTCCCAACTCCTGCAGACGTGTACCCATCACCTCAGCATCTCCACGAAGGGGTGGCCCAGGGAATGGAGAGTGGCCAGATCCCAGCCACAGCTCCCAGCCACAGCTCTGCTGGCCTGGAGCATCAGTCACCAGGTCAGGGCTCCCCTGCACAGGGTTAAACCACTCCGTTAGCTTTCCCTCTGTGGGTGGAGCAGCACTTCATGACTAATTTTCTCCATTTCTGGCATATCAGATGCAGCTCTGGGGCAATTCAACTCATCAAAGTTCCTCCTACCTGCAGTACTGCCCTGCTATGGGTCCTGCCACAGTTCCACACCTCTGCTGGGAGCTGAGCCATGGGACACCTGGGCCAGCTGCCACTGGGGCTGGGGCAGATGGGGCCAGGTAGCCCCTGGTTACATCTCATGGGGCAAACAGGTGCCCCAGGAGACAGCCCCTCTCCCTGTCCCGCTGCACCATGGATCTCCCACCTCCCAGTGTGATTAAGGTGTCACCAGACTGCTACACCCCTGCTAATGAGCCCCATTTCTGGGGAGGGATTAACAGCTCCTAAGGCAATCAGCCACCTCCAAGCTCACTTCCAGCCATCCAAGATGCCCCCGCTCACCCTTTCCCATTCCAATGTCCAGTTCTTCCTGTCCCCCCATCAGCCACAGCCCCCCAGCTGGCTCAGATCCCACAGCTCCTGGAAGCAAAACACTGCGGAGGCTGCTGGAGCTCATCCTTATCAACACCAGCTGATAAGAGCGTCCTGCTGAGCAGGAAAAGTGAGAGCCAAGGGCCAGGCAACGCCTTGCAAGGAGCTGCTGGCACGGCAGATACTGGGCAGCCCCACCAAGCCCCCCAAAGCCGCTTCTTGCAGCCAACCTCCAAATACAGGGAACCCAGGGGGGTCACAGGAAACCCATGGGGGTCACAGGGGCCTCGTGGCATTGTGTGACCGCCCTTTGCCGTGCACAGGTGGGTTTGTTCCAGGATGGGGTCAAGGACGTGGGGTCAAAGGAGCCCTCAGAGGAGCCAGGGGGTGAATTTCGTCCCTAAGCCAGGACAGTGTGGATGGGAGCCCAGGGGACATGGAGCTGGGCCGAGTCACCTTTATGAGGATCACAACTCTGTAAACATTGATGCCAGAGAGCCTCAGTGTGGCATCACAGCAACTCCTTCCTGGCAGCGGGACCCCAGCCCAGAGCACATGGGGACACAGTCCTTAGGATGATCTCTGGCTCCAGGCCAGCTGCTGCGGGACCCCAGCAGCCACCAGCCACTGTGAGCCCCAAACAAGCCAAGGCTTTGCACAAGAATTAATGAGCCAAGCCCAGCGACGTCGGAGGATTCGCCCCCGCTACGTTTATCCCAGAGCCAGTCGGTCCTTCAGCACCGAGCCGAGCGCAGGGACAGGGGCACGTGGACCAGGGTGGTTCAGCATCTGGACACCAGCTGCTTGCACCAGGGCAGGTAAGTAAGAAACAGGTGGAGGAGCAGCTCTGCACCGGGACTGGGATGCTGGAAGCAGGGTGATGGGAGCAGGGTGCTGGGAGTGGGACTCGCTGTAGTTATGATCCTGGAGAAACATTTCCCTCTTGTGGACAAACACAAACAGCCTCGGGGCAGGAGCAGGGTGTTCTTCCCAGGACCCGGGAGTTGCGGGGTCCCGGGAGCAGCATCCCTGTGGCTCCGCGGCGTGCCAGCGTCCCAGGGTGACACTGTCACTCACTGACCGCGCCTGGGCTGTGCTCAGCCCACGCAGCATCGGGGCTGTCAGTGCTGACAGCACCCCCGGGCACATCCCGCCTGCGTGGGTCAGCCCAGGGGCCTGGCCGCCCTCCTCGCCCTGAAATCATGACCTCCCTGCCCTAATCTCCTGCTCCCACACCCTGCCAGCTCCCTCCCTCCTTCCTGGGTGCGCCCACACTCAGCACCCACTCCCGGTCCCGTCCCCGCTTGCTCAAGCCACCCCAGCTCTGTGGTGGGTGCTGAGCCCCTGGTGCACCCCCACGCTCCTCACCACAGTGGGGACCCCTCAGCTCAGTCCCCATGGGGAACAGGGCTTGAGGCAGGGCTGCTGCTGGCTGGCCAGCCTCCCTGTCCTGCAAAAGCCCCAGGAGCAGCTGGCACTGCCCCAGAGCTGGCTGGGACCCTGAGATCCCATGCTGTGATGCTCTTGGAGCTGCCTCTGCCTCCAGCCCCAGTCTCAAGGGCCTTGGACTGAGACAAGACCCACAGAGCCCGAAATCAGGCTGCAAGTGACTCCTGATTGGCAGGAAAGGCACTGAAAGCTAAAGCTTGGCCACAAGCCCTGCTCAGCCCTTCTGTCAAGGGAGGTGTCCAAGGGCTTTGTCCCTGTTCCTGATGCAGCACCCAAAGCATCTGCAATCAGGGTGAACCCTGAGCCACTTGCTAGGTCCTAAAACCTGTCCCAAAAGACAGCAGGAGCACACCTGGGCTCTGCCCAGCCCCAGCCAGGCAGCACATGCTTGGAACTGGGAGCAGACTCATGCCTGGAGCATCTCTCAGCAGGGTGAACCCCAAGGGGAGCTGAGGTGGGCAGGGGAGCAGGGGGTGGGCAGGGAGAGGGGCTGCCCCACAATGTTCCAGGTGCTCTGCACTGCTTGCCAGACTCCAGCAGGCTCCATGCCGGGGTGGCACTCAGCCACGGTGCCCAGGAGCAGGGGAGGGACCCAGACGTTTCTCTTCCAGCCGCAGACATCAAGGCAGCATCCGTGTTTAATGTCAGAACAGCAGAACAGTGTTCACAGCCTGTGGGGTCTCCACTCTGAGGGGCACCACGGGTGCCCCCGGCCCTCCTCCACATGCACGGCGTCCCCGGCCCGGCTCGCTCGGGACACTCAGCTCCGCCACGGCCCCGGGGAGCCGCTTCCCCCACACTCCCCGGCCCGAGCCCGCGGGTGGCTGGGGCTGCGCGTCCGGCCCGGCTGCGTTCGGCCACGGGCATCTCGGCCCCATCACTGCCGCCGCCACAGGTAGGTGTGGACGGAGTTGGCCGGAGCCACGGCTGCAATGAGGCCGACGGTGTCCGCCAGCCCAAAGGTGATGTCCTGTGGGGACCTGGGGGGCGAGAGCAGGGGTGTCAGACCTGCAGCACCTGCTGGTGGTGGCAGGTGTGGTGGGACAGGGTCCCACAGAGAGCTGGCAGGACGGGGGTCCCACAGAGGGGGGCTGGGCTGCATCGCTCACCGGTTCAGAACCACCACCACCACAGCGCCGTCGGGGCGCAGGAACGCCGTGTACTCCAGCGCTGTCTTCTTGGACTCTTTGGAGGCAACGAGCCCCACGCGCTGGGAGCCCTCAGGGATGAATTTACTGAACAAGAAGCAACCCCAGAGAGGGAGTCAGATCCAGGAGAGCTCCTCTCAAGACAAGTTTGCCTTGCTCCTCTCAGGACAAGCTGTTGCTGGAGCCCAGGCAGCTTAGCACATGTTGTGGGCTCCAACCCACCTGAAATGGCCCATGTGGTAGAACATGGGCTGCTTGTAGAAGATGCCTTCACTGCTATCCACAATGATGGGGCTGTCCACATAGTTCTTGACCCAGTTGGGGCCCCCCTCCAGGTCCAAGGCCAGATTCCAGTCAGTCCAGCCAGCCACAAAATGGTTCAGATTCTGCAACAGGACAGCTCAGACACCTACCCAAGGACTGGGGTGCTGAAGGAAGAGGGAGCGCACCAGCAGCCCTCCCTGGGCCACAGGGAGACACAGGGGCCTCACCGTCAGGATGCTGTGGCTGTACTGGTTCCCCCGCTCCCAGCAGCCCAGGATCACATCCCTCTCCCAGAAATGGGCCCCAATGCACGCCTCCGTGGCCAGGATAAAATAGTCAGGGAAGAGCTCATGAGTGGGCAACACTGTGTCCTGTATGGGACCGATGAAGTCCAGGTACCAGTGGATGCCGATGCCATGGACATAGCGAGCTGCCTCCTCATCCTCCAGGACCTGGCAGGGCGATGAGTCAGTCCCATGGGGCAGAGCCAGAGGCCCAACCCTCCACAGGACAGAGCACCCAAGCCCCTCAAAGGGAAAGGGGCTCATCATGCTGGCACATGCCCCACCACACCCACCACTTTGGCCCAGTGTGGGAGGTGGAGCCGGTTGTCGTCCAGGATGATGAGCTGGACGTGGCGGTGGGAGCTGTTGGCCAGCGCCGGGCCCAGGTCCCGAGCGATGAAGTCCCGCTGCTGCTCGGCCGTGAAGCCCAGGCACTGAAAGGGGTAGTTGTTGATCAGCCCGGCCGTGGGCTCGTTCTCTGCTGTCACTGCCCAGAAGGTCACGTTGTGTTTGGCATATTCATCCAGGAACCTGGTGTGGGGGGAAGGAGTGAGCCACCAGGTGTCCCCAGTGCCACCTTGGAGGGTGCCTCAGGTACCGCCTCTGTCCCTCTGGCCCAGCCGCTCCTCACCGTACAAAGTAGTTGGCCCAGGTCTTGTGGTACCTGTCCCCTGCCTGCCCCTTCAGGGTCCCCTTCCCCACATAGGACTCGCTGGTCTTCAGCCAGGTGGGGGAGGTCCAGGGGCTGGCATACAGTGACAGCGGCTGCTTGCTCATGGCCAAGGCTCGGTGAAGGAGAGGGATCTACAGGAGGAGGTGGAGGGGCCGACTCAGCTCAGCCCCTGTGACCCTCCATCCCACCCTGCTCCCTCCCACCGCTCGCCTTCAGCTTCGTGTCCTCGTCTCGCAGCCGGAAGTGGGTGAGCTCGTAGTCGTAGGGGACGTCATCGTAGGTGTAGGCATGGAGGGAGAAGTCACAGCTGGCCATGGGGAGCCGGATGAGGTTGTACTCCAGCCCTGCCAGGCCCAGCGGGACATGAGGTCTCCAAGACCTACCAGCACCCATGGTCCCTGTCACCATCCCACGCGTCTCCCCGACGTCCTACCTTCCTCAGAAAAGTAAGAGCGCAGCAGGTGATCCTGTGCTCTTTCCGGCAGGGACAAGATGTTGATGGCGGCAGCGTCAGTGATGGAGCCACCAAAACCCTTCACCCTCTGGAACCGCTGCGTCGTGTCCAGGGTGAGGACAACATCTGCAGGGAGGGGAGCCCAGCGTGACAGAGGGTTGCAGCAGGGTCCATCCCATCCCTGCCACCCGTGGCGGTACCTGGGGCGCAGAGGCTGCGCTGGAATCTCCCCTCGCTCCGCTCCAGCCGCTTGCCGGCCTTGCTGCTCTCATATTTGATGTAGGAGCCAGGGGCCGGCAGGACCAGGGGGTCCAGCGTGTCACAGTAGGTGGCGTTGCAGACGCAGACCATGGCATCACGGCCGAAGTACTTGGGGCTGCAGGGCCGGGCGCCTGGGGGGCACGGGAGGGTGGTGGGCGCAGCCTCGGGGATGTGTTCCTGCCAGTCTCTCACCTGCCCCGGGGTGACGCCACTGCCCCCGTGCTCCACACCTCGATATCTCTCAGGCACCGATCTCCACGCTGCCTCCGGACCCCCAGACAACTCCCGGGCACCCCCGACCACGGATTCCCAAGGTATTCCCTCTCCCTCCCTTCGGATTCCAGTCCACCGGTCGTCCCGGGGACCCCTGTCCCCTCCACCCACCGGCTACCCTCGGGCCCCCCTCGCTCACCTGCGGCCCGGTGCACGGCCAGCAGCACCAGCAGCAGCCAGCACAGGGCACCGACGTCCCCCATGGCCCCGCC
>VZRX01013204.1:85612-102554 GCA_013398075.1 Notiomystis cincta | reverse complement strand
GATGGGGACTGGGATGGGGACAGCGGTGCAGGGAAAGGATTCAGGCACGGATAAGGACAGGGATGGGGGATAGGGGTGAGGACAGGGATACGGGGCAGAAATGAGGGCAGGGATGTGGGATAGGGATGAGGACAGGGATGAGGGCAGGGATGTGGGGCAGGGATGATGACAGAGGTGCAGGACAGGGATGGGGACAGGGATGTGGGGCAGGGATGAGGGCAGGGATGTGGGGAAGGGATGGGAACAGAGGAGTGGGGCAGGGATGCAGACAGGGATGGGGACGGGGACAGAGATGAAGACAGGGATGCAGAGAGGGATGCAGGACAGGGATGGAGACAGGAATGGAGATAGGTATGCAGGACAGGGATGGAGACAGGGATGCAGGGCAGGGATGCAGGCACTGCAGGCAGCCAGGGCTGCCCAGTCTGTGCCCAGTGCCACCAGGGCTCTCCCTTCCCCCATGGCCTCGCCCTGCAGGGCACAGGGTGCACAACGCTCTGCACCCACTGTGGTGACACCGAGCATTTTTTAAATGTCTTTCTGCCAAAATCGGTGCCTGGCTGAGTAATTCAGACTATGAACTGGTCTAGTGGAAGGTGTCCCTGCCCAGGGCAGGGGGGTTGGAATAGGTGACCTTTAAAAGTCCCTTCCAACCCAAACGATTCTCTAACATTTATTTTCGTTGGTTTCTGAATCAACTAATTTTTGGGGGGGATTTTTTAGGCAGAAATAATATTTCCATATATCTGTATTCTCTAAATTATGCCTTTGGTAGTAGTTTTATATTTAAAATGATGGTTATCTTCTGATCAACTGATAGGGAAAAGGTAAATAGCTTCACAAAGGGAGAGCTGGTTCCAGAAAGAGCATGTAATGAGAATTATGGCTACAGATAGTCAGCAGGGTGAACATGATAAAACACCTCTGATATGAATGTGGCCCTTGGTGCTGTGCTTTGTGCACCCATGACCTGGGGAAAATGGCATTTTCTTAGTTCTGGCAATCAACAGCTGAAAGAAAAATGTCAGAAATGCAAAAGAAGGCTGGATTTCCCTATTCTTTAGTATTTTAAGGTTTAGTGCTTCTCCTAAGTGAAAACAGTTAAATTAATTTAAAAACATTATGGTTTTTCATGATTTTTTTTAAACCTAATGTAAGTTAATATGAACAAAAAAAAAAGTATCTTGATAGGAGCCCAAACATTCCCTTAATTTATCAAACTCTTGAGGGGAAAAAAAAAAAAAAAAGAAAGAGAAAAATGAATCCTAAATGAACTCACTCAGAGATAATCAAATCTGACTTGTTTACATGTTTGGTGCTGGTATTTCTGTGTTCAGCCACTACATTTTTTAAAATCTTGGCGAAGCCACTTGACTCCATTTTTTTGTGTTTCTGTTTAATGACTGAGGCAGATATTTGGAATTGGCTGGGCATGGGGAGCCTTGGCTGTCCTGTCTCTGAATTGTGTGCAGAGGGGTGCCAGAGGAGAGGTTGGGGATTCGCATTTTTTGTGTAGGAGTGATTCCTTTCCAGGGGATGTGTTTTGGATGTGGAAGGTGTTATATGGACAATGGGAGGCGATTTAAATGCAAGGGGAGAACTGCAGGCAGTGACCTGCCCTCTCTTTTCAAAGCTACACCTCTGGTTTTCCAGAAGGAATTCCTAAACTGTGATTCATGGACCACTAATGGGATGGGGAGACGTTTTTGAAATGGTAATGCAGGAAGAGTCGGCCTGAGAAGACATTTAAGGTAGTTCCCAGATGAAAGGAAAACCCACAGGAACGTTTTCCTCGAGGGACCCTGACTTTTCAAACCTCCTCCTCAAGTTTATTGATTTTGAGGATGCGCCTCCAATTGATCCCAGTTAGAGACTATTTTTATATGGATTGTGGGAGTTGTTAAAAATTTGAGATTGAGTTCAAGGGCTGGATTTCTTGAATTCTGGAATGTTGGGTTTTTTTACTGTTAGGAGGGGTTTGTTATGGTTTGATTTTTTAAATTTTTGGGGGGTTTTTAAATTTTATTTTTTTATTTTTCTTTTCATAACCTCTACTCTGATTTGGGGTAAATAAATTCCTGGGAATTTCAGCCACTACATCTGCAATTGCATCTGTAAAACACAGCGATCCAAGAAGTTCAGCAAACATTTTCTTTGGCAAACAAAGTTGCAAGGAGGGGATGTGGTTTGTTTACCATTTCATTTAGAAATAGTCTATCAAACTTTAATTATCAGACAACTTTAACACTTAAAATCCACAGCACTTCAGTCCCCCCCCATTTTTTTTGTCCTAATAATCACAATTGCTACAAATATATTATTATTTGAAATTTTAATGTACTTAAAACCTAGAATGTGTTTAGTCTCACCCAAATCAGGTTTTGCAGGTAAACTGTCACAGATTGAGCTTTAAACTAATTTTTCAGGAGGCAAAGTGTGCTTTTGTATACGTGAATATTTGCATGAGAGCACATTTTAATTTGGGGAAATGGGAGCCAATTACTGTGATTCTCTTAAGTAATAGAATAATTATTATTATTTTCTATTATTTGTACATAGTCATCACTAGGTGGAGGCATACTTTACATATTCTATTGAACATGTCATCTGTTATGGACTGAGATGAATTGCACTGATACTGCAGAGTTAAGTGAATGATCCCATTTTTACCCTGAACTGTTGAAATAACCTGTTACCACCCATGCCCAGCTCTCAAGCAGACTAAGCAGACTTGTGTTTCAACCACTGCTGCCTCTGAAAAACAATTAAAACTGGGTAATTTTTAATCATGTGCTGCCAGAGATGCCTTGAGTTAATTCAGAACAATTGTTAATGTGTAGTAAAGTTAAAAGGAGAAAACAAAGCAGGGGCCACAGAGCAAGAGATTGAAAGGACAAATATTTATTTATTTCAGTACCCATCCCATAGTACTTAAATCAATATAAAGTGGATTGGCTGAGGGGTTTTATTTCTCTTTTTAGTTATGGTAGCAAAGTCCATTCCCAGTCCATCCACATCTTCCATATGGGGTTCCCAGTTACAGACTGTGCCTGTTGGATTTTGGGTGAGGGTTACAACACCTGCCTGCAGTGATGGTAATACACTAATTTCACCCAAATACACCAATTTCACCCAAACTCTCCTGGTTTACAGCAGGGTAGATCAGACACATCTGTGCAGGTGTGAATAGCACCACGATTTATGAGTTGCTAGGGCTGAGTCTGGGCAAGGTGGTCCTTGGCTGGCACAGCCCAAACTCTATTTGAGAGGCCACAAAAGGGAATTTTTGGGTGTGAATATGGGATTCTGAGATAAGAACTGTCTTTCTCCATGCTTTGAATGCTGTGTTATGACTGCAGCTTTTAATATCCCCTGACTTTTACTGTTGGAGAAAGAAGGCTTATGGTGCAGAGATTATAAAGAAAAAATATGTTTTATTCAGAAAATAATCCCCATCTTTTTGGGTATGACACACATTGTCTTCTAACCATGCTGAGAAAAGTGGTGTAAATACATTTTTACATCTCTGCCATTTCAATATATTTCAGGGAATGGAGTCAGAATTGTTGAGAGAGATTTCTTGAAGGTCTCTTCCAACCTGGAAATTTTGATTTAATTTGATTTCATTCTTACCCCCCAAACTGGCACAGTGGCCATTGCTGTGACTCCCAGGTTTGTCACCTGACTTGGAATGCTCTGCCCCTGGTGGGCCTGGGCTCCTCCATCCCTGGGATAGAGTCACCCAGTTCCACCTGGGAATAGACCCTTCCATGAAGCTATGACCCCTTGTGTTTAGTTGTTTTTTTTTTTGTTTGTTTGTTTTTTCCTGTATATTCTCTCTCTCTCTTTTTTTTTTTTTTTTTCAATTGTGATTTGAAATCACACTTTTAATAATTATATTCACAATCTAAAATTAAATAAACATTGTGTTTAGTGCTCAAGGAGTTGCCAATCAGCACTCAGGAAAGTATGTCCAGCAATTTATCAGCGTGTAGAAAATAATTATACCAATATTTTGAAATGCATTAGTTGCAGTTTTGTTTTGATTTATAGAACATAAATAATCAGTTTTGATTCTTCTGTTTCAAATGACTTTTTTGGAAGTAAGGCTTTTGAATAAGAGTCCCTCAAACCAAGCTGTTACTCCTGGGAAATTCTGTAGTGGTATGTTACTGGCATTTGAAAAATGCACACCTTCTGAGAAAAAACAGGAAAATTCTGTCAGACAGACTGATGGGAATTCCCAAGTTTGGAAATGCAAGTTCTGTTGGAAAACAATGGCAGCACAATTCAGCTAGGGCTGCAGTTGGAGTGAAAAGGAACACGTTTTCACCATTGCATACATTTTTCTTCTTTTTCTCTTTTTTTGTGTGTGTGTGTGTGTGTTTTGTTTTGGATATTTTTTCTTTGTTGTTGTTGTCATTCTGGAAACAAATATTCTACATGATCAGTTAAAAAGTGCAAAGTAAGGAAAGAGAGAGGGTAATGTGTGTTGGAACATAACATAGGCTTTACCCATGTAGAAAAGTGTGAAGAAATATGGTAAAATTGAATGTAAACAAAGAAATGGGGAAAATGAATGTGGGAGTGAAGAACTGTGTGCAGCGAGTAGGAAGAATGTAATCCAACAGTAGAGATCAAAGGAAGGGAAGCCAATTTTTTCAAATATTCTGTAATAACTTCGATGCAGCAAGGTAAAGGATCTGAACAAAGGGTCAAAACACCACAAATGGGGGAGAGGAGAAAACACTGCAGACAGCGAGGAGCGCGCAATTTATCGCCATTATTTTTGTTTAGGATCAATTATTCTCCCCATCTCCTGGCATTTCAGGACTCTTTCCTAATTACCAGCACTATTTTCTCTGCCTCCCGTGCACACACGCTCCGTCTCGCTCCCCCTCGCAGGCAACACTTCTCCTCTCGCGCAGATTTGAGGGGGTAGGAGCATCTCAGGGGTTCTTTGCAAGATGCTCGTTTCCCACCGCAGACTGTGGCATTGCCAGGACTCTTCAGGGGACTCTCTGCCAGCTATCCTTAAAGCTTGCAGAGGAGTGGGAGAAGATTTGCATTCTGCCCAAGCAGGGCCAGATTTGAACCCCCCTCTCTGCCGAGTAGTTTGTTACTGAGTAAATAATGACACCAAAATCGCTGCAGCTTCTGCAGTGGGGTGGGTGCTGTGCTGTGCCAACCTACTGGGCTCTGTCCCTTATTTCTTCCCTCTCCCCAAGCCTAAGGTGCTCCACTTTTATAATTCAGACAGAGATTTCTTTTCACCTGCCTTCCCCCTGCTTCTAATTTTACCTTTCTCCCCTCTTGTTTCCCTTTCCCTTTATTTGTATTTTAATAACGTATTTTAAGCCATTTTTTTCCTTCCTGTTCTCAATGTGATGACAGTGTATCCTGATGGAAAGATAATAATGCCCAAGGAGGTTTTCTTTTATGAATTCTGCTGGTGTTACTTTCACATGCACAAATACATCATCTTGATTTCTAGCTCTGGGTCATTTCATTGCTCTTGTATGTCTTGCTACGAGATGTTTCCTGTAATTAAAAGATTAGGTTAAATAGATTATTTGTGCTGCCCTGTCTACATAAATGTTCTGTTTCTCTGCCTCTAGATACTGGCTTTTGTGTTTTAAGGCAATGTTGTGTACATGGAGTTGCATCATGTCTCCTTTGTCTTTAAGCTGCTGATTTATTGGTAAGAGAAGCAATCAAACGAGACATTTACTGCCATAGCCTCGTAGGGTCAGTGAATTAACAGGTGCCAATAAGTTCTAAGGAAGTGTTTTAATCGTTTCTAAAGTATTTAATTAATGGACTTTCTTAGAGGAGTGGTGACAGAGCAGACATAAGGCTGATAAATATTTAATGCTTGTATCTAGGGAACTTTTTCTCCCTTTCATGTAATTTGAGGTGTTTACTAATGGAAAACAAAACCTAAATTGTTGTGGAGCATGCAATCAATGCTAAGCTGCTATTAGATTGTCCAGGGTTTGGATACCTATCAGGAATTAATCTGCATGTGCTGTGATATTCTGCATTTAGAGCTGGTTTTGTTTGGAGGGGATTTTGGAGCTGGCTTCCTCTGACATAGCTGGATATCTATGCATTAGATATCGAGGTTAATACTTCTGGGCTCTTTCTGGTAGCCTCTATGAACAAAATTTATTGAATATTTACTGTGTGCATGGCTGTTTGCTTGGGATATCATTGTTTCAGCAACTCCCACTTGTAGGGTGATAATAGAAAAGAGATTCAGATCCCAACACCCTTGTTGCTCTATGTGGTGTTCAAAACACTTTATTTAAACCATGATACTGGAAATGCCATAATTGTGCTTAAAAGTTTGAGGATATTTTTTACTTATCATAATTTTTCTTCACCTTAGAGGAACATTTCCCTACCTGTTACTTTCTTAAATTTTCACTCCTTTCTCTCTCTTTAAAAAAAAAAAAAATGGAAAAAAAAGAAGAGAAAAAATCATCTGGGTATGAGCTACATTTGATGTTATATAATTCCTCTTACTCTTGAATTATCTTTGTTCTGTTTCCATGAAAATAATATATTCTTTTATTCTTTAGTATCCCTACCTTAAGGAATGAAGTTTGTGGTACAGCACATGTGTCTCCATTAATTAAAGACCCTTTCCTTGCTTTTCCTTGCTCATCTGAGCTTTGTTAAGTCACTCTCTGAACACTTCCCTACCTTTTACTTTCTTAAATTTTCACTCCTTTCCCTCTTAAAAGAAAAATAAAATAGAAAAATAGAAAAAAAATCATCTGTGTATGAGCTACATTTGATGCTATATAACTCCTCTTGCTCTTGAATTCTCCTTTTTTCCACAAAAACGACATATTCTTTTTTTCCTTAGTACCCCTACCTCAAGGACTGAAGTTTGTGGTACAGCAGGTGTGGCTCCATTAACTAAAGACCCTTTCCCTGCTTTCCCTTGCCCGTCTGAGCTTTGTTAAGCCGCGCTCTCTGTGCGCCGTGGTGAGTTCAGGAGCGCGGAGCCCCGGGAAGGAATTGATCCCATTTGTGGCTGCAGTTCAGCAGAGCTCTGATCCTCAATGCCCCAGCACCCAGACACCCTTTGCTGTAGTTAGTGCAGTAGCAGACCTTTGTTAGGCTGTAAGAGTTAATTCTGTCCTGTCAGCAGGGAGCAGTTGTGGTGCTGCAGGGTGGGGGACAGGGCGCTCACCAGCCAGTGCTCCCACTGGTGACAGAGCCTGTGAGCAGCTCAGCTCTGCTGATCACCTCTAATTGTAATGGCAGGCTGCTGGAATAACAAAAAAATGCATTTTTATAGTGCCCAGGCCTCTTGACTACACAGAAAATGGAACTAAGAACATTGAGATTTAGTGACAATATTGTTTTGTGAATCCTTGAGCTATCTATGGGGAAAAGATGGAAAAGATGGCAGTGTGTGGTACCTGAGGAGGGATCAGGAAGCTTCCTTAGATCCTGAGTCACAAAAACAACTTCTGGAGGCGTCTCTTGTGTTATCTAGATGTCTGAACACACAGATCTATGGAACTGATGTGATGCAAGGAGCAAAATACTTATGATGAAAAAGAAAAGAATCTTGTCAGAATTCATCTAATATATACTATACACTACAGGCATGGTATAGTATATTCATATAGTATATACACTTTTCTCCTTCCCTCACTTTTTAAACCCATACTTTTACCCACTTTTCCTCTGTCTTTATTAATATAATTGCTATTTGAAAACCTTTTATTAGGCATATATCATGTGTCCATTTGTCAGTGCTAGGTTTGAAGTCATCCACATTTTCCTTCCAGCTCTGTAGCACGTAGAGAAGGATGTGCTTATAATCAGTCAAGGCAAAATAATTGGAAATAGGAATAATAATGTGGCAATGGGGCAAAATAATTGGAAACAGGAATAATAATGTAGCAATGGCCAATGGATTTGTCAACTCGCCTGCGATGGTTTTGGTTTTCCACTTGACTCAGTAAATGTGTCTGTGGCATGTGGAGGGAAGCAGACATCTCTGAGAGCCTGATGTAAGCAAACCTGGAAGTGCAGTTATCACAA
The DNA here is from genome assembly GCA_013398075.1 of Notiomystis cincta. Taxonomy (NCBI): domain Eukaryota; kingdom Metazoa; phylum Chordata; class Aves; order Passeriformes; family Notiomystidae; genus Notiomystis; species Notiomystis cincta. The sequence continues at coordinate 94,487 of VZRX01013204.1, read as the reverse complement.
ATCTTGATTAGATCTACTGATGTAATTAAAAATACACATCTGCCTCTTTGAAAATGCTGCTCCTTTCTTGGGGTTTTGGGTTCAGGCTTTCAGAGACAACTGTGCCAATCCCAGCAAGTCGTACAGGAGCTTCGTTTGGACAAACTCTCACTCTGCTACTTTTTGTTCATAAATGCAGTTAACAAGTTCTTTTGTACTTCTTTGAGTGTTAATTGATGTAAACAAAGTCTGCATTTTATCTAATCCCACTGAAGCTTGTTAAAATTAGAGATGTGCCAAATTATTCCAAAGCAGGTTGTAAAGTAAGTGAACCATTAGATCCACTGGCTCACAAATGGCATAGACAATGTGTGCTCTGTTTGCTTCTTTTTCAGGGACTGTTTATGTCAGAACTTTCAAATCACAGGTTTTTTTGCATCTTTAACATTGTGTTTAGTTGATCTGTGTGGCAGAAATACAGTATAAGCAGCAGGGCTGAGCGTGACTAAAGCTATTTCTAGAAAAGTCCATATATACCCTCCTAATTGAGCATACCTAGCAATCAGCTCTGCTAATTTCTATATCCAGCACTTTCTTTCTCACGGATATGTCCATTTGTTAGCATTTTCCCTTTGCAGGACTGTGATTTGCAAAATTGGTTATTGCCCAGTGTGTTATTCAGTGATGGTAATCCAGCTCCTGGGCTCTGTGTTAACCTCAGCTAAGCCTCCAGGGTGCAAAGTGGGCACTGAGGCCTCATTTCTATGGAAAAAATAATGGGATTGATCCTCCTGCATGGAACTCAGGGCCCTTCTGTGCTTTCCTGGTATCTCAGCTGTCCTCACCAGAGGCTGTCCTCAAAATCTGGCTGTTGAGGGCTGCTGTGGTTCTGCTCTTCTCCACACCTTTATCTGCTCCTTTGCCTTTTGGAAAATTATTCTTTTCCATCTCCTGCCCTCTCTCCAGACTTCAAGGTCTCTGAGATGCTGTGCTGGTACAGGACACTCCCCAGAGCTGTTGTGCCTGCACTAGAAACACAAAAGTCTTCACTGCTGCTCCAGTCCTTCCTGACTTAATTCCAGCTGGGTTCCCTCAAGTCTTCTGACACTTATCCATGAAGACAGGATCAACATCTCCTCTATGTCTTTTAAAACTGGCAGTGATGTCTCTCCCTTATACTTTCACTGCAGGGTGCTACTGATAGAGCTGGTGGGTTTGTTCCATACATAATATGAGGTATATGACTGGGGCCCTGTATTAATAGGAGTGAAAAACACCTTATAAAATAGCAAAAAAGTGTTTTCAAGTTTTGATTCAAGTTGTAAATGATGACCAGGAATGAATATCCTATAACTGCACTTTTATAGCATCTCATAGCAACTATTGCTAACCAGAAGTTTGATTCTTAACTGCTAAATTGAGATATTGTGTCTGTGCAGCAGGAACAGTCACTGCTGCCCTCAAGGTGAAGGAGAGCAAATGTAGAGAGAAAGTGGCTGGTGCTGGGATCTTCCTGCACCTTGGAAACTGAATAGCTGGAGCTGAGGTACCCAGTAAGGAACCAGCTCCATAAACACCCTTACTGACCTAGTTAGCAGTTTCTTTATTTTAGCTTAATCACCAATGCTTTTTTTCCAAACAAGAATATCTTATGGACAATTCTTCTCTCAGGTAAAGCTGAGATAATCTGGTGAAGCATGTCAGAAAAGACAGATCTCGAAGATCAGTATATATAGATGTTATCTTTCATAATGCTCTGTTTTTTTCTAGCTGCCAGCACCATAGTATCTAATCTTTCTAGCAAACAGGTGGCTCTTGCAGCATGCTTTACAATCAGTCAGACTTTGGCTCAGTCTAATTTGCTTAATCATATTAATTAATTACTTTTGTAAATGTCAGAAAAGTTCAGCACACATTTTACTTTTTAAAAAGATTTTTGAAGATCTTTCTAGTAAATATGTAACTTTGAAATATCTGCAGTATTTTTACTGAAATTGCATAGTTACTCAGATTATTCATTACAAGTAAACTATTCAACTTTTTTTTTCTCAGTCTTTTCACTTAGCAAATTGACTTAGATTTCTATGAATTTATTTCCTATTTTATATCAGTTTAATTAGGTGATGTCAATCAATTTCATCCTATGATCTGTTCTGCTAGTTACAGTGTGGCATTTTTCCATTTAATATACCCTCTGATTGGAGAACAAAGTATTTTTAATGGTAGGTAAGCACTGTGGACTAGAAATTATTTGTGTTTTTCCCAAATGCCTTTTATTTATGTATACCAAGATTCATTTGCTGAAGAGTGAGGGATTTTTTTTCAAGTACTGAGAACTCCAGAAGTCAATTTTAAAGTAGAAAATGAAAAGGGCCATAAGCCTCCTAAAGGTGGAACTCAGAGTGATCTTGTAAGCCACCTGTTTTGAGCAGGGCTATTTGTTAACCAAAATGGTGACACTACACTCTTCATTTAATTGATAATATAAATGGGAGGTTGACAACAGTCACAGTACAATGTTTGATAGTTTTGTGCGGGTTTGGTTTTTTTTTTCCCTTTATTTTTGGCTATATCTGTGTTGGGTGTTATATGGTTATTTAGTAAGGCTCAGAACAGAGGTCAAGGCATAGGTGATGCTCTGAGTGACAGTTCTGAAAATCAAAATATTGAGACTTTGTAGAGCTCTGCAGCCACTGAATCACAGCAGGCTTAGGTGAAATGAAGGAAAACAAATGCTCCTACCTCAAGAAGCCTTGAGGGAATCACTTGAAATAAAGCCTAATTGACTAACAAATGTACAAATGGTGCTTTTCCTTACATCTGACCATGTTGTACACTCCCCATAATTTCTTTGTGCTAACACATTTTCTGACTGGTGGCATCTGATGCCAGTCGGGGATGTGCTCCAGATGTGCAGGGTAGGGTCACTGTCCTGCAGCAAAAAGTCCTTCTGTTCCCATCTGTAACAATATTTAACTTTGAACAGGGCAGTGATGCTTACAAAGAATTTCTCTTTTCTTTGGTGTGTGTGAAAGCCTGAGACTTAAACACCAGAAGGTCCAAAACCTCACAATTTTCTGCAACATGGTATCTTTAGGTTACTCATCATCTCTTAACTCGAGGTCAAGCCAACAAAAGCATTTGGTTTATTCCTGCACCATGGAAGCTTCCAGCTTAGAATCCATCTTAAATTGCAAACCTTTGGGATTTCATTGTTCCAGGTATTCTTGTGCTGCTGTGTTATTAATGCTGCTCCAGCCACTTGTTTGGGTAGGACCTTCTAATTTTCCTGCTATGCATGGGAGTAGCAGACATTGTATAGAGCTAAAGGAAGCTGAACACAAGCACAAGGGGTTGTTTTAATTGTCTAGGAATTTGTCTCTCACTCTGAGATGGCTGTGTGTGGTATTCTTTTTAATGAAACAAAATGAAGGTTGCACCACAACTTGGCCTTGTTGGCTTTAAAGTGCGTGAAATCTCACCAGCCCTTCAGTGAGCGTGGGGCACAGTCAAGCAGAAGGAGGCAGATTTTGTGTGGATCTAGACCAATTGATGTTTTTTTGGCAGAAACAATAGAAAACATATTACACTGTGTTTTTATGTTTGTTTCCTCACACTGTGTGGTTTTGTCTGGTTTCTCTGCAAGCAAGGTTCAAGCTGGCGAGCCACACAGTTTCCTTTTGATTTCTTTGTTGTTCGTTTATTGGAATTTGAGATTGGAAGCAGATACAGTGGATGCAAACCCAAGCGAGCCAAAATGTTTTCAGTCTGCCTGTGCAGCCCTGCCTGAAAGCTCAAGTCATTGGATTTTATACAGCAATGATATTAAGCTAATTCTTCCAACTCTTCTGGAATGTATATTTCCATTAGGATGGATGTATTCACATAAACTAGTTATTTTAATATTCTTCTGAACTGGAATGCAATTACTCACTCAAATTAGCCTTTCAAAATATTGACTAAAGGGGTTATGACATTCTGATCCTTCATGAGGCTATGGTCAAAAATTCAAAGTTTGTCAAGATTCAAGATGCAGGCACATGAAATGGAGTATAAATGCAGGTTATGTATACTCCATCTGCAGCAATAATATTTTAAAAACTTAATCAGTATAATACTGCTTGACAGAATAGCACAAGATAAACTAATATTTTCAGTTCAATTGCATAAAGGCAGTTTAAAAATAGGCCTTACCATTTGATCATGCATTATTTTCCCTATGAAAGAACATGTGGAAACAGTAAGAAATGATAATCCAACATAAAATATACAAATGTACAAATTTTATCCAAATGCTCCAGACAAGCCAATATGGCAACCAGTATAAAATACTCTGCTGCTCACTAGCATGCTTTCAGCATCAGTTCTTAAGGGTTTTTTTAATGTTTAAATATATTTGATGTCCACATAGGGGTCCAGACAAAGCACTGGGGCACCAGTGCTTCACATCTGAAGCTGTTGTTTAGCATCTGGCTCCCACCTGCCCACTTAACATAATTACTCTACATCAAACACTGTTTTGCTCATCTCCAGACTTCAAAGCCTCAAAGGAAAGTCCTTGTGCTTCTCTAAGAGCCTGCAATGTCCATCACTGGCACTGATGGTGGCACTGGCACCATCACCCACATGGTGCAGGAGGGTGAGGGGGAGCACTGGGACCCAATCCTTTCCTCCCATGTCCATGCAGTGGGAATCTCAGGATATTTTTCCTGTTTTATTTTCTTTGAGAGGACAAAACAGGCCCTTGTCATAGGTAAGAAGACCAGAGTGCTTGTTCTGGTGTCTGTCCCACTTTGTGTGCTTATCCCACTTCTTTTTCCAGGTGACTTGCTGTGAGCAAAGTTGCTGAGCCTTACCTTTTTTTTGGAATAAGACACTAAAATCCCCATCCTTCCAGCTTGAGAGACAGCCTAGGTAGCCTCCTACCCTGAGTTTGTGAGTTGTGTCAGGGAGCTGCCTGGTTCAGTCAGGCTCATCCATCTCCATCTCCAGTGGAGCTGCTCTCACTTGGATCTTCCACTGCATGTTCACTGTGTGCAATGGCACTGCCTTTCCTCAGCTTCAGGAATTGGGGAACACTCCTAGAAATGCACAGGTAGGCAGGGGATAAAGATAAGTTTCCATGACCATTCCTCTTTGAAGTGTATTTGCTCACATCACAGCTCTCCTCAGCATGGAATTCCTGAGCTTGAGCTCTCGATGCTCTTTCCCATGTGATGGGCACACTTGGCACACCTGCTGGGAGAATTGAGAATTAAAAATCTTGTGAATTAAAAATCTGGCTTTCAGAAATTAGACCCAGACTGTGAATATATGCAGAGCAAACAGATCTCAGAGAACAGAAGCCGCAGGTAAATCATCTGGTTTTTGTTATGGAGGTGCTGCTCTTTCTTGTTTGTGTTGCTTTCCTTTAACTGGTGGTGATTTAGAGATGTTATTTAGACGTTGTTTTGTAATGCAAAACGTGTAACCCTCAAAAAATGCGGAAAGCAGAACTTTCCCAAAAAACATTATACTTTCTTTCCCCGCATAGATTAACGTGTCAGGCAAATGATAAATATCAACAGTCTTTTTAGAGCAAAAATACTTTAGATAAAGGGCAGGAACAAAGGAAAAGCACGTGGGGTGTGTTAGGATGTGAGTGAGTTAAGAGTCTTCGATAGCGGTGATTCTGCCAGTCCAAATAATGACTAATTACCACGGCAATCCTTATGTTCTGTGCCATACGGACCCCACCATTCCCACTTAAAAACACTAATGGCAAATATACATTGCAAACAGATGCCATGTGCACATATCATCTGAAAAGGCTTTTAGGAAAACAAGATTGCTGGTCTTTGGATAGAAGCAGAGCAGTTGCGCCGCAGGATGGCAGAGCACCAGTGATTCCCGTCCCACAAGAGACTCCCCATCTGTGCCACCACTGCAGGAGGATCGGGGATGGAGCGAGGGAGAAAAGCCTGGCTCAGGTCTGAACACAAATCACCCTCTCCAGGTACAGCTTTTCTGTGCCACGAGCACACCTGGGTTGTAGAATATCAAGTCTGAGCAGACTGAGATGCCTCTCATTAGCTCCAAGCCTGTCCTGGTCCTCAGCTGCTGCAGAACCGCTTTGGAACCCAGCCTGATGGATAGTTTGGGGGTCTCTTTCTGAGATGCTATCTGGAGAAAGGCTGTTTTAGGTCTTTTCAACCCCAGAAATTAATTTCCCTCTGCCTGTTTCAAGATAACTTCTGCTCAGCTCAGCTCATGTGTTGCTGGCTGGACTGTGGATGTCCCTGACAGTTCAGGTCAGCTCCAAAATAACAAAGGAAAATTGCAGGTGCACTGGGAATAGGGGAGAAGAAGGAGAGGCATTGCCACAGCTGGTACCGTGGTACAGCCCTAGGATGGGCAGGTGTTCCATGGATCAAAACTCCTGCTGGGCTGCAGCTGCTCCCATAATCCTACCCTTCTGCCATTCCTGCAGATGCTCAGTGCAGAGCTTTGACTTGAAGAATGAACCTTTAGGAGCAGAAGTAGGCCTGTAGACAAGGTATTTTGAACTGCAAAGGGCCTTCATTTTCAGTAATTTGAAAATGTGGAGTTAAATTTTGGAAAGCAAGGGGCATCCATACTTTTTAAAACCCTTTGCTAGGAAAGGGAATGAGAAAGGAAAGAAAGAGAAAGGAGAAGAGAAAAGGAGGAGAGAATATTTTGGCCTACAAATGGTTGCTCTGGATTTTGTCCTTGCACTCTGGGTTTAACCACCATGAAACCTCACATGAAATGAATACCAATATCTCTCTAGTGCTGATCCCTGAGATGAGGAGGTTTGGTCCACAGAAGTTTCATAAATGCTGAGCCCACTGAGGACCTGCCAGCCTGTCCCTGCTGTCCTCTGGCAGGGCTCAGCCGTGCTCCTGGCAGCAGCGAGGGGTGCCAGGATCTGGGGGTTCCGTGGGCACAGCTGCTGCCAGGAGAAGTCGAGGGACGTGTTGCGCCTGCTCGGCAGCCGTGGCCGGTGGCACAGCTCTGCCACTTGACACATCATGAGACAAACGTGTCAGGAGAGAATTGGTATGTTTGGAAATCACTCTGTGAGTTTGAAAATCAATCTGTGCTCGGCATTAGCAAAGTTCCTCTCTGATATTTCTGCCATTTTGCTGTCTTGTGATCTTAGAAGGCTTGAGTTATTCTCTTTTATAGGCATCCAGGTCTACAAAAAAAAATCCTGAGAATATGAAGCTGTCTCTCATAAATGCTGATGAAAATGACTTCTAATAATTTTCCAATTAATTCTAACTGCCTACTATGTTGATGCAACCACTGCAGTGTCATGTATAACCCTGAACCCATGGCAATTCCTGCAGCATCATGAGATCTTGATTAATGAAACATGGCTAATAACTCACCAGTTATTGATAGAGTAAACATCTGAAGGAAAATGTGCATTTTCCTTAAAATCTGAAATTTTCAAAGCACTGAAAGAGAAAGGCCTACTGTGACCTTATAATTGCACAACCTGATATCCTTAGGATATGAAAATACTTTAAAATCTAATAATTCCTCCAGCTACCTGCCTCTCTGTCCTGTGTGTTAGACCTACATTTTTATTGCTTTATTGCTCTTCTGCTTGCCCCTTCAGAATCATGCTTATGTTACACATTCCTCCAGACAGTCTTTCACACTTCATAAGGCTCTGAACTATCATTAATTAGGAGGCATTTCCTCCTGAAAGTCCCCTACATCTCTCTGATGGCGCATGAAGGGAGAGATATATCCTCACCAAATGAGCAGTTTCCCCTGGTGGTCATTATCCCTGTGGGACAGTGAAATCTGTCCTGGTGTCACTGACCATGGGCACATAGAGTGAGCTTATAGAAAATGTTTGTCCAGAGGTACAGAGGTGTTGGCTTTCTGTGTGAGTTAACATGGAATATCTGTGCTCACTCAAGCCCTACCCATAATACTTACAGCTGCAATAATCTCTCTCCAATTATTTTTTTTTCAGCAAATCCCATTATTTATATTTCAAGTTTAGCCTTTTTTTTTTTTTTGTAAGAGGCACAACAGTGAATATGACATGTTATTATTTTCAATGCATTCAGTGCTTAAGCTGCATTCTTTTTTTCTTTTTTTTTTCCCTGGCTTAACTTCTGTGTGAAAACAGTGCTGGATAATTTACATTATTAATACTTCTTTTAATGCCAGGAAAAGCACCTGGCCTCATCACTTTATGCATAGGCTAAAGCCCAGTGTGGAAAGCTCAGACTTCCTTTTGTAAAGCTCAAAGACATTTATCTATGTTATGTGTATTCGGATACTTAGGAATCTTTTCTATCTCTCCCCCAGGGCCTTACAGGACATTTTCCATGTATATCTTAGTGGGATTGTTCAGCACCGTGTCCATTCCATCTACCTCCAACTTCACCTGAAGGGCAAAATCCTTAAGATCTTGACACAATACTGATAAATACATGGAATTATTAAAGTTGCCATCTCAGCAGAATGGGATTGCTGCCGCCTTTGTTCTCAGGGGAATACATATTTCACCCAGTAGCAAGACACCCAACTGCTGCAACAATCAAAAGTCTCTGAAATGCCTTTAAGCTAATCATCTTTGAACATAAGCCTTTGTTGTTAAATCAGGGACCTTCTAGATGCAAGGCAGAGAAACCTTTTTTGTTTTTCCTCCACCTTGCACAAAACAGCTTTAAGCCTGTCACCGCTGACAGTAAGGTTCAGTGATCTGTCAACATTCACCCCTGATAAAGACAGTGAGAGAAATCCGTGGCTCTGGAGAGTTCAGTAGAGACCAAACAGTATGTTTGCAAAAGAGCATTTTTATATGTTTTCTTGTGACAGCACTAGTTTAACAGAAAATAGTTGGAGTGTGCCAGAAAAAAAAAAAAAA
>VZRX01013204.1:45037-77995 GCA_013398075.1 Notiomystis cincta | reverse complement strand
TCCTAGGCCAGGTTGGACAGGGCTTGGAGCACCCTGGGATGGTGGAAGGTGTCCCTGCCCATGGCAGGAGGTGGGACTTGGATGATCTCTAAGGTACCTTCCAATCTAAACCATTTCATGATTCTATGATAATTTTTGCCTCAGGCTGCCTTGGTGAATCCTCATTTTGGATGTGTTGTAAGGGCAGAACAAGTGCTCAGAGCCAGGGACGGGGCTGGGTCGGCGTGTCGGTGGTTGTGACGAGGGAGCCCAAAATGCTGCACAAACACCTGTGTAGCTGCAAATGGAAATGCTTTTATTTCTGAGAACTTAAAGAGGGCTTGGCAGTGCTGAGCAGAATGTTAGACAGGGAAGTAGTTAAACCATATTTCCTTCTTTGTAGGAATATTAGGACACATTATTGAGGTGTTCTGAGGCAAGAGAATTGCTGAGAGTAAAATAACATTCAAACTCCAGTGAAAACAGTTCTGCCATGTGCATCACAAATTCATTATATAGGGAGAAGATTAAATGTTAACTATTTATTTAAGTGTTGTTTACATTAATTTTCCAAAACAACAACAACAAAAAGTCCCACCATGACCTTTGAGCATTTGAAAATATGAATGTTGCAACATGATTGCAGTTATTTTTATGAGGGTGCCAGATCCCTGGCTACTGACACAGGGATGTCTTCTAATTGAATTAATGATCATTAACTTAAAAAAAATATAATCCCCCCAAAATAAACAACCAAAACAAAGAATAATTTATTTTCTCAAACTATTTTTAATGCTTTAAAAATCCCAAAGCCCTTCCTTCTACTGCTTTTGATTCTTGATAAAATCATGCAAACACAGCCAGTTTGATGCTATTTTTTTGTTTACAGTATTGCTGTGTTGTTTTGGTTAACAGAATGAAAAACAGCACAGTTAGACTACAAGTAAAAATGTTTTATTCTTAGTTTGTTTCATCAATAAAAGCTGACATTTTTGCAAGAAAGATGTTATACAATTGGAATTAACTCTTAGTCAATTGTAAATAATTGTATTATATTGGTATGTTATCATGAAGATTAGAAATCATTTCCTACAGAATCATGTTCCTGCTTTCTCAGCACTGTTTCAATTGAAAGGAATTTGAATGAAGTGCATCTCATTACTAACATAAAGTAGATGGAGCTTGAATAATTTTTATATTTATTTTCCATAGATAGCTATTACATTTCTTATCCTATCCATCCAAATTTTATAAAATAAATTGTTTTAATCCGTTTTTTGGAGAGAAGCAATGAATTTGTTTTTGCAGAAGTAATACATCTGAATATATTGTAATATGCATAAAAATCTGTTAACACAGTTATTTATACAAAAAGTGTAGCTGCCTTACCTTTGATTTAATTTACATACTTTATTTGCCTTCTGACAAGTTCTTCCCTTGCCTTTTTTTATTTATGTGCCAAAAATATGTCTTTTCAGATAAGTCAACTAAAACTTTAATGTATTGTATATTTTAAAACTACATAAAATGTTTTATGCATTCGCTAGTTTTTTCCCACAAGCATTTGTTAAAGGTGATGCTATATCAAGACTAGACATGTTTTACCACTGATAACAGTATAATGACATTGTATTTCTTAAATATTATGAGCAAATAGATGTGTTCTATTTTAAAGCTGAAGCTGACATTTAGGTTGAATTATCAAGCATTTGAAAAAAAAATAAGAGAAAGAAAGAAAGAAAAAAAAAATCTTTATTACACGAAGGTCAAAACTTTGGCAGCCTTGGTTTTTTTTTTAAATATAAGAATTCAGGCCCACACCCTGAGAAAGAATTTGATGCATTTACTTTAAGTATGTGAAAGATGTGAGCGACATAATTATTTTTCCATTCAAATGTGGAAAACAATAAAAGTTTCCCATATGTAGTTCATAGGCTGTAACTCACATCACTCAGCACTAAAGCAATAAGCAATAGAGTGTTGATACAAAGAGCTCCAACTCTGGAAATATCAGCTTAACCCTTGCTGGTCTTTCCCTGCACTTTGCTACTGTAAACATGGTTTGAATTTACATAAGCCACCATTCATATTCTTGTGAGTTCATAATATAAATAATGCAGAAAATCTCATTCACTTCCCTAAATTATGCTAGTCATTACAGATGATTCATGCAAGTATTAATCTCTTGGATGTGGCAGAAAACTAGGGAGGAGAAACTACCTATCACATCATTTGCAGTTAAGAACCTGCTGTGTATCTCTAAGCTTTGCTTGAGATGCTTGGCAGTAATTGGGTGTGCATCTTTGCACTCTCCTGTAATCCAAGTGGCAATATGGGTTTCTCTGTGATTTCCTCGTGCTGGAAAATGCAATTTGTGGAAAGATGCTAAAGTAACAACAAGCCTGGGGGCAGAGAGATGTCCTGCATGTGAGTTTGAGGCACACAGCCACAAACCTCTTTATTTGTTGTGTCAGGATGTGTGATGAGGGGATAGACTGGGAAAGCAAATACTTAAAGCATAAAATCACAGAATCCTAGAACGGCTTGGGTTGGAAGGGACCTTGAAATCCATCCAGTTTCACCCCCTGCCTTGGGAAGGGACATCTTCCACTAGATCAGGTTGCTCCAACCTGGCCTTGGACACTTCTAAGGCTGAGGCAGCCACAAAGTCAATATTTGTTTCCTAAGACAATTTTAGTACAAATTGATTTACGTCCCTGAAGGCCAGCCAGCCCTAAAATTGCTGGCTGCCTCTTACCTTGGGAAATCTTGGCACAGCTGAGACTCCTAGGCAGTCAGGATTAGTTTTGTAGCTTATTTTTGGTGAGCAATGCACCAAGAGGAAGGTCATTGACAGGTTTCTTTACATTTCCACATCTTTTTCTTTCTCCTTCATTCCCTTCAATGAGTGATCTTCCTCTGAGCTTCTGCACCTTGTCACTTCCCTGAAAAAAAAAAAAAGGCTAAGTGCAAATTATTGAATGTGAAGATTTGAATATCATAACATTATGGCCTGGAACCATAACCTTGATGTTTGTGAGTGAATTCTTGCAAGATGTTCTCCAGGACAGGGCAAGTAGTGACTGATAGAAGAAATCAGCTGTGGAAAGCAGGCTCCAAAGGGGACAGGGAGCAGGGTAGGAGAAGCACCAAAACACAGCAAGGAGCAAACACATAACTGAGAATTTCTCTGCAAAGCTCAGAAAAGTAGAGAAAGACACTAGGAAATATATTGCAGTCATTAGTCACATATACTGGGAGTTGGACATTTATACCTGATGTTCATTAATAGTTGATGGATATATATAACACATTGCTGGGTGATTATATTTAAAATGCTTAAAAAATATTTCCCCTTTTTTTTTTTTTTTTTTGAGAGACAGCAGTGCCATGAAAACTTTGGTTTTGCTAATAGAAAATGCCAACTATAGAGTCTTTAAAACCAATCTTTAAAGCCAGTTTTTGTGCAGCAAAATACCATCCAGCCATATTCCAGATTCTCCATTAGCTCAGGAGTATGGCAGCTTCCAGGGAGAAGAGAAAAGAACACAAAGATGGGGATTAGAATAAAAAGACATGGGATCCAGACTGCTTTAAATAGTGCTGAGGAGAATCAGGAGTGGAGGAATTTGGGGGGTTGTTGGCATTCATTATCACAAAGGACTTTGAGGTATGGCACATTCCTGGATTCTGTGTTGCTGCATGGATAGGACAGAGATTTACAGGTAGATTCCAGTATTGTGCTTAGAAATTTGCATTTCAAAGATCTTGAGTATTTGAATACTTTCAAGGCAGAATAAAGACATTGATTGTAGTTTTTATTTAAGCCAATTCATAATATTTTTCTTGCATTTTCTCGTGACACTGCATTCTGACTTGATTTTGAAAGCCTTAAAATTATTTTTTTGTGTATGTGTGAGAGCTTTTAGCTTAATTTTATGGATTAGATGGTATTCTTCACTATGAAGTTTTAAAAGATACAAAAGAAAAACCTTGCTCAAATGTAGAAGTTATTTTTGCAGTAACGTATGTCATGATTTTTAAACATTCAGGCCTTTAAACTTTTTTTTTATAGTGTATGTTCTTGCCAATCCCAGCACAGTTCTACAAAGTAAAATATTTGGCAGTGAATTCATATTAACAGATGGAACAAGAAATTAACACGTTTTTGCTTCGCTAATTCACAGTTCTTTTAATACGCTAATTCTAAATCACCTGTTCTGACTTTGACAGGCTACAGACACCTGTTTGGGGTAATATTCCACAGCTAATTATTACATGAGAAACTCAGTTTCCAACAAAAGGGTTTCTGTGTGAAATTGTCATAGTTAGCAAATTAGTAATACCAACTTTATACAAAAATAGCTCTCAGTTTTAATTTACATGTGCTTAACCTTGCCTGCAGAGCTGGGAGCAGTGGGGTGCAGAGGGCAGCCTCTCCCCAGCACTACAGAGAATTGGTGCCTCCATCCCTGACCCTCCAGAGCTGGAAAGTTCCTCCTGTAATTCCTGCTCCTCACAGCTGAGTCAGGGATTCCAGATCATGAGGAGCATGGTGCTGCTCACCAAAAACCAAGAGAAGAGGGCAAGAAGTTTCTTCTCCCAAGGAGAAGACTTGGAGTAGTTTCCATTTCACCAGGGTTGAGTTTTGAGTCAGAGTAAGGAAAGAAAAATTTTTTTTTTTTTTTTTTTTGTTTTTAACTGATAGCCCTGCTGCAACATAAAGACATTACAGTGCTGTTACACTTTGAGTTTGTGCTGTTTACCTCTATAAATCAGATACAGCAGTTTAGAACTGAGCTTCATTGTAGGATGTAATGTTTAAATATTGCCCCCAAAGCTGGCAGTGGATAATTTAATCCTATATCATTGAATGTGTGAGCTTTTTCTTTTTTTTCTTTCTTTTTTTTATGTATCTGTGCCTGTCAGAAAAAAAATACATGTTTTGTGGTTGCCTTTTTAGAAGTTTATTACACTTCTGTCATAATGAGTCATCATGTTCATATGGAAAAGGGGGGAAGGGAGGGGAGGAGAAGTTATTCCCTCTCATTGCTCTTCTCCTCTGCTCTTCCACTCTTGACACAAAAGAGATGAGGCAGCTCCCAGCCTCTGTCCCAGTTGTGCACCAGTGTGGCAGCCAGGGAGAGTTTGCAGCATTAACAACTTTGTGGTAATGGTGGAAAACCCAAAGATGGCATGGGAATGAGGGGACAAACAATGATCCTAGGTTAAATAGGATGAGAAAGAGTGTTTCCTATGAGAGAAAAGGGTAGAGACACAGCCAGGTCTTACCACAAAATACAATGTCTTAAAAAGCTCCATGATCTCTATACTTTTTCTTTCTCAACACCTTGAATTCTTTAAAAACAAAGTTGATCTAAAGTCCTTTGCCCATCTTACTTTGAATCTTCCTTAATTCATCTCCAGCTGCTTTATCAGGAGTTTATTGATGGTAACCATGCTTCATTTCTCCACTGTAAGGTATAAATGACTCAGTAAATCTCTTTCCTTTGTTCTCTCTGCTTTTGATTCTTCCTTTCTGCTGTCTTTCCCCCACCTTTACATCTCCTTCTCTTTACGTTTTTGTAGTGTTCCACTGTCTTGTCAGATAAACTATTGCAAGCTGTGATACAAATCTCACAGCCTTAAAATATCACTGCTATGATAAGCCTAATGAAAAGAATGCAGTTCAGGGGGAAAATTCAAAATTATCATTAGTCATCCTTGCTTAGTTGTGCTTCCTGCAGGGATCTGAGGCAGCAGGAGCTTCTAGTGAACCTGGACTCAAATACATGGCTCCCCCTTGCTCTTCCTGAGCACCTGGGTGCTTTGGAGGGACTGCATTTTGCTGCCAAGCCAAGCTGACCAGAGTTATCTTTACTTTCCCTGTTCCCTGAGGAAAATTTGTAGAATCTATCAAATATTTTTTTCATGTTCATGCCCATACCTGCTTTGTATCTCTCCCCAGGAAAATAAATATAGGTAAGTCAGGGAATGTTAAACAGTCCTGGAGAAAAAGATGTGCAGCTTTGCCAGTTATCCCAGTGAAATTATGCAAATACTTATAATAAAGGGAACGTAAGCATCCCATGATATCTCTGTCTGCTGAATTACATTAAGTTCATTTACTCTCACTGTGATTGTTCTTATTCTTTGGAAAACTGATTAAAATGAAGATGCCTCATACCTGGTGTGAGCATACTCTGTGATCATGTAATTCCCCTGATTAGTGACAGTAGTTTGATGTTCAAGGAGTTTTGCAGTTATAAGTCAGGAAAAACACCATATAGTGTCTAAAAGTCCCTTTAGAGATAGATACAGGACTGTAACCACTCTGATAAGTGTGCAAACTGTTAAGTCTCAGACTCAGTGCTGAGTATTGTTTGTGTGGCTTAAAAAAACAAAGTTAATTTATCCATTTGCAGTAATCTTCCACAGCTTGTCAGAGAGACAAGGTAGAATATCTATCATGCAATTTCCTTTCTGCTTTCTGCAGGACAAAAAATATTCTAAATACTATATCCCTCTGTGAACTAAGACACCCCACTAATTTTTAAGTGGACCACAGGTCCTTCCTATCACCAAAACTGCACTGAGAGTCTGTAGAAGTTAAGGCTGGCACTTGTACCGGGGGGGATCTTTTAATTTTTTGACTGTATTTGCATGAAAAGCATTTCGTTGCTAATGTCTGTGTCCTTAAATGACTCTTACTTAGTGTATGACAGTAGTTTTCAGTTGTAGTTTCTGCATGCTGCTTTGTAAGACTTTGTTATTGCTTTAATCAGTTTCATTACACCTTGGTGTCTAGATCCTCTCCTTGTCAAAATATCATAGTCAGGCATTAACCATGGAATGATGATATGAATCTTAAGGCAGTAGGATCTGGCATTGATGCCGAGGGATTTCTGCTCTTCCACTTGTGCACTCACATGCTCCTGTCTTTTTCTTTTGGTTTTTTACGCCTGACCTAAGCAGAACTCCATCTAGTTAAAGCCCTGTAAGAGAATTTTGCCTCTTTGGTTCGCAATGGATTTCTTAAGAATCCCAGTTAGCAGATTTTGGGTTTGCTTATCTGACCCTGGAAAGCAACAGGACATGGACCAGGGGGGGAAAAGTCCCAGTGAACAGCACCAGATGAGTGCTGCCTTTGCCCACTGTGGCTGGGAAATCTCTACCAAGCTGGTTGTTACAGACGGTGATTGATCCCCTCTCCTTCCACGGATCCGTGATAGATAAGGGAAATAGGCAAGTCTGGAAGAAGCTATTTTGTGCTCCTATTAACTGGAGGATTTTCAGCAGATGTCTTAATAGTTGGAAATCAGCAATAGTATGTGGATTTATTTGTGTGCCATCTGAACCATTTGACTTGCCAGATGCATGTTGTTTAACAGCCTTTTGTACATCATTTTCAGAAGATAGTTCAGTAAGATTTTCCTTTATTGTGTGAAATAACCCATTTGTGGATAGCATTTCCTATTGTTAGGCTCTGTGTTGAAGAGACTAATCGGGTGCAGTCATTGCAGAGAAAAGAGGATATGCAAAACGCGAGCCCGTGCACCGAGAGGCACAATAGGAACTTGTGATGAAGTCATCCTTTATATCTTTTTTGAACATCACACATTTTTCTGCTTTTTTGGATGTCTTTTTGCTTGGCAGTGATCTTTTGTTTAGGTACTTAAAAGCCACTTTGCTGCCTCGGTGTTTAGATTGTTTCAGTCATTCCTATCTTGTTACTGTCAACATTATCATAGGCTAATATGGTTTAAATTATTTGCAGATATTTCAGCCCTCTACCTAACATGGAGATAGTTTCAGCTTTCTGTTGTTCTTGCATTAAACCGTATCTAAAAAGATAAATGAGATCTCAGCTCTTACACTGACTCATATCATCCAGCCCCTGCCAATCACTGTGTGAGTCCAGGAACGAGAAATACAATTGATTAATCGCTAAGAACAAGTTTGGTTTATTGTTTTTCACTTTGGTTATCCCTCACTGTACCACTGATACACATAAATATGCCTGGTAATTTGGCTATTTCTGTGTTTAAAATATAATATTTTGGTATTTACTGTGGCCAGTAATGGTGATTCATTCAAAATTATTCAGATTTCAGTGGCAATTCCTGTCATGATGTATTAGATTCTGGGGATGAGTCCTTATATAGCAGAGATAGTGAACAGCAAGGAAAAGAGATGGAAAATTGTCAGATTAGGCTGATGTTACAACTTCATAAAATTTAATTTGTTGATCAATTAACATCAAATACTACAACAGGGCTATTTTTATGCACAGAGGCATTAATCAGAATCCATGGAAAAGAGTGGCCAAATAGTGATGAAGAAGCTCATGCAGACTTTTTGGAAAATCTGCTGTGGCCGTAGATGTAAATTACACTAAAAAGAAAAATCTTTAAGGGAGGCAAGATTATCAGGCAGAAGGTGCCTCATGACTCCACTTATGGGAGAAAAGTGCTGTCTACCAGTGACAAAGGTCCCACTGGAATGTCGATGCAGGAATGTGTAGGATGTACACTCAGCAGCTCCAGCCACCAGATGGTAGACTCTGCTTACTGGTTAAGTCAGCTCTAGTGTCTGGTCACCAGTTGGCAGAAACAACAGTAGACAAATTACATCACCTTGGAATCACAAAGCACAATATCACTCCTGTATTTTGATACAAGTATAAACCTCCTTTCAATTTTCTGCTAAAACACACACACACACACACACACACAGAAGTGACCAAATCCCTGTCAATATTACACAGCATCTATAAATATTCTCAGATGGAGACCAAGAAGGAAAGTATATTTTTATTAGGCTGTTTATTATGTGAGTGGAATTAGCAAGAGACAGTTGGTGTAGAAAATTAATGAACTAGAGTTTCATGGCTGGAATTTACTCCAACCTGCCTTATGTCACTAGTAAAATTTGTTTGGGGAACCTCAACATACTCTTTAGGAGACATTTGTCCATTTTGCCAAATGATCACACAACTGAGCACATTCAAATGGCATTCCCTGTTATATTTTAAATTTTCCTTTCATTGTGCAGAAACAAAATATAGTGATAGAACACAAATGTTTGCATTTATAGAAGAACATTTTTTGAAAAAGCCTATGAATCATTTGCATGTGTGGGAGATACATATGTATGGTCTAGAGTCATACCAAATATTTTTAAAGAGCAAAAAGGGCTAATTGGACAAAATCTCAATGATTTTGTGACTAGTAAGGTATGAACTGTAAAAGACAGCTGAAAACACTGGGCTTTGCAGAGAGAATGAAAACCATCTGTCAGAAATACTTTCCACAGATTATATTGGGTCCAGCTATTAATTAAGTGATTTTGCATTACTACTTTTAAGAGCAGAGCCTTCATCACTGGCAGCAAACCCGAGGTGCACATTTGACCTTCCATGTCAGAGGTGCTTGTGTTCCACCTCCTAAGAGTGAATAAAAGGGACAGAAGGCTCACCCTCTGCCCATGGGTGCACTTCCTCTATCCCAAAGTCAGAGTTGCAGCTGTGATGGATTTTGGTTTACAGCCTCAGAGGAAACAAATGCTGGTGTTGCCCCTCAGGTGTGCCCTGTCCCCCTCAGAGCCATTGGAAGGAGTGTGGCTGGGAGCTGGTGTCCTCCAGAGCCACTTGAGAGGAGGGTGGCTGTGAAGCACAGCCTCCTGCCCGACTCTGCCAGTGGGTTTTCAGCTGAGTGTCTGACACACCAGTTGCCAAGAGACCGATCCAAGTCTCGTTTAAATGAATGGGATTTTTTGGTTGCATTTGCTAGGCTTCAGTTCTGGCTTCATTTCTTTCAGTGCCACCAGCCTGAGTGCCAGTCCCCCTGCAGAGAGCCTGTCCTCTGGGCTCCTGCTGGACCTTTGTGGGTGGAAGAGGGAGGTTGAACTGGTGGTAGAACATGAGGGACAATTTTGTGCTCTTTATTCTTTTTCATGGTAATGGATGGACCAAGTCTAATCTCCCTCTGTTTTCCACATGGAGCTGTAAACAAGGGTTTGTCACAGTGCTGATGCTCACCCACTCTTTGGTATTATTTTGTGCACCAGGTAGCAATATGCTCCTCTCTGTCCTCATTCTCCTTGCTCTGGGGCAGATGATGTGGTGAACAGCACCTTTCATACTGAACTACATAATAAAAGTTGCACAATTTCCTATGAGAGAGAACTTTAATACTACTTAATTATTACAAAGGACTGATAATCTTGGCAATTAACATGTTCAGTGGAAGGCAAGCATCCTTACATCCTTACATCTAATTTCTGATTCTACTTGGTTCTGATCTTTCAGCATTCCACTGTATCTGATGCAGTCCCATGCTATTTTGTCTTCCAGTTCATTGAACAAATGAGTTCTGTCCTAGGGCCAAAATCTGAAAGTACAAAGTTCAGATCTCTGGAGTAGGCCCCAACTTGGAGGAATAAAATACTACGAGTCACCTAATCTTCTTTGGCATGAAAAATTCAACTGAATGCCTCATAAGAAATTGCCTGTTAGCACCTCAAGTACTTTCTTCTGAAGTCAGACTACTGCATAAAAGTCCATCCTTTAATAAGTTGATTTTTCTATTTCTTATTCTGACTATTCCAAGAAGCATTATCCAGAGCTGCACAAAGTCGAATGACTGATTTGTTCAAAGCTAATTGAAAATTCTCAGACCTGTTAAAAAATATGTTCAGGATTTAGTTTAGCTTTTTGTTGAATCCACGTTTTTCAGCTTTAACCCTACAAATCAGAATGTCTGAAAAATTGCAACTATAATTAGCGGTGGTGGTTTGGAGAGTGCAGGGGGAATATTGTAACACCATGATGTGAACCATGGAGCTGAACTGTTGTGTAGGGAAAGGAAACTCAGAGTGTTATGTGGTCACTGCAGATTATTTTCTCCCAAGACCAAGCAGGGAATTGCATAATAATGTGGAGAAATAAAGCCAGTTTTAAGTGCTCCAGCTTTTCTTCAGGCAGCAGCAGTTCATAGAATTGTTAAGGCTGGAAGAGACCTCTTGAATCTCCCAACCATTAGCCTAACTCTGCCATGGCCACCACTAAACCGTGTCCCTAATCATCATATTCACCCATTTTTGAACACTTCCAGGGATGGTGATTCCACAGCTTCCCTGGGCAGCTTATTCCAGTACTTGACCACTCAATTCAGTGAAGGAATTCAGTGAATTTCTTGCTTCCATGACTTGATTTCCTCAAGCACTCAAGCTTGCTGAGAAATTGTTGTGTTTGTGTGCACATGGATGTCTATGAGTAGCATGGATGGATGGATGGTAAACTTGGGCACAATAACACAATTCCCTCTTCTAGAAGACTCCTTGTTTCAGAGATTATGGAGAACCCAAAATTTCTGTGTAAAACTTCTTCCTCTTAGTGTCTTTTCATGAATCTTTCCACTAATGAAGACGTACTGTTTCACACCACAAAACTTTAATGTTGATGAAAGCCACCAGGGACCTGCCTTTAAATATGTATGGATAATTTCCTTTTCACACAAAAACTTCAGATATGTGGGGGTTTTTGGTAGAATACCTGCATATATTACTGCACCCTGGAAGACTGTTAAAATTTTTGCTATGTGATCCACCTCTAGCAAATGATTCATCTCAGTAAATTTGATACTAGAGGAAATATTTACAGTTTTAAAAATCACAGCAGTGCCGAGAAAATGGGGGTGACTGAGATGACATATCAAACTGAGAAAAGACAACAAACAAAATTAAACTATGATTGGTTAATCTGGGTTATTCTGTCCCATTTTCTCTTGTAATTCCAACTACATATACCTAAGATACATTTATAAATGAGCATGCCTGCTTTGATTCTCCTTTTAGAGCGTGTATCAATACCTTGTATAAATAAGAGTTTTTGAAGCCATTTAGTGCTCCACCAAAGTAGCAGAGCATTAGGTTATCCTTCATTCATTTGAAAACAATTAGGAGAAAACACCACTTATCTTAAATAGTATTTGTCAGATTTTCTTCATCAAACCTGGTAAATACATATCTTTTGACATTTTGATGTATAATCATCAGTCTAGGGTAAACCTAAGTGACTGGGCTTTGGCCCAGGAATAGCTTTCGTTGCTGTGTGACACTAAAATGTTGTGTTGGTTTGGTTTTTTTAAAGATATAATGAATATTCAAAATGTGAGTTATTCTCCATTGTGCCCACAATAGGTCAAGTGTCATAACACAAAGAGAATACTCACTGTGCAATCCAGAGGTTTTATAAATATTTCTGAATTGAATTTTTTTATGTGGGATATGCTTTGGAATATCTCCTGTCAATGAGAAATATTAATTGTCAATTTTCATTTGAATGGACTAGTAGTTGAAAGGGAGATATTTTGCTTTACAGATTCCTAGCATTCATAAGTATTCACAGAAATTCATCCTTTGAACTTACTCCCTACAATATCAGTTTTTCCATCCCCTATCCTTATGTGCTGTGCAGTTTATTCCTCAACAAAACATTCAGCTCAACCACCTGAAGATGTGCATCTTTTGAATACATGATGATGCTACACAGGCCATCATTAGGATTGTTGCTTATAAATTTTTGACACTCAACATTTAGGATGATTTGCTAACATCTCTGTAGCAGCTTCTTCTTTAACTGAGATCCAGGAGCTGTGATTGGAGCACTGCCTTGCACTCATTTTAGAACCTGATAAGTATTTTAGTCACAGATTCCTGACTCAACTGTTTGCCTGTGATCTGCTTAGACCTGTGGAAGTGCATCTGGGTTGGTTATGATTCACCTGCTCAGCAGCTTTTAGTTTTCAAACAAATGCCTCAATATTCTAAGTCATAAGCAAAACTATGTACAGTGAAACTACATGGAAAGATAGATATAAATTACTTTATTCAGTCTTCTTTTTCTGTAGGGGAAAGAAATATGAATTTAGCTGTGGGTGTTCCACCTGTGGAAGCATCCAAGGCCAGGTTGGATGGGGGTTGGAGCAACCTGGTCTAGTGGAAGGTGTCCCTGCCCATGGCAGGAGGGTTGGAACAAGATGATCCTTTCCAACCCAAACTATTCTGGGATATAATATGATTAGTGGAATGGAGGTGGAATGGAGGTAATGGCAGAGTTTTAGTTACAGCTGAGGGGGAGGTGGGGTTGGTTGTTTTAATATCTGTTTTTCATGTACACATGGAGTTAGTCTTACCTTGTCTATTTTAAGTTTCCTTTTCCCTCTGTTGCATCCTGGAGGGACTGAGAGGAAAGGTTTTATTTGGAGCTAAGTTTGAAAAGTCTTGGGCAGAGGGAGGAGCAGTGCAGTGGTGTTCTCTGAGGGTATGAAATAACTGGTGTCCTGCAGGTCAGCGTGGGTCAGACTTGCCCTGAGCAGGCAAGTCTGGCAGCTCCAAGGAGCAGGAGGTTTGCCACGTGTGTGCAGAAGAACTGTAACAGTGCACATGTATGGTAGACCTTGTGCTCCTGGAAGATGCAGCAAGGGTTTATTGTTTGCCCAGAATAACCTACACAGCCATGTTAGACTCAAAGGCTTCCTCATGACTCCAAGATCCTCAAACTGCCTGAAGGAGAAGGGCTTCTAGGAGTCACCAAGCAACTAGAAATTTTTGCTGACGGCAGGTAAACTGTGGGATAAATATCAAAACAAAGCAGCCATTGATTTCCACTCGCTCCCCAAGCTCTCCTCAACCAGCTGAACCTTGTTCTTGAGGATCTTTTGTTCTTCAGGTGCAACATCATGACCCTCTCCCCAAGGCAGCCTTTCTTCCAGTGGCTCTCACCCAGTGCTTGTAGGGAACATGGTTATAAAAGGCAGGTCATAAGCACAAATTTTCTTTTGATGAGGATGATCACACAGAATAGCAGAACATCTGGGGTTTAGAGGGTTGTTTATCTGGTATAGCTTGCACTGGGGTTTTTGCTTTGCACATCTGCCTAAAATTAGTAACTGCAACAGAGGCTACCTGTGATTTTGGTTATTTTAGATAAGTTTTGTGAAAATCAGGTCTTTTTTGTAGTCCACACATAAGCATACAGAGTTCCTCTGAGAAGAAGTAGCCATTGATGAGCACAGCTCATAGAGAAGTAAAGTTTCAAAGACCTCATCTTACTCTCCTGACTCATCTGAAACCAGCAGTAAACTCAAGAGCATCTTTGTTTTAATAAAAGCTATAATAATAATGAGAGCTCCAGATTTTCTAAAAAATAAGAAGGTTAATGTAGTATCTGGAGTCTGACCTCAGGTCTAAATTGTGATTCTAATGTTAATCACACCTCATAAATCCAGGCAGCCTGTTTCGACTATCCAGTGCAATATTTAAATAAAGAGCAGTTTCACAAAGACATGCATCACTATAGATTCCCTTTTTGCACTTTTTCAGATTATGTTGCTGCTCTATACAAACCACCTTTCATAAGCTGTCTGCCAGAAAGCTCTAAAAATAATAGCACAGACGCTTGCAACAACAAATTGGCTACCTCACTTTTAGTGAATCGAATGTTCAAACGAAAAGGTTTCTGCATCCAAGTGTTTGAGGCATACCTTGAATATGTTACCAGGCTCAGATGTACTGGCTATAAAAATAAAGGGAAAGATAAAGGAGTTATTTACATTCATTGTGATTTCCATTTTTTAAAATACAAGGTTTATTGAAAGGAAGGGTGAAAAGAGCCAGTTTGACTTGGTTAGCAATTGCCTATAGATGCTGATTAAAAATAGTCTGTGGTTGCTTTTAACTTGAAATTGTACTTTCTATACCCTCTGTACGGATGCATGTCTATGTGTATATGTAATTGTATTGACTACCCCAAATTTGAAGGGTTTAGGTTCATCCCATGTCCAGAAATGAGCATAAAGTTGTGTGATAAGAGCAGAGTTCATCTGTGCATATCCACACAAGAGAAGGGGTCCTGCCTGGCTGCTTCCTGTCAGCTGGAATGGAATCAGCCCCCAACAAGACCAGAGCAGCCCCAGATTTCCACAATTTGCAGATGTCACTAGCTGCTTTATTGTCTTTGTGGCTGAGAAGGAATGGTTCCTACTTTATTTTCAAAGCTGGAATACATTTGGCAAATTCAGGTGTTTGGGGAAATGGTGTGATAGATATCTGCTTATGGGCCCTACGTGTAGTGCTTGTGTGACCCAGTAGTGCTGCCAACATCAGTGAAAATATTTGTGAATGTCCTCATGGATGCAAATCTATAGAACCATGAAGGTTGGAAAAGACCTCTAAGAACATGAAGTCCAACCATTAACATTCCACTGCCAAGTCTTCCAGGAAACTGTATCCCCAAGCACCACATCAACTCATTTTTTGAGCACTTCTAAGATAATGATTCCACTACTTTTCTGGGCAGCCTTTTCCAATGCCTGACCACCATTTCAGTGAAGAAATGTTTCCAATTGTTCAATTTAAACCTGCCCTGGTGCAACTTGAGGCTGTTTCCTCTCACTCTGTTGTTATTTGGGAAAAGAGACTGACTCCCAGCTGGCTACATCATCCTGTAAGGGAGCTGTGGAGAGGCAGAAGGTCTCCCTTCAGCCTCCTTTTCTCCAGGCTGAACAACCCCAGGTCCATCAGCCACTTCTCATTCCTGCCTGTAAAGAGTAAAAAAAACCAACCACAAGCACCTCATGATACTGGAATTGGTTTTTGCCCAAACCTGTGAGAACACCTAAGTACATGGAGCTTTTTTTTGCTCGTGGCTACTATATCCAGTTATCACATGCCTCCAAGTGGGACGTGGTGACACACTTATGTATTCATGAGATCACTTCTCCGAAGCTGTTCACGTATGGTGTTTGCGAGCCACGCGGCCTGCTTTCCTCTGGGAGCTGGAAAAAAAGAACAGCTGAAAACTGAGCAAAACTATGCAGGCTTTTTTTAAATATCCATTTCTAAAACTGAGGGGTTTTTATCGTTTTCCCCCAAACTTCCTGGGACAAGTTCTTCCCGCTCTTCATACCGTTAAGTGATAAAATGCAAATGTCAAACATTATTAGTTCTGTAGCATAAGTACTAATTTTTGGTTTTTCTAAGCAGTTTATATAGGAAATTCTGGAACGTTTCCAGTCATCTTCACTATCATTTAGTCCTTAAAACCCAGAACAGACATTTAAACTGAAAAACATTATATCTTGTGTGCAGATGCACATGCAGCGCCATCAGAAGATGAATAGTTGTAGTCTTGAACTGGCGTCGCTATGAAATAGACTCTGTATAATTACATAAGAAAGCATTTCAACAAAAAACTGCATCTTGGGCACTCCTTTGTGTGGAGAGAAGTGAGCTGCAGAAGGAGAAAAGTCCACAAGTGATTAGCAGTTGATTTCCATGAGAAATTTCCAACACCTCTAATTTGATTTTTCTTTCTTGTCTGTAATGAATACTTTCCTCAGTGATGTTGTTTGTTGTTTAAGATACCTCCCAGCATCATTTTTAATGTCATTACAATATGCAGGCTCTGCAGTTTGGCGAACTTAAATACCAGACAGCTCATAAAAAACTGTGGCTCTTATGGCACTACAGATAGCAGCTTCTGTATTAGATTTGTACTACTTTAATGCTGCCTTTTCTATATCTCAAGGCTGTTTCATGCAAATATTTAAGCTTAGGTATCCTCACAAACAAGCAGCCATAACATTTCAGTAACTTTGTTTTAAAAGAAAGACTTTTGAACATGCAGGAAATATTAGTACATCAAACAAAGTGAAAGACAAGGTAGTTTAACTTGTTGGTTTGTTTGCTGAAACTCTAAAGTAAATATACTGTAGCTAAAAGTGTTCCATTTTTATCTGCCTGCTGCAGTAATGGCTGTGTTACTTCAGGGCTTACACTTCAATAATTGATCAGGGTTTGTATAGCACCGGCTAAGAGCAAAAATAAGAGTGTTGCTTTGAACAAACTGCTGCAATGTTATAGCATTAGGCACAGAAACAAGATTCTGGAAATATAGATATATAAAAAACAGGAAAAAGATGGATAAGTTGGAGTGGTAAATACTGCTTCAGGCTAGAAAGTAATGAGAATTTTTCCATAGAGAGTTTTGACCTGCTATTCAAAAATTGTTTCTTGTCTTAATAAATCCTAAAAGTGTAATTTACTTGCAAAAGGGAAAGAACAAAGGCACCAAAATTCTTTTGATAACAACACTTGTTAAGGTTGATAAGTTGGGTTTCAAATGTGTGAAGAAAAATGTGTGACAGTTTGTTTTAAGGTGACAACCTAAGTGTTCAGATACTTCCATCTTGTGCTGTTTATAAAGCAGTACTCTAGTAAATGCTTTACACATGTATATTAGAAGTGGAAACAATAGATAACATATCTTCCCATCAAATTTTACAAAAGCTGTAGTAGGTCTTTACAATTTTACAAAATCATTGTTATATTTTATCTATTAAATTAAGGCTATTTCAGAACATGACCACTATATCAAAATACACGTATTATTTCTTTCTCTTTGGCAATGAATTATTTTGAGCCTTCATTTTGGAAGTGTTTTTTATTAGTTTCCAGGTCTTATATTGTCTTCCACAGACCCAGCTCTACTACCAAGTAAAGGACACATAGAATATTTACTCTGCTGCTAAAAATGAGTGTTGAATTGATAAAGCATGAGAAATTCTCAATAAAAGATGAAAATACCATCTTTAATCTGTTTTTCACAGAGCAGGTTCCTCCCAAGTGGCTAATTTTGAATAGCATAGGTACCATAATGTCTTTTAACTTTATGAATTTGTCAAATATGTTAAATTATGCTTAAATGATAGGAAACTTAATTTATATACAATTCAGTATGGTTATCTCAAACTGAGTGTACACAAAGGAAACCAGGGATGAAACTGTATATGAGGGCACTTCATGTTTAACTACCTGATATAGCTGTTGAAAGTCTGTAGGTTATTTTCAAATGTACTCATGAATAAATATTACTGTGTTTGATTACTACAGCAACCTAAAATTTCTGCAAGAATAGGAAAAAGAGCTCGATAGTTACAGCCTTCTCCTCCTCCCTTCATGTACATAGCAGTAAATGAAAAAGTATTAACTGGTTTTCAAATAGTGTAGGCAGGGTTGCATGACATATGGTAGTTTGTTGTTATTGAGTACTTCACAATATTACATGGATGTTGGTCTCAAATACAAGACATTTTTATATGTTTAAAAGAAAAAGAGCAGGATTCATGAACTTCTCCTTGTCTGCCCATGGTAAATCCTAGGTCCTCACCTCATTGTAATTATTGCCTGGCAGTGATGCTCTCTGCTCCAGTCACTTGAGTGCTAAAAACAAAGCACAAAACCAAACAAAACCTTCCCTAGTGTTGTTTTGAAGTGACGCCACTTCAGTGGCATTTAGCAAAAAACCTGCTCAGATGGCAGAGAAGTTGCTCCAGCGGAATTTGATAAAAAGCCAATTGCATGGTATTAAGCCACATTCCTATTGAGAATTTGTATTAACAATGTATTGCCTCCTTTAAGAAATATTACTTGGAAAAAGTAATGAGAAAAATATGTAAATGTTCAAATTCCAGTGTACATCACCTTCCGCCATTTAAATCCAACTTCATTCATTCTGTCTTCTCCATGTCCATCTAATGGAGCATAAAGTCTAAAAATTCTCATGATTTAAAAGATGAAATTCCTCTAAAGCCCTGCAAAGGGATTTCTGTTCAGGAGGAGAAACATGGTGTATCTTCTCAGATCTGTTACTGTGATACTCCTAAGTGTGATGACACCCCCGTATTTTGTATAAATAATTAGCAGCTCCTATGGAAATCCAAATTTGACTCAACTACGGTTTTAAAACCACTCGAAGTTCAAGATAGTCAAGGTTAAGATCTTGTTTTGTCCAATTTCTGTTCCTATTTCAAGTCGTAGCTAACAATATCAGAGCTAAAATTAAGATGGATAGAGGAAAAAATATTACTCGCTTTCCAGAAGGCAAGGGTGGGTATTTGGAGAATGAAAATGAGATTACACTTGCAGCAGATTGGGAAATGCTGTTTTGGTGGGTGGGTGGTCCCTGTGAGGCAACCCCAGCCCTGCTGCTGTCCTTGGAGCTCAGCTGAGCCACCATGGGCTTGTCCTGGAGTTACGACAGCCACATTTACATCGTAACACCAGAATCCTGTCCTTGGGAAGTGTCACTACTTGTGGGCAAGAGCAAAGCCTGAAACATAAACAGATGTAATGACCTGTGTCCAGCATCATGCTGCCTGCACTGATAGGTAACCTTGGGAAATAAAAGGAGCCACTGGTCGTGCCAGAGAGATCAGAGGTGTGGCACAGCCGGCACAGGCGGATTTCAGTGCTCCCCCTGGGATGTGGAGAAAGGCTCCACACTGGGCTCAGTGCAGGACTCCCTTGGGTTCTACCAGAATGCTCTAATTCCTTCCAGAAATCACCCCTGACCTGCTGAGGGTGGTGTCTCAGAGCCAGGAGACCTGCAGGTCTGAGATGCTCCAAGTGCTCTTGAAATTATTCTGAAAGTCGTGAAAAGGGAAAGGATAATAATGTCTCAATTAAATCATTGTTAAGAGGTGTTTAAATTGCTTATCACTGGAGAGGGTAAATCAGTGGCAACTTTTAAGATTCCATTCTAAGCTTTGAGCATTTGGACAGACAATGCTTTGTGGATTAATATTGGTTTCGTGTTTTCTAAACCCTTACCATGAGCAGAAGTGTTTA
Source organism: Notiomystis cincta (assembly GCA_013398075.1). Classification (NCBI taxonomy): domain Eukaryota; kingdom Metazoa; phylum Chordata; class Aves; order Passeriformes; family Notiomystidae; genus Notiomystis; species Notiomystis cincta. The sequence continues at coordinate 58,324 of VZRX01013204.1, read as the reverse complement.
GCTCGAAAAATAAAGGTGGTTTATTCTCTTTAATGCAAAGGAAAATTCAAAAATATATTTTTAGGTTTCAGCTCTTCTGAATTTGAGCTATGGGTGCTATCTTGAGTAATGATTCCTTGTTTACTGTCATTATCAGACCCTCCCCAGGTCTGTACTATTGTCTAAGATAATGGGATTTTGAGTAACTTTTGGGTTTGCCTTTAAACAATATCATATTTGAGAACTACATACAAATCAGATATTGTACTTGAGATTTTTCAACAAATTACACTGTGTTTTGCCTCTGAGGCCAGCCTTATCCTGGAAGACAAAAAAAAAAAAAAAGTTTGATTTTGTGTAGAAAGAGGTTAAACGTAGGAATGTCTAGTAATTGGATTATATTTTTCCAACCCACTCTTAAAATTGAATATAAGACCGAAATCCAGCAGTAACCATGAAATTGTCCCTAGCATACATTCTTTGCTCTGATCTGTCAATATTCTAAAGCACCAGGAGCAGGTGGCAAATGCTCTAAATGGTCAGTCATGTTATTAAGTGGACTGCCCTAGAATGATGGACAATAATCTATCAATTAAAAAAGAGAACCTGATCCATTGATGATCCTCTCCAACCATTACTGTTGATATCAAAGCCAAATTTTGTTGCATAGGGAAAAGCCTTTTGTCATAGCAACACATTCACACAAGTAGTAGTTGCATGCATAACAAGAGAAATAAACCCAAATAAAATTACTGTTATTTATATGTGGTTTTTATCTAATAGTAACACATAAAACATGCCAGACACTTTTAAGATATACATTTAGAGCCCAAAGACTTTCTTCACCCTGAGTAATTGCCATCTGAACAGAGCTGTATATGTAATTAAGACAAAGGAGAAACTTAAACAATTAAAGACATCATTTTTTAGCTCTGTATTTTTTTGTTGTTGTTGTTTAAATCCTTTATTCTGGGGATAAATGTAAAGTTTGGGGATGCAGCATGGAGAAGGTTATTAATAGAAAGGAGAAGGGACATAGAAGATATGAGAAAAGAGAAAGGATTAAGGAAGGGATGGCTGAAAAGGAAAAAATTGGGGAGCGAGAAGAATGCATCACAAGCTTCTCAACTCATGCCATGGGGTAGAAAATAAGTCACAAACACAGTGTTTGAAAATGTCACTGTGGGTTGAATAAGGCAGTTGGGAAATACCACATTAAATTAATTCAGATGAGCATTGTGCTCCCATATGTGTATCATGATAGAGCCTTCAGTGATGGGATCACACTTTGCTTTTATCAGAGCACTCCTGCATCCTTCATGGAGCAGAAAATAATCTTTGGGTAAATCAGGGGTTTGACTGTGTTTCCATATTCTGAAATTGTCCAAGGAGCTAGTGTGGGGGAAAAAAGCAAGTTTGGATATAGAAAGCAGAGCTGGGCCAGGCCTCTCTCACTGTGCTCAAATCTACTCTTCCCATCCCCAGTCCTTGCTCTTGTCTTTATGCTCCCTCACTACTGACATGCTTCTTGTTTGCTGGGGGTCTGACTTGAGACCCCAGGAACTCATATCACAACTGCACTGAATTAGGAGGTACTTCTGAGCTTACTCTCTTTTATCCCAAAATTTCCCACTGTGGACATTTCAGCTGAAGGAATGACACCCTCTGGTTTCCAGTGGGTCTGGCACAGCTCTGAATAGAACTGTGGCACATTAATGAGAGAGCAGTAAAATGAAAATAATTTGTTTTCCAAACTTCACAATGTTTATAATAGTTTGTGTATATATATATATCTATATATGTGTGTGTGTGTGTGTATAACACATATGATAATACAATTTATGTCATATAAATATTACTTGCATTTTTATGCCTGAGGATTCTTCACAAATTTATAAAAATCTGTTTATCCTTTGTCTCTTCTAAAAAGGATGTTTTGAGGATTTTTTTTTGGAGGAGGAAAGTGTCAGCCATGTCTACAGTTACATCAATTTACTTGTTTAACAGACACATTAAAAACTAATGTAAAATGTAGCAGGAACCATTTTCACCCAGCCATCAGACTCGCTGAAGCAATTCACTGTTTACATTACTGGTTCATACCTTCATTTTGCACAAGAGAAACTACATCGTTTCATCTGCTCTGGTGCAAATCCTGCAGCAGTCTGAAATTCAAAAAAGGCCTGGTATTTAAAATATGAGGGATCCCTATTTGGCTTCAGAGAGTCAGTAACATGAAATCCTAACATTGCCTCTGTATTTTGAAAATGTTGGGGTTTAGGACCAAAAATAACCTGCTCTGCATCAAGTGCTGGTTTGCTTTACTGCTTTTTTTTTTGCTTTTTTTTTCCTCCCTCCACTTCTCCCCCCCATCCAGGCTGGCCTCCACTCTTTATTTGTATAAATAATTGAGGATGCAATTATTTATGGCTGCACATAAGGATTCTAGATATCTAACTATCTATCTGTGCCCACAGATCAGATAGTTTGTTATCTATATCACTATTTGCACCTGCAAGTCATTGTGCTTGGAAATTATCTCCTCATCTAATTGTGTGCACAAACAGAGGTTGAATTAAAGCTGCTTTAGAAAGAAAGCCCCTTCTGTAGAGTGCACAGACATAGTACATCCATGGGTTTTAGGTTTTTCACTAGATTAATGAAAATACCTGCTCCCATCTGAAATATTTTGTTTTGAGCACCTTCTCCATTCTTTCAGGTCCACATGTAGGAGCTGGTAAAAAGTGGTTGGGTGTAAGCACTGAACAGCCCTTGGTACTGGGTTGGACAGCACATGTGATGTGTAATCTGAGTTTTTTGCTACCATTGTGTTGCCTTTGAGGAAAACAACACAAAGGCTGACCGAGAGCCTCTGAAAAGTGAGCACATTCATGATGTGCAGCACTTCTCTGAGCAGAAACCCAGCCCCAGCTCTGGTCCTGGCACTTCCTCTTGCTTAAACCCCAGCCCTCTATCTTGGGCATTTTCCTTCTGAATCATAATTGTGCAATCTGTTTCTCATTTTAGCACAAAAATCTTCTCGAAATGGAGCAGGCTAACTTTAAACAAGCTGCATTTTTCATGAATCAGGTTGTAAAGTTCACTCTGCCAGAGAGGAGGCATGTCCTTGCAAAATTCTGCATTTAAAAAAAAAAAAGAAAGGAAAAAAAAAGGTTATCTAAAGATGGATGGTATTACATATCCGGCTTACAATTGCATTTTTCTGTAAACAGAACAGGGTTAGAAAAATGGATCTCAACTGTTCAAAATACTTGTGAACAGCCAAGAAGAAATGATGTTTACCATTTTACGAACGCTACGGATACTTTATTGTCTGAGTGGCTTCCATGCACTCCAATAAATTTAAATTGGATATTTGCTGTCCAAATTGACAGTGGGTGATTAAGCCAAAAATAAGAGCATTCGCCTTTAAATTTTAGCTGTGGCATTGTGTTATATTCCCAACATTATGTTACGTTGCATCAAGGCAGTCACTACAGACCAAAATTTTGATGGATATAAAGCAGATCAAAAGGGTATAGTGATTTTGAAGTCAGTGACAATAGATGCCTCAATATTTGTACATTTCTGCTAAAGAGACTTGCATTATTTTGTCAGTTTGTTTCATTTTCGGGGTATTCAGAAATGATATTCATTCTTTGATATAAGCCTTAAATTGTACAATTTAAGAAAACTGACTGAAAAAGATAAATTAAATGGGTAGAAATATTTTCAAATCAAAGAACAACTGACATATATAAAAATGATGTATGTTTCTTACATAGTCCACAGGGAGAATTCTGCAGGCTTGCTATGATCTCTACAATTTGCCTCCGGGCAAACGAGGCTTTGGGATATTCTATTATTCCTTTGGTCTGTTTATCATGGAAACTGATGTACAAATCGAAGGTTCTTTTGGACCTTTCCTTTCGCTTTCCTGGGTGTGCTGAGAATGAACTTATCACCTGTCCTCACCTTCAGCGAAGTGCTTTGGGGAAGGTTCAGTGACCAATAATCAATTATTATTGAGAAGCAATCAATTGCTAATCTCCATAATTATGCACATCTAAACACTATGAACAAGAAAGAGAAACAAAGCTGCACTCCAAGCATTGCCTTGTTAGCAGTATTTTGTTAACACAGGCTCTAAAAAAAGCTGCCGCAGCTGGTAGCACAAATGTGTTTCCAGTATTCAGGCCATCAACGTGATTCGTCGCTAAATGTATAGAATCAGCTTCTTGCTAAAAACTACAATTACAGGTGATATACAGATTGAAATCACAGGGCTGGTTTGTCGAAGAAAATTGTCCTAATGATGGGTTTTCGGATCGGGAATGCAGCTCTTTTCTTCCTCTGTGATGGGTACTGAAGGCAGCTGCACCTGCCTCTGTGCTGTATTCTGCCGCACTTAATGATATCTGATGATATCATTAGGCAAAGTGTTCATAAACAGATGTTGAGCCTGTGCCTAAATGCTGTCAGATGAGCGGTTGCTGGCCTGAAACAGTATTATTTATATAGAACATTTACGTTTGTTATGTTAATAACCCCACTATTAGCTCTCTGGATGTTGCGATAGGAATGTAAATGTAGTTAATATGAATAACAACCTCTTTACTCTTTGTGCTGCAGTTGAGTATAACTTTTAGGCTTTTAGAGAGAAACAAAGATTCCCCCCACCAAGTCCTTTTGACTTCATGATTTTTTTTGGCACCGTTCGAAATTTTGATCAGCAGATAAATGGTAAGAATCTGTAGGACAGATGTTAAAGACTGGAATTTGTTTCTCTTAACACTTCACGTTTTCAAGAAATTCGAGTATTTATGTGTTTTCTGGTAATTCCCGGACCCAGTTCATTACCCTAATATGTCAGAGTTTTGATTGTAGGCACTAAATTGACAAACACCCATTAAAAATAAAAATAAAAAGTATTACAGCAACTAGATTTATCATCTCTATTTCTAAAGATTATCTTCCCCGATTGTTTAATTTATTTCACAACAATAACTAAATATTGGGGAGACCACTTCACTCAATATTCATCTTTTTTTGTTTAATCTTTCAGTCTGCTGTTGTTATAGCGGTGCTTGAAATACTGCTTTACAATTGCTGAGGGTTTATTTAGCCAAAGTTGCATTTTATACCTCATAGTTAATTCATGTAGAGTAAGTTATGTAAATTTTGACAGTCATCAAAATGTGCAGTGTTTCTCTAAAATACAGCTTACTCGCGATAGCTCTGTTATAAAAATATCATTGGTGCCTTTATAATTTTATTTCGTATTTTAACTCTTTCTGAATTGGGTTTGGGAGTAGAGGTGCATGTTGCAAGGAGGGGTTTCTTGTTGGTTTCTATCGCAGATGATGCTGGTGTTTCTGTTTTAAAGTGAGATCAACTGATGTGCTGCTCTAACCATGCTTTGGAGCCACAGCAAACTGCTCCCTCCATTGTGTGTATTAATGCTTTTATAGCCCTCCCTGAGCAGGGAAATGTTGAACATATCACTGTCAGAGAATGCCTGTAGCATTATTCTGCTTTTTCACCCCCATGTGAAATCCTGGGTGAAAATCTTGGGTGGTTTTGTTCACTTACCCTGAAAATCTGTAGTGCTCCCCTTCATTTCTCAGTGAGGAGCCTGCCCCATGTTACACTGAAGGGTGCAGTTATGGGGCAAATAAATGTTTGATGCCTCTCAGAAGAAGAAATGAGATAGGAAGTCCCAGTGTTTGACTATCCAAGAGGACAATGAAAGGGCCAGTTTGACCCTTGGAAGGGAATGGAAAGATGCACGATTAAGAGAATTGGCTGCTTGGGAAGGGAAAGAGGAAGGAATACGAGAGGAAAAGCCAGGATTTAGGAACTGGTTTTGAAGAAGAAACCCATAGCCTTTTCAGGTAGTAGGTCAGGCAGGAACCCAGATGCCTCCAGTGCCATTAAACCATCCAAGTTTCCTTCTCAGGTGGACAGAAAATGCTGGTAACTGGTTAGAAACATAACAAATTTGTTTACTGTGTGTATTGGGGCTCAGCTCTTGAAGGAGTTGAGGTACCACCCTGAGGAACATGGGGGAGGATGTAAGATGGGAAAAGCAATCCTGTGCTGCTGCTTTTTGGCTTGTTTTTTTTTTAGTTTGTTTTCTTTTTGTTGTTTTGTTTTTTTTTTTTTTTTAAGGTGGAAACTCCTTTGGCCCAATGCTTTCGCAATCTACAAATTCACTGAGATTATTTTAATTAGGCTGATAATGAGGACACCAGGGCATGTCTTCAAACATGTTTATACTTTTAGGACCTGAAGTGTGAGTGTGTGTGTACTTGAAAGGAAAATATTTCTCTAGCTCCATCTTGTCCCACCTACTGTTCATGAACATAATCTATTGTAATCAGTGGGAATCAAGTGAATATTAAGGCTAAAGAATCACATCATGAAAGAAAGATAAATTTTGTACAATAGACCCATTAGAATTTGTGAGTAATCAGCCTTTCAAGAAGAGACTTTGGAAAGCACAATGTAAATTCATTGCTATTTCCCCTTAAATATTTATTATATGTTGTATTATTAGGTTATCTGATATTAGAAAGGAATAAAGAAAAATGGCAAAACAGGATATTAAAATTCTTACTTTTTATCTCCTTTCTTTTGCTGACTGTTATTTTTAGATAGGTCTGAAAGAGGCAGCAAATGTAGACGCTACTGGGCTTTAAACAATTTAAAAATCTGGAATTGGATCTGAACTTTGTAGCGTCTGCCCGATTTCAAATGAAAAGCAGGATTCAGTAAACCATTTTAAGTAGAACTGGTTTAATTGTGCTCAAATTCGTGGGGATTTGCTTGCTTTGAAGAGGTACATTTTTGTGCAGACCTCCAGTGTCTGATGGCCTGAAGGAAAGCTGTCTAACCGAAGAAAGAGAAGTGTAATGCTGGCGTGCATTAGTGGTGATGTTAACATATCACACTATCAGTTCATGTTGTGATGAGAACTGTTATAAGTGCTTGGCAGAAATCACAGGTTACATCACAAAACATGCAAGACCAGAGAGGTCACTGTTTTAGTTATCAATAATAAATCCTCTGAGTTTTACTTTTGCAGCGTTCAGACAGTCCCCCACCCCCAGGTGAACGCATATTTCTGCCTCTAGTTTTTGTTTGATTCTTTCTTCGTAGTATCCTGGTTATTGCATGGCTCTATTTATAATAAATATCTATGGACTGGATGAGATTTCTTTGTTTCATGTATCACTGCTGGTTCCTACAAAAACTGTCACAACTTGTTCTATTTCTCACTAAATACCCGTTCTATTTCTGTTTGCTGCAGTGCTGCCATTCAGCAACTTCAGGTGTCTAAAATAAAGCTTTTAGGTTAAAACATTTCAGTGTTTTGCGCCAAATTCTATGATTTTACACTGATCAAAAAGCCAGACAAGGTTTCCTTAAGCCAATCCATCAAGGAAATTCACTGGTATGATGAGTGAAAGACAGCCTGGCTCATCAGATTATTAATGAGATAAATCTTATTTCATTAAAAACAATGTGGGTTTTGTCAGTCAGTGGTTTTGTTGTTTATTAGCAAGAATTTAGTTAAACTTCCACTGATGTACTCATAGCAACAGTGCACAGAACAACATTTTGAGAAGACAGTGCTAAGATAAAGACAGGAATGGTGATTCCTACCTGAAGGAGCCAAAATTTTATTTCTTTCTTCCCTGAATTTCAGAAGTCTAATTTTATAGATGCTATATATTTATAAATTATATAAAAGATCCTTACTTCATCAGGTAAGGATTTGGGGCCACAAAATAGGAATGAAGTCAATTCTGAGATGAACTCTGCTCAGAAATTAAAAGTCTCTGTGCAGTACAAATCTCTTTACAGTCAGTGAAGGCAGAAAACCTGGTAACCATCCAGAGGAGGCTGTAGCCTCTTTAGTCCAATGTCAGACCCACTATGAGAGAGAATTCATTAAAAAAAGAAAAAGAAAGAAAGAAGCTAGAGGATAAGAGATGCTGTTTCTTTTTTTTTTTTTTTCTTGGTTTGGTTTACTTTCTACTTGCACCTTCCTGGGAAAGGAGTAGGAAGAGCTATTTGCGTGTTGGGTACCAGTGGCACAAACATTTTTCTTATTGGGGCTGATGCAGCAAAACTGAGCTCAGTGAGCTGTGCTAGAGGTGGTGAGGAGAGGGAGGAGAGGGAGAAAATCTTGTGAGCAGATAGGTGAAGTTACATTTCTCCATAAGGACATCAGGACTAGGTTTCGCAAAGCCTGTCCTGCTGTACTGATGGGATGGCAGTCCCCTGCAAGGTGTGGTGGGTTTTTGAGCCCTGAGGAAGGAAACTGCTGCCTGGCTGGGGAGGAATGGCAGCAAAACCTGGGTTTGTGCAAGGCCTGAACTGAAATCTGTCTTTTCATAGCAGTGCATCTGCTGGAAATCATGGGCATGTCCATAGCTCCTACAGCTCCTACAGTGATGGGCTGCCTGCACCTAAAGATCCACATGTTTTCAGAAGCTGCAGGGCTCATTCCACAATGTTTCAGTGCATTTCTCTTCTGCAGCCTTTTCCATTAGGCAATGGAGCTGGATTTTTGGCTAAAGCAGGTAATGCACAGTAAAATACTCTCTTCTCTATGGGTTGCTTGTTGTGCAGATCAGCCTTGCAGCCCATTACCTGAGTGGTTTTGGGTGGATCATGAAGATAAAAATAGGATAAAGGTGACCAATGTAGTCTTCCAGAGAAATACAAACCCAGCCTAATTACATCTGAGTTTCTAGGAAAGCAATGACAAGTCAGTGGAGTTCCATATGGGACACTCTTGATTCCTGAGTTGTCTTCCCATTTCTTCTCAACTCTAGCATTTTTTCCATTGTTTCCCAAGGTTGTGGAGACTGGTCATGGAATGATAGTTCTTTTGAGTTAGTGACTATTCCCCAACTAAAATATAAAATTTCCAAGGACTATGTGTACTTTTGTGAATACGTAGCGTGCACTTTATCAGAAGTTAACAGAATATTATATCTCCATATTTTGATGTTGAGCTTTGGTGTTGAAAATATTCCCTGCACAGAAAAAATAATAACATTTTTCAAGAAGGTCATAAGATATTCCCACTTTTTTCTCCTTTGTTTTCTCTTAATTTATTTTGAAATGCCATGTTTTATTCAAATAGGAGATTCTACCATAAACTTGGATGACATACGTACAGCTTCTAAAAGACTCTCTGCATCTCATTGATTTCTACAGCATTTTATTATAATTTTTTTTTGTAGGTGTGAAAGTAGAAGATTTCAGAGAGGTAGACACTAATAAATTCTCCACCACCTGTTTCTTAGTTGAAAAGTTACTTCTGTTTCTGTTTTGTTCAGGTTTTTGGGTCCAATATGAAAGCAGGCTTTTCAATAAGATGACTTCAGATAAAATATTTGAAAACACTAGATGAATCATTATTTTCTGTTGTGAACTGAGGGAATTTTTTTCAATTAAAATATTAAAATGTAGGCCCATCAGTGGATGGTACATAGCATTTACTCAGATCTTTTGAGTGCACAGCTGGTCATGTCTGATAAGGAGGTACTTTAGAAAGAAAGAGTTCTTTACCAAGGTAGGCTAAGGTAGATTGTGGTGTTTTCATATTTAAATGCCTTCAGTGATGTCTCAGTTTGAGATAATATAAGGAATAAGGAGCAATCTGTAGTTTTTTTGTTTGTTTGTTTCGACTGTCATTAAGACAACATCTTGCCATTATTATTTCATACCTGAATTTTCTGTCAAACAAGATGTAGCAGGATGTATGATATATATGATATACACAATGCTTTCGTGTTATTTTCATGAAAGAGGGAGGGGTCATTTGAGCACCAGAATCTATGGATAAAATCAGTGGACCAACTCTTCTCTCTCTCTCTCTCTTCTGGAGAAGGATGTTGGTTCAGATACAGGTAGGAAGAGATCACAGAGCAGACGATTTTGTGGAGTCAGAAAGCAATTTCACTCCTCTTTTGCCTCTGTTTAGCTCACTGAAAAGGTGCAGCCTAAATTATTAAAGACATTGGCAAGCGAAGGACAGAAGGAGTTCTCATCTTCTAACTGTCTTGTATAATTTTAACTTTTTCATATGTTTTTTAATTCATCTATATCTAAATTCCTGGTTTCTTGAATACTTTGCACACCATATTTTAAATAATTCTACCCTCACCAACATTAGATTCATACACCACAATAAATAAATATTTGATCTCCTTCACTGGTTTTTGTCAGATTTTTTTTTTAAGAGGTTGTTTGCTTTGTTTTTTAAGCATAATTTGAAGAGGAGATATGTAGGCTCATGGGTTTCATCTAATAATAAGAGAAGTTTGATAGCCAAACACAGATGCTTAAGTTTTACAGGCATAATTTTTAGCAAGTAGTTCTCGATTCTTGTGCGTGGCAACAAATCTCTATAATTAATAAAAGTGAAATTATAGACAGTGTATTTGTAACTATTGATATGAGGAATAGATCATTGGCTTTTGCTTACTGCTACTGGTCTTTAAAAGATGGTTATGTGAGCAACAACATAGAAATATATCCCTTCACTGCTTTAAAAATAAGAAAACTCAACAATTACAGTAGATTAAAGATGGCAAATGAAGTTCTGTGCGGTTAAACCAAAGTGATGTACCCATCTGTCTCATCAGTATTTCCCTCAAACAAAAATATCTGGGTTTTCTGACCTGCTGGAGAATATGTCAACCCATTTAAAGTCCTCCAGGCCTGATGGCTTCGCCACGTCCTGCCAGAAGTCGGTCTCCTCTGTAGCTCAAAACGCGGAGAATTCAACGCAAGCCTGGATTCCTGTACACTAAAAGGTAGAGCTGGAGGGCGAGAAAGCTCAGTGTGAGATAGGCAGAGCGTTAGACTCGCCACCTCCCCTGAGCCCTTGGTTCGTCTTTACCCTCCTACAACACATGAGAAACAGCACAGAATGCAGAGCAGCAAGAAATCGCCGTCCCCAAAATGTACTAGCAACGTGATAATGCTGGCAATATGAGCTATATCATCAGCTGATGTAAATCAATGTAGCTGCAAGAGAATTTATAATCCTTTATAGCAGTTGAGGATCCAGCCAACGGTTTAGGAAAGAAAATGCTCGGCTTTTTTTTTTTTTTGGGAGATATCAGGGAAACTGGGGAGGGACTCCCGCTGGGGGATGACAATAGTGTGAATAAAGGAGGGATACCAGGTAGACCAGCAAGGAAAACGCAGCTCCACTGGCTCAGTAATCCTTGAATCTTATGGCATTGGTTTAATGAGATCTCTTCATCTTGAAATTAAAGTACAAGGAGTTTTTTACAGAGAACAGTATTCAATAACAAAATATTAAATGATAAACACAGATTGCTTAAAATCAGATGGGCCATTTTAAGAAAAAGCATTTTAGCTCATCATGATATGTAGCACCTTATTTAAATTAGGAGGTGTTAATTCTTAGCTTGAATAATATATTAATATAATATGTAAAGTGAATGGCATTGTTAATCACAGTCGCGCCTGGAACGACTTTGCTTCTGTGCACTGAATGTTAATTTTGCAAAACATTAATTTCAAAGATTTTGCAGCAGTGCTTTTGTAATTAAATATTAATGTCACATGTTATTGCAGTAGCATGTTTATGAAAGCCGGCAACACTTCAAGTCAACTCATTTGTTTTTATATTTATTCTTGTACATCTGCAATCCCTTCCATTTCACAATTTCAAAGTGAAGGCCATTTTGAATAGTCAATATGTGAACATTTTTCATTGTAAGCGTTTTTTAACATCCAACAGGGTAAATATTTAATGTTGTGTTTTTAGCTGGTATAATTTTTCAGAAAATTGGCTATAACTTTTAACAACTCAAAGGTACCTAAACTGTCTACATTTTTGGCGAAAGTGATCTGAAAATAATATAGCAATAAACATGATGAAGCTGTGAAAAAATACTTTAAAAATTAGAAGCTTTTTTCTGAAAGTTTGACTTCCAGAAGTTGCGATTTCCCAGCCAAGTGCATTCTGGTGCCATTTTATTACCTGCGGTGTCGTGACTTTACATCCACTTGAGTCATTTCAGCAAACACAGGGCTGACTTTGGAGTAACTTTTGCAAGTCGTGTGTTTGCATTAGTGCTGGAGAAATCACATCTGCAGTGGATTGCTTAATGATTGTTGTTCAGTATTTTAAAATAAACATTTTCTGTTTGTGCCCTAAGCCATTTCACGAGCACCGGGAGGATTCAGACTCAAACCATTTTCTATTAGGGCCAAATTGTAAGGGCAACCAAGTTTGTCAGTGGCTTTTATTGACATGTATGCAATATATACGTGCCTGTATTGGTTTGCCCAGGTCTGTTTTGACCAATTTACTCTATCTCACGATCTTGCCTGTGGCTCTTCAAACCTGTGAATTACATTAGTCTAAAAAGAAAGTCATTTCCATTTCAGTATGTTGGCAAGAAGAAATTTGTTCAAGGTATCATATTTTAAACCTTTCTTAGTCCCTTCATCCTCCCTTCATATGGATACAGCAAAACAATTTGGCAGAGCAAATTGTGAATTATAAAATATGTTATTTATTCTATGACAAAATATATGAACAATCAAGATGCATTGTTTAGTTACAGGCACATTTAATAGTTAAAAATTATATCTGCACCTGATGTTGCATATTAACAGCTAATACCATTTGACAGTGATGAAATTAAAGGATGAAGAAGAGATACAAACTACATTTTACAAGCATGATGGGTCTCCAACAATGCCATTTAAATATTATTTGTCACTATTTAAAATGAACCTTTCCCCTTTAAGCTATGCCATTATGCTCATTTGTCCTGTCACCACTGACAGGCTCTATGAGTCACACACAAAAATGGTCATTAGGTACTGCATCTTCATCTTATTTAAAAAAATAGAAAGCATTCTGATGCCTCTAAAAGCCTGTAATTATTTTCATCCGAGGAGATAGTGTTGCTTGGAAGGTAATTTAATAACCTTTTGCATGTACCTGGGGAATGCCTCTCTGGGGAACCAAGGTGCCGACATGCCATTCAGTCGTCAAAACATGACCTTTAATGGTTGCTTGGAGAGAAGTTAGCCTGGAACGTTGTACACAGCGCGATGCTAATTCTGCTCTCTAATGTATGCAAAATTTAGTTCTTGAGCAATGATCTTTGTAAGATGAATTAATATAGGTACTGCTCCAGGAAACAAAAGAAATTGCAGTTGTGAGAGCTTTTCCCCACCACGATCTTTTTGCTATATTGTTTTGAAGGAGAGCCTGAGCTGTCTGATTTTTTTAAA
>VZRX01013204.1:20859-37878 GCA_013398075.1 Notiomystis cincta | reverse complement strand
CATTTTTTTTTTTTTTTAATGCATAATTATTAGTATAACCAAGCTAGGCAGAAGGTACTGTAGGCGTTTGTTAGGAAAATCATTTCAGTAAGGTCAGGGAAGAGCTTTAGGTGAACAAACCCCAAAGATAGTCAGGATGTGCCTTGGTTCCTTGTGGAAAATCAGAATAATGGAATGTAAAACTGAAGGTAGTCATACCCATGTAGATGTGGCCCTGTAATTTCATTTATTTCTCTGCTGAAATGCAGTTTGGAGGCTGGAGCAGTCCAGCAGGTTGTCCTGGGTAATCCCACCCTCCACCCAAATAACACAATTGCTTTGTCACCTGCAGGCTGCACTGTCCAGTGGGACTCAGGGTAATCTCTGGAGTAATTTGTGGGCAACTGCTCAGTGTCTGGCCACTGTGGAGTCAAGGACAGTAAAATTGATGGGAATATTTGGCATGTATTAGGTCAGGACTACTTAAATTCAATATAGCCCTAATCTAAGAAATGGGAAAAAAACCCATACCACAATTTAGACTGTTTTTACTTCTTGGATGCTATGAAAAAAAATGTAGGAAATTTACCTCTGCAAGTCAACATTGTAAATTTTATTTATTTATACCTTATTTTTTATTTATGTATTACACATTTTACATTTTGTACGTTTTTTATTGCGGACACGTTTCTATGTTGCAAAGCAAAGGAAGAAAGATCTACTGAGATTATAAATTAAAAACGTATTTTTAACTGCTTCTGTCACCAAAAGCTAATTTTTGCTTGGCCAATGAGTGGTAGCATTCTTAAAAAAGTTTCAGTCAAAACCAGGGTTATGAATAGAAGGGGACACTGAGGAAAAAATAGTTAATTGATTGGTGTGGGTGATAGTTATGATCACATCCTGTTTCTTTAGACTCTGATTATCACAAAATGACATACTTCAGTTAAATCAGTGAGGTGATCCAAAAGCTATAAGAAACACATGTATATTAGCACATTTACTCTATTTTTGCACGTTTTCCTTCTTCACTGCAACTGAGAATTTAAAATATTTTTAAATTTCTTGAATGACTTCTTAGTATAACCAAATTATGTTCCCAAATTACAGAACACAGCTAAAATAATTTCTGGATGTATGATCCCCAGCCTGTTGGTGGTTGAGTATCTACACATTCTGAAGATGAAGGTTCATCCTTGCCATGTACCTGTTCTTAAGCACAAAACCAAATTCTATCCCACATTTAATTTGTTTTGGTTCCCCAGTAACTGACCATGATCCCAGTCCAGCATCTACTCACAGATTCAATAGGAATCTGTTCACTTAATTGGTATTACCTTTGGCCAAAAATAGGTTTGTTATTAAATCTTTGTTAGATTCTTTAAGGTCTATCGCCTGTAATTGATTCAAAAAAGTTGCTTTTGTGTCATTGTTTTCCACAATCAAAATAAATATGAAGTTTGTAGCAAGGTTAGTAGACCCTGGCTTTAATCATAGTCCCAGGGGGCAGGAAATACATGAAGTACAAGGCTTTTCATACCCAGATAAGATCCTTTCCATTTCTTTCTCAATTACATCGCTCTTACAAGATAGGCCCTTAAAATGTCCTGTTTTTAATTTCCTTGTCTGAGTCTTTTAATTAAATTAGACAATCCTGTGCATTAGGCTAGAAAGAAGTTGTGAATACCTGGAGCTTTGCAGCAGCAAGGAGGTAAACATGAAAAATCTTGCTATTAACATTGAAGGAACTCTTCATCTGTGTGAAATTTGTCTGTGAATAAGATTATTAAGAAAAAAATCCAATATAATAATGAGTAAAGGTTGTCAGTTAAACAATTTATTTACAGGTTAATTCTGGGATATTTTCTGATAACACTGAATTGCAGCACCATGTCTTTTCATTTTGCTTTGATCCATTCTCTTCATATCTGCTCCTTTAGCAGTGTTGTGGAGATGTCTGTTCACTGAGACAAGATTTTACGTAGGTTATTGATTTGGATTTGTATATTTGTATATACATTTAAAGTGCTTTTCTCTAGATCTCAGAGATTTGGAATGGAATCCTGTGGCTTATCCAAACAAGAATTTCATGTGCAGAAATGAAACATGAGATTCCATCTAAGTTCCTATAACTTTTTAGCTTCTTGGCTGCAAACACACTTTCCTGTTTGATAAGGGTGCAACTGGAATGTGACAATGATGTAATCCCAATTAGAAATCTGATGCAAGACAAATGTCTGAAGCAATTAATAAGGTTTGTCTCAAGCAGAGCTTTCCAAGGACTGGTACTTCTCTGCAGTCACTTTTCCTTGCTAACCCAACAATAGATGAGTATCCAGTCATATTTTCATCTCATTCAAGAAATGAACCCTCTTGCAGTCAAGTGGATTAATATAATCACTGGCATCATCAGACTACTTTACTTAATTCACTAACATCAACTTGCTGTTGCTGAAGCTGAGTGGTGACTCTAATTTCTGCTCCTAGATATTCTGGGAAAAGCCTTAAAATAAGGTGAAAATTGTGTATTTTTATTTTATGCTCTTTATTGCATATTGGAATTGCTACAGGGGCGTGGTGCTGAGACTTGGAACATCACGTGGTACCTTGGGAATAGAAATAGGACATCGTTTAGATTGGCAAGTTGGCTCAAAACCAGTGTGTATTCAGAGGGCAGAATCATTATTTTAGGATAAGGAGGGAAGACAGAAAGCTGTATCCAATGCTGCATCTTGATTCCTGCTGCCATGAGTGCAGTGTCTGTGGTCTGGCTATGCCACAGGTCCTGCTTTGGTTTGTAGCACAAGACAGAACAACAGCACTTTGTCATGTTCATACCATGGCAAGGGGTGTGTTTTACAGCCCAGGTGACCCAGATCAGGTCAAGATCAGACCCAGACACAGATCAGGAGAAGTTTAAACATCTGCTTCATTGACTGAGTGTGCTCTTGTTGGAGAGTTTCCCTAAAACATCTTGGTAAACCACACTGAATTCACAACACATGCAGGTGAGCAGCTCTAACCATTGTCCTCCAAAAGAGGAGAAAAAACCCAGTGGGAAGAAAACACAACCAGTATTAACTGTGACATTGCTGTGATTTTATAGCCTTCCTTTAGTCTGTTACAGAGGAAGAAAATAGCACACTTTAATGTCCATAATTATGTGTCCTACAGAAATTTGTGTCATGCAAGCTGCAAAGGTGGGAAGAAACTTTGCATAACTTGGTGCATTCCATACAGAATTAATCAATTCACTCAGATGTATAAAGAAGAAGGTACAAAGGCACCATAAATAAGCATTCACAAAGGAAATGATGTATTGATTTTAATCAAAGGAATTTTCTTCTATGATATAAAAATGCAGGTTGGTATCTGTTCAGTGAATATTGTCTTTTACCAAAAAATACCTTGTGGTTATTATATTCAATTATCTCATTAATGATTCCTACCTAAGCCTGCTTGCCTCCTTCAGGCAACCTGAAAAGAAATTTTTTTAAAAAATTTAAAAATTGGGTGCCTGTATCAGTATTCCCAGAAAAGCATTTCTCTTGTAACATAAAACAAAGGGGTGCAAGCTCTTAAAGATCTTAAAAAGTTTCAAGGCCCTTTGAAGAACAAAAGAATAGGCAGTGCCATGCCAAGGGGAAAGGAGGAGTGGAGACCAGTAACACAGAAGACAGTTTGTTTGCAGACTTGAGCTAAAAAAATGATTATGAAACCCTAACTCACAGTGTATAAAGAAACCAGCATGACCTAGAAATAAGCATCACAGAGCTCTGACACTTAGGTGTTGCTTAAACTGTAAGACACAATACGGCTGGGACATCCATATGTAGTATGTGTAGAGGAGCACAGGATACACCCAGGAGCTTCCCTCTGCTTTGAAAAGAGCTTGATCATGTGTCAGAGGGACTAATAGTGCTAAAATAAATGATATTTATCTTTAAAGAATTATTTTTTTTTCAATGTAACTTTTAACTCAGTACTATGGATCGTGTTGTTGTAAAAATAAGAGACTTAATTCCCTCTCAACCTCGTTATCATTTCATGTAGAGATATTTGTAATCAAGTTTTTGTAATCAAGGAAATAAAGGTATTGCTCACTGCACATCCTTTTGAGGTTCTCATGGTCAAAAGAGTCTTAGGAGGAGATCAGGAGAAAC
Organism: Notiomystis cincta; assembly: GCA_013398075.1. Taxonomy (NCBI): domain Eukaryota; kingdom Metazoa; phylum Chordata; class Aves; order Passeriformes; family Notiomystidae; genus Notiomystis; species Notiomystis cincta. The sequence continues at coordinate 33,736 of VZRX01013204.1, read as the reverse complement.
AGGGGAAATGTGGTGTAGTTACAGTGATCTGTGTGGTGGGGATGACACCCTTATTCTTTATTCAGCTGTGAATATCTGAGTGTGGTTCACCACCCTCCCTGGTGATGGCTCCCTAACTTTAATGTTGTTTTCCACAGAATAAGGACACATTCATTGGTAAAACAGGCAGCTGTCTTCTCCTGCTCTGAGTGAACCTGGAACTTAAAGATATTGTAGAAATAATAACATGCTCTCTCATTATAGCAGTAGCTTAAGAGAAGTCCAAAAACCTTTTCTGCAGCCTTCCTCCCCCTGCAACTCTTTGTCTTTATTTCATTGGCCACTTACTGGCTTTTTTTCTTTTTTTTTTTTTTTTTCCTAATCCTGATTTTTCTCCTTGTAGTTTCTCATCTGGCTCCCATTCTTACACCACTCAGTGGTTACTTGTGTGGCAAACGAGCAAAAAACTTGGCAGTTGTTGTTGGGGTTAATGTGGAAAAATAAATCTCATGTAATGCCAGTGTGGATTTACTTCTCATTCTTAATGGCACCAGCAGATGTTTGAGGAATCCTAGACTTCCTGAGTGCCTCCATCTCACAGCTGGCACCTCTTGGTGAGGTCCTGGTGGTGGGGGACATGTGTGCTGTATCCTTACACTTTGATTTACAGACATTTCTGCCTCTGGCTGGAGATTGTTCTCACCCTTCTCGCTCAGCCCTCGCCACATCCCACTGTATCAGGTTCAGTGCTTTTGCCATTTCTTCTTCTGCCCTCTCATGCCAGCACCTTGAGAGGGTTTTGGTTTCAGTCAGGCTCTCAGCACCTCTCTCTGTGGGGAAGGTTTCCTCAAATATCAGGTATCTCTGACATATTCAGCTTTTCAGTGTGTGTGCCAAAGCTCTTGAGATGCAACTTTCATAAGGAATAATATTGTGGGGGTTATTTGCTCTCTCTTCTGTAGTGGTGGGAGCCGCCTCTCTGGACACTGGCAACCTAAACCACAACCTCAGCTGTGACAAATATTGCTGAATATAAAATTAATATTAAAAAAACCCACAGTATGCTACAGTCAACTTGTGCAGTAAATGCACGTTACCAGGTGAATCAAGGGGCAGGAGGAACAAATCTGTCATGGACTAACACTCAACTGCCCAGCACAAATTCCCTGTGATGTCTGCTGGGACATGGAAACAAGTTCATGAATCTTTGAGATATTTTGATTTTCATGATAAGTCCTTTCTTCCATGGTACTCGAGATAGAAATCCTCTTAGTACTCTACTCTTTCTTCACAGGAAATCACTCTACTAATATCAGCTTTAGATGCTGACTGCTTTAGACATTGGTAGGTTGTTTGTGTTTGGGGCTTTTTTTAGGAGTAGCCCTTAGTGGCACTAAATTTAACAACTAACAACAGCATGTGCCTCACACTTGATAGTTCAGGCTATGGTGACAGCTTTTAGCAATTTGGAAAATCCCACAGGACCCAGAGTGGCACTGGCTGCTGTCTTCTTTGTTTGCATTTACTTTTCTGCTTTGTCAATTTGTTCTGTGGTTGCAAAAGTAAATCAAGAAATCCAGATTTAACCAAAATAAAGTAGTCATACCTCCCTACCATTCTTTAAAGTAACCTCCCCAGCAATAAGCCTGTTAACTGATGATAATCTTTTTGGGGGAAAAAAAAAAAAGTGTGTGAAAGTCTAATCTGAGAAGGAAAGGAAGGATGATAGAGATATTCAGCACTGCTTGGAAGAAATGACTATTGTAACACAGTCACTCAGGGTTATTTTTCCTCTTCTTTTAACTTACAGTGCTCAAGGCACCCTCCAAGGGTCCTGAGAGTGTGTTGTGATGCTCTTCTCACACATGCTCTTACAGCCCTTTTACTACAATCAATCATTGAAAAATATTTTTTGTGATTCAGTCTAATGCTTGGAGGGAGTTGCAGAGATAGAAAAGGCTATTGGCACTTGAAAATATTAAATGGATTACCCTTGTGGGAAAGCTCAAAATGCAATGGGTAGACATGGATAATTTTTTTTTTATTTCTCCACATACACAAGCAGTGAGAACATGATGTAAGGAAGCTGCAAGAAATTTTCTTTCTCTATGTTTTTCTGTTATCTGCTGCCACCAGGATTTGTAAATAGTTGAATGTAAAACAAATTAAAGGTTAAAAACCTAAACATGTGCATCGTGGCCTCTCCTGTACACTGCCCATAACTGGCCAGGAAGAGGTATGCACTGGAACTCTTGAAAAAGAAATAAAGGAGAATTTTGTGAAGCTTTGATTGAGGTGATACGATTTTTTTTCTTACTTAAAACCTGTTCATTGCAAAGCCCTTCCAAATGCAAATTATCTTAATTATCTACAGGAAGAATTTATCATCTGCAAAGTATTTGAAGTTTTATATTAAAAATTAAATGTATGTTTATATAGAGAATTTGATGTATTGACTTGACTATTCAGTCTTTACAGTTTTTCCTTGATGTTTGGGTAGTTATCCAAAATATGGCACTGCCTGTTGCTTCCTGCAAGACATCACACATCCATTAGGGGATGCTGAGAAAACCATTCCTTTCCTCTCTCTCAGGTAGAGAAGGGAGGTGTTTTTCACCTGAGCAGGGGCTGTTTGAGCCCTGGGGTTCTCTCCTTTGTCTCTCTCTCCTCTCTGCTCCCTTTGAGCACGGTGATAATACAGGCTGCAGGAGGTTCCAACTTGAAATAAGCTGTCTCTGATGCTGCTAGCTAGGGACATGAGGGAAGCTGAAGCTGGTGGGGGGAGTCAAACACAAAGTGTTGGTTCATCTCCAGCAAGTGGGAGACTGTACAAGGAGGATATCTAGGACTAGAACACCCTGGGCTGGATGCCTGGGGTGACAGCTTCCAAGCAGAGGGAGCTGCCAAATGTAGGAGGTGAGGATGTTATGTGCATAATCTCTCCTCTTCCTTAGCAGCTATGCACTTTCCTGCCCTAGAGCTGGAAGAATTGGTTTTCCTTTCTGCTGCAAGCAGACCTTTTCGAGTAGATAAATCTACTAGAACTTAAAAAAAAAAAAAAAAGAAAAAGAAAAAAAAAAGAGAAAGGAAACAGGGAAAAAAAAAAGCAACCAACAAACACATGCAAATGGACTAAGTTAGAATTGCATATCCCATCTGCTTCGTTCATTTTTAGAATAAGGTTTTCATACCTTGTACTTCTCTTTTTTCATTAGTTGAAATAGCACTGCATTGTTGGCCACCTCAGTACCAGAGACAAACTAAATAACTATCCTGAGCATATGGAAAGTAAAATTTAAGGAAACAAACCTGCTTCTGCCAGAAATATCTTTTGTCTGTCTAAGGAACAGAAGAACTCCTAACCTGCTTTTGCAGTATAGAGAAAGCTTTAAAATTTGGCCATTATCCTGTAACCTTGTATCCCTGCAGGTGTAGGAGCTGTGAGCAGGAGTGGACATGGTAGCACTGTTGTGATCTAATGTGGCTCAGTTCCCTGCCTCAGCAGTGGAAGACCCTGAGGGAACAGCTGTAGGAAACAATTAGTAATTATTTAACCTGAGGATGAACACACTTATTGGCAATGACCTGGGAGTCCCAGCTGATGGGGGTTAAATATGAGCTCATGGTGGGTGTGCTGAGAAATGGAGAGCAGGGTGAGGGGGGCAGTGGGGGTCCTTATCCCCCCCTACACGGAGTGGAGAGGCCACAGCCCAGGTGCGCTGCCCAGGCTGGGTGGGGCACGGAGAAATGGGAGGAGATACAGCAGTGGCAGATTGAGCAGTTGCCCCAAATGACATCCTGAGAGGCTCAGGCTGGACATAATTAACAATATTTTATTAAGAGAATGGTGCAACACAAGAATGGGGTTCTTGAGGGACCAGAGAGTCTCCACTCTTGGGAATTTTCATGATTTAGCTGCACAAAACCACAGGTGACCTGATCTAGCATGGCAGTTGTTCTCATTGGAAAAGACCATTTCTGGTGTTCCCTTCTGAAAAACAACATCTCTGAGGTTTTCTGATGCTGTCTGGAAGGTTTGAGATGGGTGTTTTTCTGATATGCAAGGACAATATATTTCTGGTTAATGTACTTTATAGTTATCAGTACCCCACACACCCTTGCAATCATATATGATGGGAATTTCTTCCCTTTTTGTCCTAAAACATAGTTGAAGGAGAGGACAAAAGCAACCAGTTATTAATTTATACACATAAATGATTGATTGAACCCCTGGGATTCAATTTTGTTAATCAATACTCTGGAAATAGAACAAATTTAGCATCTTCCAGATTGTGTTGGCCACTACTATGTAGATGTAAAAGCTTAAATTTTTGCAGACTTTCAGTCATATTTTACTACCTGTTAACATTTAAAAAAAAAAATCTATGTATTGTTTTGGATAAAATAAAATTTTTCCTTAAGAAATATAGTTGTAATTGGAAAAGATCTTAATTTTTTTGCTAAATTTTGCATCCTTATTGGGTAAAGGCTGATGAAGGGATTAAGAAAAGGAACAAAAGACATGAATTGTGGGAATGGTTGTCCTCTGTACTCCAGACAAGTCTGGTGGGTCAAATCAAAGCATCTTTTAGCTAAATAAAATATGCACCACTGAATACAAGGGGGATGAATTCTCTGTATGATCTAGGTATACCCTGGGAAGAGTAAAAGCAGATTACAGATTGGGATTTAGATTACAAATTTAAGCATTGAGCATCAAACAGTTTAGTGATTTTTTTTTTTTTATATAAAGGCAATCAAGTCTCTTAATGAACTTATCAGTAATCAAAATACATCTTTGGAGTTTTGAACGAGTGCACATATACTTTCTTGAGCATATTTTTCAAGCAAGGGCTTGGAATGTCTGATTACTACAAATTATCCATATGTATGTAGGATTTGTGTCAGTACTTCTCATGCCACTGGAGAATGGATTTCCATTGAGTTTTCCCCTGTGGAAATCATAAGTCTGAACACCAGTATTATTTTTATTTTGAGATAAAATTAACTTTGTGCTTATATGATATCTTCAAAACTATGGTGTGCTCAAACATCAGTAGCAGACCTGAGAAACACTCCATTGTTCTTGTAATTGGGACAGTCAGAGCCAATTAATACAGCAGGCTGACTCAACTAATCAAAGAAAACACTTTTGGCTTGGGGAGTATAAAGGTCTTTGTGCAAATATTGATTTACATATCTATATCTATATCTTATATACATGCAGAGATGTTCACTGAATATCTCTATTAATAATAACAACATTTCTGTGAGGAAAAAAAAATATTAATTGGTGAGATTTGGAGGCCCTGCATCTATCTTGACAGCTTAGCATGGTTGTAGTGCTTTGAACTGCCTAAGTGTGCACTTTCCGTTTGCTCGTTCATCAGGACCCTTTGAAGTCGCTGTTAAACCAGAATCTTTTTCATGGGCCAGTTTATGCCTTTGCATAAAAATAAATGGTTCTCTTAAAACACACATGTTGGAATTCATGTTACTGGAGAGGAGATGAACTTTTCAAAAATACTCAGTCCTTTAAAAAGTGCCCATGGAACCACTGAGCTCCCAGTGTGTAGGTGGTGCAACATCTGTGTGTTGTCACACATTCAAAGCTATGTAATGTGGAATTCATTGAAGTAATTTTCTTTTTTTTTTTTAATATATGAAAAATTGTAAATTAAGGCATTTGGGTTTTTTTTTCTATGTAAAATGTATTTATTCAAGCCTCAGAAATTTATATGAGATGACACTTCGAAAAAAAATTCATAATAAACAGCTGCCTTTCCCCTGTGCAACTGATAGGATGGAGTGAAAGAAAGCACAATCTCCTGAACTTTTTCATAGATGAAGAACAACCTTTGTACTTGATGCAGTTAAGGACACAAGAGTTGTCACTGAATCTGTGGTTATCTCTGAGGTTTTCTGGTTTTAGGTCAGGTAAACCAAGGTAAATCATTTTGGGGAATATCTTTTCTTTGTTAACTCTGATAAACCCAGCTGAGCAACTGTCATGAATATCAATGGGAATTATGGCTTTAATTCCCTGTGTATCTCAAGGAGACAAGTTGTCTTCTGACAGCCTGTGTATTGTCACTTATCCAGTGCCCAAAAGGTAAATGAAATTTTCCTTGTTCAGACATCCACAGTAACCAAGATTCCAAGAAATTCACTAGATTTCTTGCCGGAAGGGGATTCACACGGGAAAAGTACCAAGAGAAAGCAAAAGGAAAGCAAATTTCATGAAGTGGCAATGTTTTGATATTTTTTCTACCTTTCTTTTTCTGATTTCAAGTCTATTTTACTGACAGATAAAAATTTTTGAGTACAATGAAACAATAACCTGTTTTCTATTGGAAGAGTGTCAATGTAGTGAAATCATTATCTATGTCTTAATAGAGAGTCTAAGGTGACAAATCAACCTCTTGAGGTCAAAGCTGATTCTCTAGATCAGAATTTATATCTATTTCATAGTGCATTGGGGGTGAAGCTTGCCTTGCCTTTGTATTTTCTATGCTTGCTTGGTAAATAAATGGAAGATATTATGTTGAAAGAGCCACACTTTAGGACCTTATAAAAAAAAGACATTTTGGGTTTGCTCAACTGCAGTAAAAACCTTGCCATTTCCTTTACTTCTTTGAGGATGGAAGTGTGGTGCTTTGCCTTTCCAAAAACCAAGATTCCGTGTCTGTTTCCCTCCATCCCATTTTCCTCCGCCAATGCCTCTCTCTGCACCGCTCGAGCTTCTGCTTAATTGTTCTTTTTAGACAAGCACATTTCACCGTATCCGAGTGCATTACTAACAAGCCACAGGTCTGCACCAGATGGGCAGGTGAAAAAGTGATTATGAGGTGTGTGATGATGGTTCTGTATCCATAATACATTCATCCCAAGGTTCACTGGCGCATCTGTTATGTACGTTGTTTTTCTTTTTCACTACTACCCTTAGAGATATTTAAGCAGGTGATTCTCTACAACTAAAAGACGATAAAAGAGAAAAAAAGTGAACAAGGGGTCTTTAAGGTGGCACCGCCAAGACGGCGAGACAGGCGTATTGCTGCTATAATGCCCCTCAGCAGCTCGTAGAAGATTCGGATGAATATAACAGTGTAATCATTTTCATTAGCAGGTTTTGGATTGATACTTGCTTGCATATTAATGCTGATTACCGAGTCTTGAATTTATCAGGGTGTAGCTGAACGAGCTGGTGCCATATCGAGGAAGGGGAGAGGTGGGAAGCACGACCTTGCCTTGTCTCTATTTTGCAAAAAGGCTCGGAGGGCTGGCAAGCCCAAACCCGATCCAGGTGTTTGAATTCCCCAAATATTCATCTGTGCCTAAACTTTCAAATGGCATGTGTCTGGAGAGGGCATTTTAATGCAATGCTTCAGTCCTCAAAGCAGGCATAACCCAAGTTTTAAAGAGGAAAGAAAAATATATTGATTTTCAAGGTGTTTTTAATTAAGTCATTGCTGATAAGCAGCTTCATGTAAGACTATTTTTTCTATTTTCCCCCATCAGTTATTCATTTGTTTTTATAAAACAACTTTGCAGAAGCTTTAGTGGTGCCTTTGTTTAGTACCAATTACAAAAAGGATTTCATGCAATTGAGATGTTTTCATTTAAAAACGTGGAGATTACACATGCAAATTCCTTGCTGGAAATGGGGAAAAGCAGTAAGGTATCCTTGGTTAACTTTTTAGTTATTTAAAAGTAGCTTGTTGGAGATTGAATATTTCTATGTTTCACTAGAGCTTTTAAATATAAAAGAGATATGAGACTATATCTGACACCATCAGGCATATTATATTAAAATTTATGAACAACTTCATCAAAAACCACTTTCCTTCTCCTGCATAGAGACAGATTTGTTCTGACATAAACGTTACATGGCTGGTTGCAGCCTCAGATTAATGCGAAGACCCTGGCGATTCCTTTTAGACGTTATTTTATGAAATAATACCTGTCAGCTGCTGCCTGATCCCAGAAAAGGGGGCAGGTTTTCCAGGTCATCCTGCCATCTGTCAGCTAAAGCTCATCTGTCCCTCCACATTACCACCTGATCTGTGCTAACAGGCCTCACAGGGAGCCCCGCTTCATTGGCCCGGTGGGAGCCCGGCAAAGAGACTGCGTGAGGACATCACCTGTGATTCCCAGATTTAATTATCACTGAAGTGATGAAGATGTGCACACAGATTGAAATGTTTTTGAATAAATGCATGGCTCTGATAGGCGGGTTTTGCCCTTTTTTTCTCTTTCTATCTTCCTTTCTTTTCCTTTTTTCCTCTTTTTTCCTCTTCCCCTTTCTTTCCTCCTTTTTTTCTCATTTTTTACTTCTCTCCTTTTCTTCCCCTGTATATTTCTTTCCTTCCTTTTTCCTTTTTCTTTCTATTTCCCCCTTTCCCCCTTTCCCCCTTTCCCCTTTTCTCTTTTCTCTTTTCTCTTTTCTCTTTTCTCTTTTCTCTTTTCTCTTTTCTCTTTTCTCTTTTCTCCTTTCTCTTTTCTCTTTTCCTTTTCCCTCTTCCTTTCTCTTTTCTCCCTCTTTATCTTGCCTTTTCCCTATCCTATAATTTCTCCTTTGACTCNTTTCCCTTTCCCTTTCCCTTTCCCTTTCCCTTTCCCTTTCCCTTTCCCTTCCCTTTCCCTTCCCTTTCTCTTCCCTTTCTCTTCCCTTTCTCTTCCTCTCACTCCCAGTTCACATTACTAAGACCAACCAAACCCTTGACTGTTTCCCAACACGCATTGTGCAAAATACACATGAATATTTTTATATAGAACTTGAATTGCAGTGTTTAATAATCAAATTTCCTATAAATATTGCTGGAATTTTCACAAATGAACTCTCAGAAAAAAAGCAAACATTTCTTCTGTTTTGTGCATGACTGGCCTTTCATCACAAACACAATTATTTGCTGGAAAGGTGCCTTATTGTCAAACTCTAAAGCTATATTGATTGGTGCTAGGTGGGAAAATCAGGTTGCATTGTAATTCCAGCTTGTTACCTCTGTTCCAGCTGATAGGTACCTGCCCAGGGGGATGGTGGAGTTTGCAGTGGGGCTGGGGGAAGGAGGACACCGGGACCCCCTGGCACGGCCGGCGACCGCAGGCTCTCGCTTCCCGCGCAATCAATAACGCGGCACAAAAGTTATTACAGGTCTGGGCCTTTTTGACTTCAAAGCTGCTTAGGCGGTATGTGGCATTAATTCCCTCCTGTACAAAAATGTAGCTGATAATCGCCAGGCTGAAGGGGGGATTTAGGACTAGAACAGCAGATTTCCTCACAGATTACAGCCTAAAACCTGGTTTCTTGGGATAAACCAGGATAATTAACTGTAGTGAAATATGTTACCTTTGTTGAGTCGTACCCGGGTGATTCTTGGGTGAGGCAGGAGCGTTCGTGTCCTTGTGCCATTCCTCTGTGGCAGTGCCAGCCTTTATGGATAGGTCTGTTTAACCCTGGTGGTGAGGACTCCTCAGGAGTTAATTTAGGCAGTGGTGGCTGCTGAGCCTTGGAAAGAGTGGGTGCAAAACTCAGCCATCAGAGCCACCATGAGCTTTATTTATGTCCTCACTGGGCTTGGGTCAATTCCTTTAATTCAGAGATCACCCCTCCACCACCACATGCTGATGGAGACTGCTCTGAGTATCCCTGCCCTGTGGAGTAGCTGCTCACTCCTCCAGCATGCAGATCCCTGAGATGAAGGAATTACAACGTTCTGATAACATTGCTGATAGAAATTTGGTTGAATTTCATGAAAGGAGGTGCCAGAGGGGTGAGACATGCAGGCTTTCCTTGTTGACTTTGCCATGCCACCACGTGGCTAAGTCACCCACACAAGAGGGTAATATTTCTACTTGGGCTTGTATATATTTTCAAATCACTAATAAGAAAATCATTAATAAGAAAAAATAAACCCAAATTTTCAGCCTGAAATTTGGAGTTACAGTCCTTCAGTGAGAGTTTCCTTCCCTGTTCTCAAAATGTGCCCTGTAACTGCAACTTTCCATCGCTGTAGTTTGGGAGGTTGCCTGTGATTCTCCAAAGGATGGTGTAGACATTTACGAGGCTGCCATTTTTCTTCTAATCCTAAAGTAAAGTTCACATATCACCCCAGTGAATGCACTGCCCAGATCTCCAGATGTCCTGGTGTCAAGCAGACAACATCCAACTCATGTGTTATTTTTTTCTTATAGTGAATATTTTATATTTTAATGTTCTCTATTAAAAACCAGTAGTTTACTTTTCATTTTAAATTTATTTACTTTAAAAACACACTGGAAGATGGTTTATTGCAATGCAACTAAATGAATGCAGAAAAAAATTAGGAACAGAAAAATTGCAGCATGCTTTTAACCTGGAAATTTCAAATAAAAGGTTTTATCAGTGACCAGTATAAGCACAGAGGGGCTGGTTTTAGGGGTATAAAGCCCAGTATAAAAGCAGTATGTCCAAAGGTCTCTTTTGCTCACATCTCAAAACTACTGTACTTCATTTTCTGTTAGTACAAACCAAGTAACAGAATATTAAGAGTCATTTGAGGTCATAATTAAAGTTCTTTGACATCTGCCTTTTTTCCATTAGTCACGACTACCAGATGTCCATGTCATGGGAATTGAAAATTATTAGTCTAATCGTGTTTTTAATAAAAAGTAACAGAAACTTGTATATTTTAAAGTCACTGGGCATAAGCTTGCCAGGCTAAAAGAGCTTGCAGGGCTGCTTCCCTTTATTTTTATTTCTGTCTGATGTTTTTATGTTATTGTTTGCTTTATTAGTGCAGTGCTCTATTGTTCCACCCCGTGCATTGCTCAGCCACTTTGACCCTGTTGACATTGAATGACCTGAGTTTTATACATATTTCTGTTAAACAGATACCTGCCTGTATTTCAATCCACTGTGACTACACTGCTTGTTCTGTTACCTGTGTATCGATCAGTTTTATTTTAGTTTATTTTATTTATGTCTTTATTCCTGATCTCGTGCTGGTGTGTTCTTGCTGTATTGATTTGACTTTTTATGCATTGCTTTCCTTCTACCACATTAGCACCCATTCACCAGCTTAATGATTGTGGCACTGTACAGAGTACAGTATATTGGCTTGTTAAACCATTTCCATCATATTAATTTCTACTTATATGTAGTACTGACCTATTTTTACTGTGCCACTTCCAAAATTGTCTTTGTTTACCCAATGCTGGCGGTCCTCCGTTGCTATAAGCATCCCTAGTTTTCTGTAGCTCTATTTTTAATAGCTTTTTTGTTTTGTTTCCCCTTCTCTCATGTGCCTCAGATTCCTTTTTTAACCCTTTTTTTTCTGTACTTTTACCATGCTTCAGAACTAATGAAGATGCTTAACTTAAAGCCACGAGCCAGTCTATTTAAACACACAAGTTCAACTTTTGATATTTTTCTTTGTCCTTATACCTGGAATTATTGGTATCTTGGGATAAGACCTTCTTTGAAATGTTATTCTTCAGACTTTTCTAATTCCTCCTCTGGCTGCACGTAGCTGTACATTGTCATTTATGTCATGCATTGCATTATGTCATTTGAATATGCCACTGCTTGTTTGGTCCTGGGGACGATGCAGGGATGTATGGAGAGCTCTGAAGTGCATCTGTTTTTCACCTGTGGGGAGGGAAAGGGAGAAAAGGGAGGATTTCAAAGGGAGATGGAGCAGGGGAAAAGCTTAGACCACCTCTCTACTCTCGGGCACAGAAAGTGCCTGCAAGAGGACTGAGGATGCTGCACAGTGCCTGGAACCACATTTTGTGCTGAACATTTGGTGGCAGCAGGAACTAAATTGCTTGTAACTTTCTTTGGAAACAGTGTCTTCAGTGCTGCTAACTGGGATTTGAAGAGTGGATTTTATGGACAGAGTTTGAGACGTGCTCCACACTTTCACAGCAACATGTTTGTCGTTAATATGTTGGGGCTTTTTTTCCCTGTTTTTATTTCTCCCTCAGCCTTTTCCTTTTGTCAGTCAGAAATCATAGCCAGGCTTAAATGATGAAAAGCAAACTTTAATCAGTATAGAGAGCTTGTATTTATTTGGAGATTGGACTTTCCTCACATACCTCCAAAGAAATTCTTTGCCTCTGTTGGGCCATAGGTATGTTCTGACTCAAAACTCTGGGTTTTTAACCCTTTTTATGGCCTGGCAGGTTCTCTTCACCAGGAGGCAATGCAATATAATCCTGCTGTTAGAATACCTTGCTTTTCCAAGCCAAGTTAGAGGCACAGCTGAGTAGGGCAAAACCCAGACTGTGGTTTTAGGGATAGCCTGCCTGACAGTGTGGAAATTTGGGATGTGCTCAAGCTACTCAATTTCTGCTTCATGATGTGGAAAGGAAATCTGGGTTGCTGAATTTTAATTTTTTTTTTTTTTCCTAGTTCACAAAAATGCAAAGTAGTAAATCTAATAAGTAAGGTTTTAAGTGTACTTTGGCCATGAAACAAACTTTTCTGAAACATGTAATGAAAAGTGACATCACACTCATCACTATCCTGTTTTAAATTTAAACTACCCTGCCTTGCATAATCAATTACTTACAGAAAATTGTAAAGCCCTTAAAATTCTGAAATGGTTTCTGGCATTTAATTATATAAGATTTTTGACCTGGCTAGGCAGATAATGTTAACACAGCTTTAATACTAAACAAGACTGAACATGTGTGTGCTTGACTTTTATTAAACTCCTACTGAAGAAACAGATTAATTGGAGGCTGATTCATTGGTGAACAGGCGTTAAAGACAGAAGGACCTTCTCACATTTTGTTCTGTTACCCAGGCTTATGCCATCTCAGGTTGGCAAGGAGATCCCAACTGTAGTGTTTTGAAATGTAACTGAAAGAAATTTTAGAATAACAGGTGCAAAAAAAAAAAAAAAAGAAAAAAAAA
>VZRX01013204.1:1237-20784 GCA_013398075.1 Notiomystis cincta | reverse complement strand
CCAGGCTGAGCTGGTTCTGCCACGGGGCAGGAGGATGGAGGAGGAGACCTCTGGAGTGCTCCCAGCCCTGGGACCCACACATCTGTGCATGCAAAAGATGTGATGATGAAATAATTTTGCTGCTCCCTCAGGCTTCTCAGCCACAAATTCCCCTCATCAGATCCCACTTCTTCTATATGATTCTGGCAAGAAAATGCATACTTTAAAAAAAAAATTTAAAAAAAAAAGGAAAAAAAAAAAAAAAAAGGAAAAAAAAAAACCAAAAAAAAAACCCCACCAACCCCCCTACAACAAAGGAAAAAAAAAAAAAAAAGGAAAAGTGAGTAATTTTTAAAATGCTGCTTTGATTCCTTTCTATTCTCTTGTGCCAAATGACCACCTGACACCTCTCTGACACAGGTATTGCCCAGATAGGTTTTCATTAGTGATGTTAAAAGTGTAAATGGGATCATGGGAGCCAGCAGCTGTCGCAATGATTTCCTACATGATTATTACTTCTCCCCCGCCTTAGAACAATTTTTAAGAAGATGTGTACAAGCTGTGATTAAACCACTTCAGATTAAGCTCAAAGTAAATTGAAAAAGTCCTTCTTAAAGCTCTCATTTAACAGTGCTTTACATCCATCTGTAAAATCAGAGCTTTGCTTGCGAGCACCCTCAGAATAGCCCACTTTCCACAAGGTAGCAGAGGTTAAAAATAAAATAGCAAGAAATCCGTGGCAAAGCACATGTGAGATTAACGGGGTGAAAGTACTGGAGTGGAGAGCTGTTTTCTTCTGTCTGAGCTCCTCGTTCTGTCGCACAACCCCCAGTCTGGAAATCTTAACACTGACACTTTTGTACAGATCGGTTTGTTAGCGATTTCAGATTTTAATTCAGCACCCTCGCTTGATTATTACTGACATTTCTTTTCTGTAATACCGGCAGGGAGAGAGAGAGAACGTGTATAAACAGATTTTTGCATGAGCTAGGTGGTGGGCAATTTCGATACCAGCTCCCGAAACTCGAGAGAAATGCGTTTGCTTTCAAGGTGTATTTCTGGGATTGAAAAAAAAAGAAGGGAGATTGTGATCTGGGAGGTTCAGCTGCGCTCTTTGGTAGCTCCAGGTGGAATGCTGCCGATTCCTGGGTGTTTGTGGGAAGCGGGAGACTCTCCTGGCTTTATTTGGTTCTTGTGTGAAAGTGGGAGAAATGAAAGTATTTTGACAATTACCCATTGAGCTTTTCACTTCATTCAAATCTGCAGCGCAGCCCTGAAGTTGGTGAGTGGGTGTGCAAGGGAGAAGCAGAAAAACAAAAACACGTACTATAAAAGCAGGCTAAAAGCCTGCACAGCTCCCTGCAAATTCAGATCTCTGCACTTAGTGAAGTCCTACATTTTAAACCCATCTCTTCCTCTGTCTTCATTACTCCTGAGCATTAAAAATACTGGTAAAAATTAACCTCTGATGTAAATCACTTGGATTTAAATACATTGTGCAGCTTAATTTATGAAATGGTTTGGTCTGTTATGTTTTACGAATGTTTATTTTCCCCTTACAATCCAAAATTGTAGAAACTAAATACCATGATGAAATTGTGAGCTCAATTACATTCTCTTACAGGTTTATATGTACACTTATGCTCATTGATGTGCAGCAATAGCAAAAAATATTTGGGGAATTTTTTATTACAGCTATTTCCAGGATTAAGGGAGAAATATCCTTTTTTATGTTTTAGTTATTAGTTCATTATATCTGGCATTCTACAGGTAAAACCATCAAAATCTAAATAGAAAGCTAAAAAAAAACACTAAAAGGAATGTACTTAAAACAAGATTCTTATCTAATGTTGTAGCTCAGCATATTTTCTGGCTTTCTAAATATAATTTATGAACTGATTTTTCAGCTGTGCATATAAAGTCCCTGAGCTGCATTACAAAAATTTAATATAACAATACAATACATGTACAGGCAGTTTAAAAAAGGTATCTCCATGGCTATATATCATAATAAACTTTCTTAATATTTGTACTGCAACAGCTGATTTCTGATTTTTTTTTTTTTTTCCTAGTGCAGTAGAGCTAAAGCACAATAGCTGAAAGGTGAACTTTTTTGTATTTCAACATTCCCAGCCTGGTAGAACTGTTCCGCTTGCTACATGATGTTATAAATATCAAGATTAGTTTCTTCTAAAATTACCAGTGCCAGCTGCATTCAGTTTCCCATGTTCTATAGTATTTTCTTACTAATGTTCTCAGTTTAGTGCAAGGGGTTTAAAAATCAAATTACTCACAAAGATTTCCAATATTAAAAATCTGTTTATATGTTTCCCATGTATTTTAAATATTGTACATAAATCCATTTGCCTTGCTGAGTCAAATACTCCCACTAATATCACTGTTCTCCCTGCCTTTTAGCCCAATATGTTCCTATATTAACAATAACCATTTTAATTTCTTCCCTGGTGCCCAGTACCTACAATTTGGATAACTGACAAGCATTAAATTATCTGTAGCAGTGGCAGGTCTGTGTGTGCCTATAGATTTTTCAGACATGGAGACATAAATATACACCTATAGCATGTTTTTTAAAAAATAATCTACTGCAGAGTATTTTGAATGCAGTGGTCCAGCATGTATATTATGCACATTTTTAAGAATTTAATTGAATCATGAGCTGCATTATTTACTGCAGCAAAAAGTAGCAATTTCTGCCGTCCTGAAGTCTATACACAATCTTGCTTTTGAACCTGTGTGTATTTAAGTTCTTCAGCTGACATCTTTTCAGTCTGGGAATCTGACATACGGCCACTAAACCAGGATTAATTGAGCACTTCTGTGCAGTACAAAACATTCTTTATATATTGACAAATATTTCTAAAAAATGGATTGGTATTTTTGCTGTTAATTGTTTCATTACTGACCTTTACCTCTGTAGACATATGCAGTTTTCGTTTTTTTGGGAGAGACTTTCAAAATATTTTTTTTTTAAGTGTCCAATGCTCAGTGCTAGCAGTGACATTTTTACAGTCTATTCAGAAGCATATATTTCACTCTTTTGTATCTCATTTCTTTCTATTTATTTAAAACAACTTAGCATGGAAAATCTTGCAGATTTAAGTGACAGTGATGATGTACAATATGCATAAAATGAGCCTGTCCCTACCCGTGGTGTGTATTGCTAGGGACTCCATTGCAATATTTACAGTTAAACTAAACTTTTTCAAATGAAGCAAAATTGCATTTGTTTTGCAGATTTGCTCATCATTAAATGTGAAACATTTCACATTTGTCTTTTTGAGTAATTGGCTTTTTAAAATGATAAGGTGCTCTGAACACTTGTTATGTGGATAGGTCTGACGTTGTATCCCAGAAATCCATATGCCATACAGACAGAACAGAAGAAAGATATTCACAAGCATGTCACAGATTGGACTGAAGCAAGCCAAAAACCAAAGTGCCATGGCATTAACAATAGCACCAGATTTACTGTCACGATTGCAATCTGTGCTGTATCATAGACAGAAGGAGAACTTTTGATAGGTAACACCTCAGTGTTTTTTAAATCTTTTTGGCAAATTATCATTTTCATTATATTTTTGCCTGCCATATAATATTATTATAATGGTATTAAGTCACTCAGACACGCACACACATGCACACGCACAAAGTTTATTAGCCCTCAACAAAAGGGCTGATTTACCTCCTGGGCTAACTGTTCCTCAACAAAAAAGAAGGTATTTTATTAAAAAATAACACATGTTTTAGGGCGAATCATCCACAAAACTAGCAGGGATTTTTCCAATAGGCATTAAGTTAATAAATGCTTAGTTAATAAAGTCTTAGTTAATAAAACCTTAGCTAATATAGTTAATAAAGGTGGAGAGAAAAACCATGTGTACCAAGTAAAGCTCGACAGCCCAGAAGTTTCCAAAGTTTGAAGGCAGTAAAGAAGCAGGATTAGGGGGAAATATTTTTTTCCTGGGGTTCAATCCCAACTGACTGCATTTTCCCACTGCAAGCATGTAGATGTTTCTTTTTGACCATAAAATCGTACATTTTCTTCTCGTGTAAAAAAAGCTGCATAAAGCAGATTTGGCAATACCATAATTCATGTTGAGCTCTGGTAAGTGCTGAAAAAGATTTACAAACTCACAGCTTGACACTGAGCCCACATGTTGGGTAGAGTAGAGAAAAAGCTCTAGAAATACTACATAGAGCTTCCTGGCAGCAAACGGAGAAACATCAGTCAATTGTTTTTCTGAATTGAAAGCCACCTTGGGACCTTGTTGAAAATAATGTCTCTGCCTATCTTTTCTGCAGTTTAAATTACCTGGCTGGGGGAGTTGTCCTGGGGCCATTCACAATAGGCTGTTTAGTGAAAGAAAAACACTGAAATTCTCGCTTTGTATGAATTATAGATTTGAAACACAGTTCACGTAGGAAACGAGAATCGCGAGAGCGCAGGCAAACCTACCTAAGCATGAGCCTGGGTGTTGCAACCTCCTTTGCACTGGAAAATAGCCTTTTTTATACTTTTTGAGCCTCTTCTTCTGCGAGCCTCGATCGCAGATATCGCCCTTGTCTGAAACCATTGGAACTACTCGTGTGAGAAACGGTTGCTTGCATAATTTAACTCGCTACGTTGCACTTAAAACTACATTGGCAGCGCAGTTGGGGCTTGATATTCTCTGAAACGTTTCAAAGTTTACAGTGGTGCTGCTGCTGTGTTTTGCATTCGCTCCCACAAAATACCGTGTTGCCACAAAATGTTGTGGGAGCTTCATTTAAATACCATGAGCTGTGCACACTTGCCTGGAGCCTGGGGAAAATCAGAAATTACTTAAAATTTTGGTTGAAAGCAGCAGTGGTTAGCAACTTTCTTTTTTTTTTTTCTCTCCCAGTTTCCAAAGGTTTGACTGGTTTAGGTTCACTCCAGCTTGAGTGGAGCATCTACACGTATCTCCAGTCTCCACTCCTGATGAT
Source organism: Notiomystis cincta (assembly GCA_013398075.1). NCBI lineage: Eukaryota > Metazoa > Chordata > Aves > Passeriformes > Notiomystidae > Notiomystis > Notiomystis cincta. The sequence goes on along the minus strand of VZRX01013204.1, from coordinate 15,819 downwards.
GGAGCTGTCACTAAAGATAAATCAATATTAGCAGCAGTTCAATTCCCACTTCCCTGGACTTTTCTTACAACTCAAGAACTGCAGAGTGATTTCTGTAGGCAAACACATGTGGAGGGGATAAAGATATGACAGGTGAATCCTTTTTATCTTGTCATGAGTGACAGCATAGTGATTTTACCTTCCTCTGCCCCCCGAGGTGTGAAGGGATGTGCAGGTATTTGATATTTGCTCCAAGACCTTGGACTATTGCTATTTTTCCCGCCTTGGGAACCACCAGGTGAGATATTCCTTGGATAAACCTAATTGCAACTTTCCCTACCTGCTTGCAGAGCTTTATTATCTCAGATCTTCACTACCAGAGTCAATAATTTGTTTGAACAAGTTTTCCATCTAATCATTAACATGCTTAAAGCCTATAATGAGCTCTGTATCCATGCAAATGCATCCTTTTTAAGTGCTTGCGTAGATTTAAGGGCATTGTTTCCTCGTAAAATGGAAATCAGAGCTGTTCCTTACACAAACGCCGCAGTCCTTAATAAGGGATGGATCAGCAGCAACTTTTAAAGTTTATTCAATTTTTAAAGTGCTCTTCTCTCTGTATACCGTATTTGGGATATTTTTAAAGAGAAATAACATTTTAAAAATCGTATCAAATCAAACACTTCATATTTTCCTCAACCCCTCTTATCTTAGTCAGCGAATGAACGATTTCAACTGAGAAATGAAAGGCATTTATAAAGAGATTTTTTTCAACTTTATCAGCTGCTGCTCAACTCCCATTGTATTGATATAATGATACTTCAAGATAAATAAAGAAATTTATGACTTTAACAATTTAAGTAACGAGAAACGCAATCAGATTAAAATGGGGACCATTCACGCCCCACATGCCAGCTCAGAGGACTCTAGCAGAAGAGTAACCAGCGCAGTGAAAAATCAGAAACTGTGATTGCTATTTAACACTGCAGCTTTTCACAGTAGCTCAGCACAAAGTTATTTAGCACAGGTGTTTCTGTAAGTCTGATACATTGGGAAAATTCACAAGGTTCTCCGGCTCTCTTGCTCCGTGTCGGCTGTGAAGTTGGTCCTGTGATGCAGCAAACGGGTTTCTAGTAGGAAATAGAGCATGGAGGCAAATGAGCAAGTTCAAACATAGGATCTGATCTAGATTCATTTGCTTGGTTGCTAATTTTTGTAACGCATGACAGTAGTGAGGTGAATGACCTGTCATCGAGAAAAAGCAGCGAGAACCGGGGATGAGTTATCGTTTGGAGTTAAGCGTGAAACTGAGATCCTGTTCCCTCCGTCGATAAAAGCAGCTTTCCAAATAACACAGATATCAGTGCTCCTTCTTTGTTAAGTGAGGGGTTTGATAAATATTCACCTATTTTAGTATTTCTCACTACTTTGTTTAGCTATGGTGTGTTTCTGTGCTTTCAGCCTGTGGGTTTGCATTTCAATAAGAGATGAAATGGTATAATTGAATTTCTCAACACCTAAAAACTCTCAGCAATTTTTTTCTTCTTTTATTTCTCAAGTTCTGGCAGTATCTAATTTATGGCTTAATTCTTTGTAAGGTCATTCTCTAAGTGAGTGACTTCTAGTTAATCTCAGACATTATGAGCTTGGCTGTGATAGAGAATCAGTTCATCTGTTCTCAGAAAGAAAAGAGTGAGTTGTGGGGATTGTTGGCAATAAGAGTTTAGCTGAAAGCTAGGTACAATTTATTATGAAGTTATTATTTTTCCCTCATTATTTTCAAGGTAATCTGGCTGTGTTTTCACTAATATAGCCAAAGTAAAAAAAAAAAAAAAAGTCCTATTTCTTTCCTGGTACTGTGTTCTCCAAGTAGGTATATAAGGTTACTAGTGTGGGTTTGCTCCTAGTAATGAAGGAACCAATTGGCGGTAGGGTTTTTTGGTAATTATTTTTTGATTTTTCCCCCCTCTAATTCCTTGATGAGGTATTGTCTCCTCTCAGTTGGGCTGGAAGGTGTAGCTTTCTTTTGCTGTTAGGCTTACAAATGACAGCTAACTTTGTTGCTTGTGGTTCTGCTGTTAATTTACATGCAGCTCTTACTGACTGTCACTAACATATCTTTTGTTCCCTGAAATATTCACTCTGTGAATAAATATAACTTTTCTGCTATTTTTCGCTCGGACTGATTTGCTCATTTCACTCTTGTGACTGGAAACAGCTCAAGCACTCAGATTCTGCACGTTGCCTATTGCTTAATGAAGTACCTTGCTGAATCAGGGCTACCGTGTTCCAGCAGATGAAAGGGAAGCACATAAGAAGCTCCACTGCCAGGTTCTGCTTTGAATGTTTTTCTTTTAATCAATTTTTAGACTTATTAGCATAGCGGATCATGGTTTTTGCGAAACAAATAAAAGCTTCTAGTCTGATTCTTGAAAGCGTTGGGAAATGTTAATGTAATTGGTTCTGTTTATAGTTCAAACTCACTTACATGTCTCTGCTCATAGACACGAGTAATAGAGTCAACTCTTCCAGCTCTGGTTTAATGAGTTAGTATCCCAAATCTCTGGGAAGTAACTCATGGGTTTCCTTTGTCAGAACCAAGAATTTGATAACATTCTTAAATATCTTAGTGGCAGCACAACAGTGCAAGAGTCATGGATTGTAAGACATGACACTTGTAGAAACTCAGGTCTTAAAATCCAATTTCCTTAAGACTTTCTATTTTGCTTCACAGTTCAATGTCCATGTTACTGGCTGGACGTTGCTTTTGAGTTGTCATGTGCCATTGAGTTTGGGGAGAGTGATAATGCACCCAGAATTTCTGACAACATGATGAGGAGGGCAAGGAACATGTGGGTCAGGGGCCTGTGGGGAGATGCCCTGTGGGGTTATAGCCCTTTTGGGTCTGCAGTTTGGGTGGCTGGATAACCACGAATTCTCTTGGCAGATCATCCACAGTGCTCGAATTAACACTTAACAAAGGTGACACCTTTGGACAAGGAGGCCATAATGTGTTTTAAACCACTCCATTTCCTTGCCACGTGTACTGTACATTTATTAATGACAAGACATGGAACAAAAATAATGGGGTTGAAGGGATTCAGATAAAATGGCTTTATGATTATGGCAGAGAGGAGCTGAACCCCAAATACCCAGCCATTCCTGGCCTTGGCAAATTTTTGTATTTTTAGCTTCCCTTGTATTTAGATCCCAAAGTTCCTGAATGAGCTGTCACCCCAAACCTGCATTTGCCTATACTGCATCATCCCAAAGCTTGCAATAGAAAAGAATATCAGGCTTTCAGACACAGCATATTTAGAAAAGAGAGAGAGAGTCTGCCAAATTCCCCAAATCCACTTCCCAATTCCCCTCACGAATAGCAGGAAATTACTTGTTATCAGTGGGTAATTCAACCACAAACGTTATTGATTACCCAACCTCAATCTTTACAGTCTTGATGGCCAAATATTTTGCAATCATCCTCTCTATTTAAAACTGGAAGATGTGATTTTTATTTTGGAAAAATGGAGTTTTTCAGATTTTCTGCATGCCACATCACATTGTGATGTGCCCCTCCAGATTGTCCATTGTGATAGCCAGAAGCTTGACTGACAGATGTCAAAGTGTAAATCATGTTCTAATACATGAGAAATGCCTACATGATTAAAAAAATATCTGATAAGTGCAAAAACTGTAGGTATTTTTAAAATAATTTATTTAGTTTTAATGTTTGGTGTTTGGTATATCCCAGTGCACACAAGAAATTCTTAACCTAGAGGGAAGGTATGTATTTCTTGTGTTTTTAAACTAATTTCACTGTATTTCTTAAAATTAAAGAACTGATCCAAGTAGGGTCTCTTGCTTGTGAGCTACACAGTCAAATGTTTCTGTAGTTTTTCACCCAATGACCTCTGGCTGACCAAAATCAGTTATTGTAAGAAATTCCCTGAGTTCTGAGCTGTATTCTCCATTCCTAGAAAAGCTCCCCTTAGACACCTATTGTGAAGAGATATTTAATATTTTGGTTATGTGATATTTTTTAATAACATTTTGAGTAACCTGCTGTCATTACTACGGTACCACGTAGAGCAGCTGATAAATTTAAAGGCCAGTGCAGTTCCAGTGCTGTCAGTGCAGTTCCAGAATGTCTAAATAGAAATCCAAGGATCTTCCAACTCTTGAAAGCTGGTCTAAGACTATCACAACAATTTGAAGACATAATATCTGCAGGATCACAACAAATGGAGACATAAAAAGATACCTTTTTTCAGAATACAGGAATTACTTAATATAATGTCATTCCCAGATGAAGTAAATATCAAAACTGGGTAAGGGAGATTCATAATCTACAGCCCTTTGGGGAACTCCATTGATACCCCATCCCTGGAAGCGTTCAATGCCAGGCTGGATGGAGCTCTGAGCAACGTGCTCTAGTGGAAGTTGTCCCTTTTCATAGCAGGGAGGTTGGAACAGGATGATTTTAATCTTCCTTCAGACCTAGACCATTCAAGGATTTTGTGTTTTGAAATATCCAAATAACAACCTGTATTACCTATAAAATCTTTCTGACTAGGTTGTGACTCCTCAGAAAATAGAATTTAGTCAGGATATAAAATTCCTAAATCTCATCAGCATCATTTTTATTAAAGCACTAAATAAGTTTTTAAAACAGAAAACTTTCCAGTTGTGGTAGTAGGAACCATTTGTTTTCTGGAATAGATGCCTTATTCAAAACATTTTCCATCCTGCTTAGCTTTTCCTCACACTTACATGCGAATAAAGATGGCAAGAAGCAAACCCAAGGTGTTCTGCATTGTTTGCTCCTTGCAAGAGAAGATAATAACCAGTATATTTTCCTGCCTGCCCCACTCTGGAACTTGACACAGCTGGTTGAGTGTATGTACAGATCATGGCCCAACTTTGATGTTGTACATTTTTATTAAACAATAGCTGGCATGGCCGTGTCACAGCAGGATATTGCACTTACCCTTCAGCAGACCTGTTGTTATAGAAAGGGACCTCCTGCCTCCTTGCCCCAGGCCACAAAACCCTCTGCTGCAGAGAAGGTGTTTTGGATCTTGAGCAGTAGGAGGAATCTTGTGTTGTATATTGGCTTTTGGCAAGTTAGAAAAATTACATATGCAGCTATTTTGGAAAATGACCGCATGTTCTACATGCTCAGCACAGAGAGGTTCTGAGTCACCAGGAAAAGAATAAAAAAAAAAAAAAAAGAGGGAAAAGAAATTTCAGAATGAAAAGAAAATGGTAAATAAACAATGAAAATCCCACTCAGTAGTGCTGTTTCATCTCTAAGAGATGCTTTATTCAACAGCAGGTACCAATCCTCACAAGAAACATCTGCTGTCAGAGGATTTGCAGGTACACTTTTGTTCACTGCTCACTGAATTTGTGTCAGTATTATAATTCAGCAGGTTTCTGCTTTTCACACAAACCAGGATTAGCATTGACTTGGGCTGGAGGGCATTCAAGCTGCTCTTCTTCTTTTAGCTATATTTCTCTGTAAACATCTAATTGTTTCAAAAAGTGATGTACAGTATGCAAAAACCTGAATTCGATGCAAATAAGCCTGTGCAGCTCTAAACTTAACAGGTGTTCTCATTAGTGTAAGTAGACAAGGAACGATTCTTGAAAGTTTTATAAACACTTATAATCAGGGCCAAACACGTTACTGTAAGTATAAAGACACTTCATTGCAACATCTCTTTTTCCTTATTGTGCAATCTCAGCATTTATTAATAGGAGATATGCGCCAGTAAATGAAATAGAGCCAGTACTGGCTTCTTCCTGCAAATAATGTAGCTGTGAAATGCTCTGCTACTGATGAATAAATTTTTGGCTAAAATAAGAGTCAACAAAATGAAATCTTTACACCCAGCACATATATATTTTAAATATATATCTTTGCCTGCGCTGAAAGCAGAGCATTCATTCTCCCTTTGATATTTTTGTTTGTTACAAGGACTTATCACGTTGAGTCTCACTCACATACATCATAAAGTGTTATAACATGCATATAAAATTGGACAGGAGGACCATTCATCACTAGGTATTGTCCAGCTGGTAAAGCGAAGAAAGACAGGACTTCTCTGAGAAACCATTGCCAATATCTCTGTGTGTGGCTGTGTAATATATGGCTTCAGATTGCAAAGGCAATAACAGTAAAATATTACCCCAAGGAGAAAAGTAGCTTGCAGTAGGTATTCATGCACTGCCTTCAGTCTTCAGCCGTGGACAAAATGTGCAATTGTCTATTCCCTGACTCCCCACTATGCACAGACACGACTGAATTGTGTCTTAATTATTATCTCTTGCCTTTACCAGTTGTGGGGGTACTTCTTTCTCGCTTCCCCAGTCTGGTGACTCCCATCTCCCCTGGCTTTGGCCTAAAGGCTGTCAGAATTCCATCCCTCTCACTCCATGGTGAGGGCAGTGTGTCCGTGGGGCTGGAGCAGAGGGCAGCACGGGCAGGGGGACATGGCAGGCTGCACACAGGTGGCTGATATCCAGAGAGTCATCTGCTGCCTGTCTCACATTTTCCTTTTTGCTCTTTATCCTCTGAAGGAAAGCCCTGCTTTTCAGAGGCTGATCCCAGAATTCCAACTGTCTCTCACAGGGTATATTACCAGTGCAGCAGATCAGCAGGAAATACTTCCCAGGATGTTCCCTGGGTGGTTAGCAGAGAGTATTTGCTCTCTCTTACCTTCCCCTTTGCTCAAACAGCGTGTTTTTTTCTTCTCACACTCCTCCAAGGCAGCAAAAAACCAGATCTGGACTGGTGGGTGGAGAAAGGAGAATGACAAGTTGTCCCTTGAAATCAGTGACAGCGTCCCAGTAACCCTGGACCTTTCTTTCCCTCCAGGGAAGCTCTTGGACCCCCAGCCTGAGTTCCACTTCCAATCCAAGAAGGAGTTTGTCACTCAGGGCTTAATCAACTTCAATTGTGACCTCCTCTTGGTTCAATATTTTTCTTGCAAGTGATAAAAATCAGTTCTTCTGCATCTGAGATCCGTCATGGTCAGGAAGGAAAGGAAAAGTTTTGTCTCATAATGCAGAGAGAAGATTCTCCCCTTGTTAGTATTCATGTAATTCAACAGAAACTGGTATATACTGAGTTCATGGCTCAACAGAAGGGAAACTTCAGGCTCAAAGATTTTTCCTCATTCTTAACATTTGCAGAGTTCATTATTTTATTACTAAATTGTGTTGAAGGATTCAGTCTCAGAAAAAAATTATTTTGTCTCCAATGATACAATATAGTTTTATTTTAAAATTTATTGTTTCTTGTAAGTTTCAGCCCCCAAAGGGGGGCTGAGACAGTTCAATCCATTTTGGAGCCATTGGTGTGTATAATGCCAGCAACAGTTTATTTTCACTAAGAAGCAACTCATTGTATATGAGGAGGTTGCACTGATGTGATGACCCCACAAAGGTTCCCACAGAGTGGATGTGCAAAGCACTCATACCATAAGGCAACACAACTGAGGACATATCCTATAAACATCTGGCAGCATTCAGTCTTACAAATTCTAATATTGCAGAAGTTGTGAAAACACAGGATCTGTTTGTTGCCTCTTTGCAATCCTTGGTTTTCACAGTCGTTTTTACAGAGTCAGAAAAAAACAGGGTAATTAAAACATAAGGTTCAACATCTTTAGATATGTAGAACATTTTCTGTTGCCTAAAACAAATATTCCCAAAGAAAGTATAAAACATTTTTCTGACTTGCAAAGTTTTTGCAGTCTATCATTTAAATTACTTAAATAAAGGGAGCTTTACTGCTCCCAAAAGCTGAGAATATAACACCCGCCATGCATATTAGCTTGATCTTTTTGACAGACCAGAAAAGTGTTTGTGTGTGCCAATTAAAACAAAAATGGATCCCTAGTGGCTTGTTCCTCACACAACTTCTGAAGACTGCTATCATTGTATGCCGGGGTAACCCTGGATAAGGCGGCTCTCCAAAGTAAACAAACTTTTCAAAACTTTCATGACAGATGGGGGTTACAAATGCATTTTAATAAGAGAGTTGCCAAAGCAACTTTTTTGCAATCAGCATATATTTACTTAACATCTAGCAACATTGGGAACACAAGGCAGATACTTTCTCACCAAATTTTTTAACAAATATCATTTTTTTTGAAAGATTGGTTGAAGACCTTTTCTCTCAAGCTGATATTTCCCCATCACTTCAATGTTAACTTTGCTCGACATCCAAAGGACTGCGAGATGGGTGAAGCCAGACTGTAATATGAGACAGACAATCTGCTTGATAATGAAATTTCTTTGGTAGTCACAAACATCTTAGAGTCCTGTAAGTAATTTAACTATCAGCATAACCATGACTACCTCTGTTTGATAGGCTGGCTCATGGACTTAATACATGATGCTGTACGAATATAATTCAGCTCAATCCTGAGCCTTTTGTTTTCTTTTGTTTCCATTTTTTAATATTAAGACTCAGCTCACTATGGTACAGCACAGAGAGAGATTTTATTTATCCTCTCAGCTGCTCACTCATTCAGCATAAACATGGCCAAGAGACTGGATTATCTGTGAGAAAGAATTTAAGATCAACTTCCAGAAATGCAGTTAGACTTTTGACATGTTTTTAAAAACTTACATAGCTCTGTCCCAGTTTAATTCAAATCCAGCTAATTAAACCACTAAGGAGCATAGTGTCTCCCAACTTTAATTAATTCTACTTCTACTGGGGGTGTGGACACAGGAGTATCTATGCTTTATGCATTTATTCTCAAGTTATATTATATTCTAATGAATTTTTTTAAATTAATATTTAGAGACAGAAAATTCCTAATAATCTTTCTTTTTTTTCTTTTATTTTTTTTTTATTCCTTTCTTCTTGACTCTTTTCACAACTTCCCTGGCCCAACCCTGGTGCCTGCCATGTAGATGGCAAATGGGGTGTCCTGTGTTGCATGGATAGATCCCATCCTGAAAAATCTGTTAGGGAAACAGAGAGAAAAATTCAGATTTCTCTTCATTATGGGGAATCAGGTTGATTAACATGATCAGAAAAAACTCCACCACTTTGTGAGAGTGCAAGGTGAGATGAAGGGAGCAGTGGGAAGGGGGAAGAGTGTTAACTCTGGAGCTAGAAATGCTCCAGCGACTCACATTTCCTTTTTTTCCTACACATATCAAGGGCAGCAATCCCAATGCACAGTGCAACAAGAGGAACACATTTTATTGAATTTCTGCACGCAGAGGTATCTGTCAATCCAAGTTTAAATCACTTAGTGTTCACCACAAGCTGTGTGAGTCCCAGGTGGCATAAAAATTTCGGTTTTCTGCACTGAATCTTGCACTGGATTAGCAACTGCTGACGTTTCCACGGTCCAAAAGCATCCAATAATCCAACTCTGAAGCATTGGAGTCAGTGATATGAAGCTTCACCTCAACAGTCCAGCAATTTTTCTGGATGTCTCAGTTTCAGGGGGAGTTGAACAATGGCTTGTTTCAGTATTTGGCTGAATTAAGAACTGGGACATGGTTTTTTGGTGTCCACGCTTGAGCTGTACATGAGCCGTACACTTCCTAGGCTGCTCACTCTGCTCCCTTTTTCTGCTACACACAGAATTTTTTTGCTGCATTTCTCCTTCCCCACAGAATTCTTCACTTCCTGTATTAAGGTTTGTTCTTGGCATTGTCTGAAAATAGTTAATCACTGCAAATAATAGTTCTGGCCACCAGAGATGCATAAGTACACTTTGAAGTGGGTGAATCAATAAGACGGGGTTGGATTTTTGTTTTGCTGTGTGAATTTATCGCCCTTTCCCATATCTCCATAGAGTGTCTATCAGTTGGATTGCTGAAATTGCCTCCATCCCTGTTCTGCAGCTAAAATAAATGCAAGAACATCTGTAGAACTGTATGTTGGTAAAAAACTAGAGGGATACCAGGAAGGAGATGTTTTTCCCAGCAGTGCAGTAGTCCCTGGACCAAACTTTGCAGGAAAACTATGGGCAGAAGACCCTGATCATATTCCATGGCTCTTTTACCTCCTATGGTAAAAGAGATGTGGATATACTGTGAAAGAAAGGTCTCTGAGACAAGTTCTGAAAGGTGATCTGGAAGGGTTTGGAAGTCCTGGCACAGCACTATGTCCCAGAGCACAACCTAGCACAGGAACAATACATAATTCGTAGAATTTTTAAAAGCCGTTGATCTTGGGTAGCCTCCAAGGTATATTTATATCTTATAAAATGGTAATGGCATTAATTAGACAGAGTGTCCTGTATTTTGTAGAGCAAAAAGGGTAGGTTTCTGTTTAATAACACAGGATCTTGTTGAACGCCACCTTGGTACATCATTACAGTGACATGCAAGGGAAGCTCAACCCTCCATTTGCAGCTTTATAAGGTGACAAGAGAAACCCTTAATAAGCCACAAATAGAATATCAGGAAGTGTTTCACACCTGCCTCCCTCCCCACTTCCCACACTGCGTTGGCAGCCCAGCAGAGCACTGAATTTAGCACACATTTACCTGTGGTGAGCCGATATTTTCTGAGGATCAATGCTGAACAGCAGGACTGTGCTACAGCTCTCTGCAAAACTGCCATGCCAGTGGATTCAGCCTTTGAAGGCGTTTTTTCCATGGTGCTGTAGCAAGAAAGAGGGAATTCAGGCACCCTGGCTCTCCCATCCCCAACCTGAAGGGCATGGCAAGCCAGGGGGTTAATGCCAGTTGTCAGTCCTCGTGGGTGTTTATTGCTGACAGCAGCAGCAGCATTCTGCCTGCTAAGGTAGAGCTAATTCCAGACTGTAGCCTTTGCAAAAATGATGGCACAGAGAGAGGGATTTCGGGAGGTATTTAAATAAGTGAAGTACCTGGCACAATGGAGTCTGGCAGCTCTGGATAGAGAGCTTCATTTTCTCTTTTCCCCCCAGATTTGTCTTTCATTTGTTTCCCCGGCCCCTCTGTTTCAGCAGTGCCTGACACAGGGACGGTGTGTTAACAGGCCTTAATATTGAAAAATTTCTGCTTGTTGTTAGTTATACATCATTTAGGGCTGTGATCATAAATTGTTCAATCACAAGGTTTAGTCAAAACCAGCATTCTTTACTGATGTCTTTTCCCAAGGGTGTTGAAAATTTGATTGTTGAAAGTGCAAATATGGTTTAGCAATCCTTTCCAAGAGCCATTTATCAGAAATCCTAAGGAGGTAATATATAAAAGTGGGATAGAAAACCTGAACATTAAATGGGATTTACCAGCCAAAGCCTTTGGAACTGCTTGCCTGTGAATGACTGGAATGGAGCAGAAAAAAGTCAATTACTGGCTGTAATTAAGGAGTGGATGCATTTAAACTGTAGAGAGCAGTAGCAGTCTTCTTGAAACTGTCTTGTTACTCTGAAGATTAGTCTGAGGAAAGAAAGAAAAGGACTTGAACTATATCTTACAGAAAGTATATTTTAAATGAATTCTCTTCCTTCCATTCTATGATCTGTTTTTACAGATTTGCTCATAAAACACTGATAATATATGATTATCAAAATAACACATTCAAGACAAAGAAACTTTCAACATGTATTTTGCTTTGGTCTTGTTAGCAATGGAGTATCTCTTTTGCATATCATACAGTGCAAATATTTATGCAGTGCTGAATACTTGTATTTTAATAAAGCCTGAATTTACTGAACGGAAGGCTGAACTATGTTGTGTCCTTTTTAAGCCTTCAAAATACAGTAAATCTAATTACATATGTTGCTCTTACTTTGAAAATGTTATTCCATTTTATAATTTTAATAATGATTTGTTTATACTGGGAGAGAGGCATTAGATTGAATTGTTGCCTCTGTTTAGTCTAATTCATATCTGCATGTATACATTAATAAATTGTGGTATCATATCATACATTTTGAACCCAAACCTTGCTGTGTGAGCAGGGCACAGAACTGGAGGTCAGCTCTTTCTGCTGCTCACCTTAAGCTGAATTTGGGCTTTTTATTCCCTTTTGGTGAAGGGGAGGCTGAGTGTGCAAGGGGTGATTGTGGCCATGGACTAATGAGGGAATTTTGCCCAGTAAAGAGCCCTGGCTGGTGCCTGGGGAGCAGTGGGGTGGCTGGGTTGGCTCCTGGTGGGTGCAGAGGGATGGGATGAACATCTGCAGCCGGGCAGCCCCGAGCCCACACCAGGGGACCATTCCCACATTCTCCACAGGACTCTCACAGGATGTCTCCGCTGGAGCTGCACTGACGGGATTTTCCTTAATGCTGATGACTTTGGAAACCTTCCTTACAGGCATTTCCTCAATAAAGGCAGGGTTATAGGACAATTAATGTGACATTCAGCTGTTGTTTTTTGGGTTTTTTGTTGTTGGTTTGGTTTTTTTTTTTTTTTTTGGTAGTATTTCAGTTTTAAGGAAGATGCTGGGAATACCCAGGCTGGTGAGGATCTGCTGTTTCTTTTTTGCTTCAGTAAAAGCTCTTGACATGGGGGAGACGCAGTGAAACAGTAGCACTTCTTGTCGATGTATTTACATAAATAAGCTGTGCCAGGTTGTAACTGCTTTGCTTTCATTTTTCCCACAGTTTGGTCAGAAGGAAATCCCTATTGTCCATATGCCCAACCATTCCCTTAAAAACACCTGAAAAGATTTTCCTGCTGAATAATCCCATGTTCCAGTGAACATTCCAACATTCAAACTAAACCTGCATCCCCAAAACACCCAAGTGTTCCATTTCCATTTGTGGGGGCCACAAATTTTGCACAAGCAGCAAAATAAGAAAAAAACCCCCAACTTTGGTTCCAGAGCTGGCAGGAGCTGAGCTGTTTTGGAGCATGGGCAAAACGAGCTCCTGCCCCTTCCAAAATGTGCTGGTGATGTAGCCCTTCATTCACTTGTCTGCAAACACAGAAAGATGTTGCACCCAGATGATGCTCCATGGCCACGTGCACCAGGAGTCTGTGGAATAATCCTGGGAAAAAGCACTGCACAGCTCTGGGCCTCAGTTTTGCCATCTGTGAAATGGTTGCTTCAACCTGTTGTGTGAAATACCTGGAGATTTCCTCTGGTGAAATACATACATATATATATATATATATATATACACACACATATATGTATGTAAAATAAAAAATTATGTATCATTATTATCCCAGTGGCTTACAGAAGTTCAGACCAACAGCATATACACACATACTTCCACCAAATATTAGGTTAGGCAGTGAAACAGCATTATCAGGGGATTGAATATTCTTTTGATAAATATTCCCAGTGAGTGGGTCAAAAATGTAAATCGACTTCTATTCAGACAAACTGGGGATTTTTTTTTTTCCATGATAAATGGGCTCCTAATTACTCTGCTGCAGCCATCTTTGATGGTAATTTCTTTTTTTAATGTGAAAGAGTGGCATTATTAATTTGACCAAAAATGTTTGGAAGTGTGCTGTGGAATCATAGGTAAATAATAAATGTGCAAATTCAAGAATGGAGGTACCAGATTAAAAAAAAAAAAACAATTCTAGTGAAATAGAAACGGAAACTGCAAATGACAGGAAATAATTCTCCTATTGCATTCACTTCTTTTCAGGGTGCTTTGATTTCACTTGAACTGTGTCTGGTTACACTGAGTTCCCTGGCTCTTCTTAACTTTTGTCACATCCCCGTTATTCCCGCGCTGTTTGTGCTCGGTGGTTGCACTGCTGAGACAATATCTCGTTTGTTGTGACATATTCAAAACAGTTTTCAGACAGAGGTTCAGAACTCCTCAGTAACTCCTCCAGCAGACAATTCTGGTGAAAAGGGGAAGCATTCAGGGGGGAAGGGGAGGGGAAGTGGAGGAAAATCCTCTGGCTGGTGTGTGCTTTCTCACCTGTGTGTGCCCATGCCCTCCCCAGATCACCACAGTGTCAGGAAATGAGTTCCTCCTCCAGTCGGATATGGACTTTCTCATATTGGATTGGTTCCACGCTATCAAAAATGCAATTGACAGATTGGTATGTATTTGTTTTGGCTGTTACCTTTATTAATTAAGATGTAGCAATTTCAACTTCATTTGCTCAGGCATCTCTACAGGTTTTAGGCAGTCGGCAGCTAGCTAGACATCCCTTTCTCTGAAGGATATAAAAATATGTATGCAAATCTACTAAAAAATGTCAGATAAACAAGGTTGTTGCACAAAAATGTCATTTGATTCTTGCCTCGAAACGGAACGCTACATTTATTTCTCTGAAATAACAAGGACGCTGGCTTGCTGAGGGTTGTAAAAGCACACAAGCACTTAATAACTAATGAATTTTTGCATTTTCTGTTTATGCAGCCTACAGTATATAATCTTCAATAGAACTATTAATACATTTGAGCCTTTTATGAATTTTTGTATTACTTATTCACAAGAATAACACTAGCAAATAATATTCCTTTGTAACTGATTGCTGGTATTCTCCCAGGAAGGCTGGGGGTTTTCTACTAGAAGTAAGCAGGGTTGCGTTTTATTAAAACAGTTTTTAATTACCAAACCAGCTTCAGCTGTAGCTTTTTCTTTCTTTTTTGCCACTCTCAGTACAAATTCCAAATGTCTTCCTCCTATCCCTGCCTGATCCAAGAACATTTTTTTT
>VZRX01013202.1:31615-51064 GCA_013398075.1 Notiomystis cincta | reverse complement strand
TTTTTTTTTTCCCTAATAGGATACTGTGTTTATCCTTGTGCTTTTAAGAATCAAAGCTGGCAGAGGAACATACACTGCTGCATTCTACCACCGTTCTACAGTTGATGATATGATATTTTTAGAGTTGAACTGTGTAGTTTAGCAGGTATTTTGACATGACCAGGTTACAAGGATAAATTATTGTAAAGTAATAGTTGAGAGACCTTTTCAACTAAGCCAGCTGAATACTCTGATTTTTTGTTGTGCTGTTAGAAAGAGGTTTTGATATCAAAATGTAAACATTTTTGGGAAGTTATTCCAGCAAAGGTAGAGGTGGGGATTATCTTCATCACTTTAGTAAATCAGATTGTTTTCTGCCAGTGCCACAATTAGAATTCTCATATAGCTTGAGCTCCTGTTAGAGCTCCCAACTACAACTGAACTCTCTCCTTTCATCAGGATATCTTTCAGACAGACTTCTAGTGCTGCAGCAAGCCGGTGTAACCACAGCCTAAGTGCCATGGAACTGCTGCACTTCAGTGTCTTGTGTTGCCCCTGGCTGTTGGCCACAGCTCTTTTGCAATTCTTATACTTCATGGGCAAATCACCAGGCTATTGCGGTGTACTCAGAGAGAAGAAACCAATAGATTCATTTTCAGCACACATTAAACTGACAGAAATCACTTAGTGTAGGATCTGCCTGATGCAAGACAGGTGCCAAGAAAGGGGCAGAACAAAAATTGATAGCAGTTCTTATTTTCAGTGTTGAGTGTTTGGATTCACTGTAGCCTAAAATGAATGCAGATGTATTTTCAGACCTTGATGCAATACTACTGTTGGTTTGCTTTAAGATCTTAAAATTGCCTATAGAAATTGTCTAATTCAAGACTAATCCACTACCAAAAAGTTTACTAACAGATTAAATGGGTGCTGCAGTATGTAGCACTGAATTTGTGTTCCTCTTAGTCTTTCACACAGATCAAGATGATCCCTCTTCCAGTGATGATGAAGGGATGCCCTATACGAGACCAGTTAAGTTCAAAGCAGCACATGGCTTCAAGGGACCTTATGATTTTGAACAAATTAAAGTTGTTCAGGATCTCAGTGGAGAGCATATGGTAGGTCTCAAATTCTGTCTGTGGTTTTGCTGAATCTGTTCAGCCTGAGATTCAACTTTTCATTTGGTGACCTCCAAAAATGACTGGTCAGGTTTATTCTCCGTGAAAAACTTCATTCTGGAAAATAATAGTCTGGCAAAAAGTGAAAATTAGCATGTAGATTCCCAGGCATTAGGATTCTCCAGAGCTCTCCTTTGAAGAGTTATGGCATCAATCAGTATTTGTTTTTTTTGGTTCTTGCAGTTACAAATTTAGGCTGAAATACGCTCTTTTCCACTACCAGAACTGATCACAGAGCAGCAAGCTCGACCTGCTCAGCAGTAAATAAATTATCCTATTAGATAGATGAACACAAACATTGAACAGAAATACTTAATAGGTTTTGGAGGCAAAAGTTAAGACAGGTTAATGGAGTATGTGCATCAGAATAAGTAAGGAGGGGAGAAACCAAGATGGGATATTTGCAGAGATGCCTGTGGAGAATGAGGCAGAAAAGCTACATGTTCATCACTGTTTGAAGGGTGCATGCTTCCTTATGGAGTCTGGAATACATTCTGGTATTCCTGATTTCCCAAACTTCTGCTGACAGCAGTTATCTGACATTTGAAACAATCCCTTGTCTCTAAGTGTTGGGCTGAGGGTAATGACCTACAGCAGTCAGTGACCGGAGATTCCAAGTTTGTCATCCACAACTGAACTTTCCATTCCTGCTGGTGATCTCTGTTAGTTTCCATCATGCCAGTATTTGACCTCTTAAACCTAGGAAATTCCTCCAAATTGATGGAGCTTGGTGGAGTCAAATGCCTAGGAGCTTTTTATTCAGTAGCAGGAGGAAATTGGGATACTGCTTGTGTGGTTATGCTTTATTGATTGGAAACTCTTTGGACTTTGCAGTGGACAAAGAATTGTTATTGTCAGAGGCTTTGCAAAACCCTCATGCCAATTATGAATATAACAAATATATGTAGTACCCATTTTGGTTGCCACTTGGTGTAACCAATCACAGTTTCTACTTCAAAAAAATCATGTGAACCTTGAGTGCAGCTCCAAGTACTTGTTAGTTCTACAAAACAAACAGGAGGTTCTGAGTCCCTCAGACAACTGTACCAGTTTTATGTGGAATTCTGTGGTAGAGCTGACTTCCTGTGACTCCTCTCCTGCAGTCATCTGCCCTGTAGGCTTTTTCTTTCAAACTGTTTTTGCACATGTGTTGCGCAGTCCACCAGTCTTAACAATTACTTATCAGTGTTTTCATCTGCAGTTTGTTTTACTTGTGGTGTCTTGTGTATGTCTAAAATCTTGTCAGTTGACATTGTAGGAAGTCTTTTTGGTCTGCAGAAAAGCTCTTTTTGTGACTTAAACAATCATGTCTTTATTTTGACAGGGTGCTGTTTGGACAATGAAATTTTCTCACTGTGGTCGATTGCTGGCGTCTGCAGGGCAGGACAACGTAGTGAGGATATGGGTTTTAAAGAATGCCTTTGACTATTTCAATAACATGCGCATGAAGTACAACACAGAAGGTATCCTGTGTGCGTGGCTAAGCTCTGAAACTGTAGAGATTCTGGGTGTTTGGAGCTTGAGGCTGACCATGGTGTTTCTGTCTGTGTTCCAGGACGTGTCTCCCCTTCTCCCTCTCAAGAGAGCCTGAATTCTTCCAAGTCTGATACTGATGCAGGGGTAGGTACACAAGGTATTGGGAGAGGAAGAGCTGGGGGGTCTGCACTGGTTTGTAATGCAAGATCTTCATTGTTGCTTTGTCCAAACACACATTAAGGAGTTCTTGGCTTGTGTCCTAGAGACACAAACTGTCATATCAATAGATGTCTTCAATCAAATATGTTAAACCCTTGTGTAAGGGGTGCAGGCGAGGAAGTCCATCACTAAATTTAAAGCATTATAAAATCTGCATAGCTGTTCTGTGGCCTCCTGCCAGAGGAAGTTGCTGAGTGAATTGCTAAGGGGGAAAACCCTGCATAATTGAATTTCCTGTCTTAGTGTTTTATCTCTGGCCATTACTTGTGGTTAACATCTGACTTGGTGACGTTTTTTCCGAGGAAGGCCCAAATGGGATTCTCAGAAGCGTGATACCTGACATATTTAAATTTCACATCTGTGTAGAAAAAATGGAACATGACTGACAAAGAGTGTTTCAACAATCTTACTTGTAGAGCTTCCAGATACTGTAGTAAACCTTGCCATTAAAATGAATGTGTTTAAGGTGTTTGTTTTTCTGTTTTTAGCTTCTAGTAGTGTAAGAAACAGATGACAAACTCAGAGTTTAAGTGAAGATCTTGGCAGTAGCATTATTTATGTGTATTGTTTTGGCAGAGGGAGAAGCAGGGAGGCCAGCAATCATTCTTTAATTCATGTAAATGAGTGGGCTTGCTAAGCCACACACACCAGTGATGTTTTGAGTGGTTGGGGTTTTTTTTGATTTGGGTTGCTTTTTTTTTCCCTGAAGAGGTTTTGTATAGGAACTTCTAGGGCTTTTTAAAATTATTATTTTACAGCTGTTAATTCTGAACTGATCTCTAACTAGGAAGTTGTCATTCGTGATATGCACTAGAAACTTGGAAACCTGAGCTCACAGTTTATATTCTGAAGGAGAATGCAGTTCTTAAGGTTGATATACTTTGTTCCAAAAGCTTATCTTCAGGTGTTTGCTTAAATTGCTGTCAAACCCATCCCACTAAATTAGAAATGAAAAATGGAATATTTAGAACTTCTTAATTTTGCAGTTTCAGGATGATGTTTCAGGGCCCATTGTACTTCACATTTACTTCAGTTGTTTATTAGTGCAATATTGTTTAAAGTAGTAAGAGTTGTTCAAATTGCTATTGTCCTTATACTTTTCAAGCAGTAAGTTCCTCGTTGTTAATTTTTCCAGCTAATATTTGGAAATATTTCTGTACATTTCTCTGATAGATTTGCAGTGGAGTTGATGAAGACCCAGATGATAAAAACGCCCCATTTCGTCAACGCCCATTTTGCAAATACAAAGGCCATACAGCAGATCTTCTGGATCTTTCCTGGTCTAAAGTAAGGCACCTTAACACAGGCTACACAGTTCTTCTGTGTTTTCCTTTTTCTGTTGTCAGTTGCCACTGGAACCATACATTTAAACAATATAAAATGGTCCTTGAAGTTAAGAGAAGTTTTGGAAAGGCAACACTTATTCTAGTTGAAATAGTTGGAATAAAATGAGCAACCTTCTTGGGTTTGTGTAATTAAAAGTTGCCTTAAAACAAAAAACAAGCTAGTAATAATTACAGTTGTGTGTTCAATAGTGAAAGTAAATTATTTAGAGTGGGAGGATGTTCCATTGAGCTGTGTGGTTTATGTTTTATGGTATTTCTACCTTTCTTGTCTTCAGTATGCTTCACTTTTTGTGCCAAGTGTGCACTTTCTGAAGTTGCTGAATATATGCATCTATTTTAAAATTAGAGAATTACCTTGTTTCACATCAGACTTATTCAGATAATTCTCCACATGGGAATGCAGTTGTACTTTTAGGAACACAGTCTGGTTGAAACATCTCAGGCATCTCTGAAGTCTGTCATGCCATTTCTTCTCTGAATACTTTAACTACATTCCAAGTATTCATTTTCACTGAGATTCTTCCAGAAAATTTTCTGTGACCAAGGGTCAGTGTACAGCTCTTAAGGACAGCACTGATCAGTAATGGTAATTTGGATAAACCTTTATATCTGTAAAGAAAAAATGTTGAATTTCATGGCAGCATAGAAGTTGGTAAGGCTCTACCAATCAAATTGCTTCTGTATTTCCAGTTACTTTTGTTTCTGTTAATAACTGTGGAATTCTCTTGTTTCACAGAATTACTTCTTGCTTTCTTCTTCCATGGATAAAACTGTCAGATTATGGCACATATCAAGGAGAGAATGTCTTTGCTGTTTCCAGCATATAGACTTTGTCACTGCTATAGCTTTCCATCCAAGGGTAAGTGTAACTGCCTTCTTACTTCTAGAGAGGTAGAATTTAAAATTTTAACATTCCACTCCCCTTTTTTTTTTTGTAGTTTAAAAAAAAAAAGATTGAATAACAGAGTTTGTGCACTTTAAAAATACACCTCCTGGATAATATTGCAGGACTTTGTGTTTATCTTCACTGAACTTCACTGGGACTGTCCATGGGGTTTAAAATGTATGCATGTGAAGTGGAAAGTGAATTGTCTGTTGGCTGTACCATCACAGCTGGTATAGTGTAGAGTAACTTTGTGAAAAATTAGAATTTCCAGTGAGGGATACCGTGATTAAATATTTGTGGGGAAAAAAATTGTAGTGAGATTGAACAGATTGTCCAGAGACCACAGAATCCTTGGGAATTTTTAAAATTTGACAGATTATAACCCACTACAGCCCAATCAAACTTTCGGAACTGTCCTTGCTACAAGCAGGGGAGGTGGATCAGAGACCTCCAGAGATTCCTTTCAACTTATTTTTTATAATTTTTTTAAAATACTGTAATCAAGCTTCCTAATATTAATAAAACTGAAGTGGAAGAACAGTGTCTGTCAGTATTCCCTAAACATACAGAACTAGTAGATGGATAGGAAACTGTGAAAAGAGCTTTCAGCTCCTGGCAGGGTGAGTATTGAGAGAGTAGAAACTGCCTTTGCTAACAGTGAACAATTTTCTAACCTGAGGTGTAACTGCATGTGTGTAGTCTTGTCAAAAACCTGTAAGAATTTGAATTCCATTTGCC
The DNA here is from genome assembly GCA_013398075.1 of Notiomystis cincta. Taxonomy (NCBI): domain Eukaryota; kingdom Metazoa; phylum Chordata; class Aves; order Passeriformes; family Notiomystidae; genus Notiomystis; species Notiomystis cincta. Next base: position 45,242 of record VZRX01013202.1, on the reverse strand, counting down.
ACAAATTTCTTAAACATTATAATCAGCTCATCTGAGAGCTCTTATTTGGGAAATTCTGTAGAGAAGCTGTTTGGAAACGGGGTGGGAAGGTTTAAGGAAGGCAGAGACATAGCACAAGCAGAGATGAAACCTTGTGTGTGTTCTCAGGATGACAGGTACTTCCTGAGTGGTTCACTGGATGGAAAACTCCGACTCTGGAACATTCCTGACAAAAAAGTGGCATTGTGGAATGAAGTAGATGGGCAGACCAAATTGATTACAGCTGCCAACTTCTGTCAGAATGGCAAATATGCAGTCATAGGCACCTATGATGGAAGATGCATCTTTTATGACACAGAGGTAAAAACTTTGAGACTGGGGATTTTTTTATGTTAAATACCAAACAGCTTTAGAAGTCATGGTTATTTAAATACCAAGAAACAAACCTGTTAGAGCTTGAAACAAACTAACATTTTTACACAATTGTTTCAGACTGGGATACATTTTGATCTCTTTTCAGCACTTGAAGTACCACACACAAATACACGTGCGTTCTACCAGAGGTCGAAATAGAGTTGGAAGAAAAATTACTGGCATTGAACCTTTGCCAGGAGAAAACAAGGTACTGTCCTTCAGTGCAGCTTTGGCCCAGTACTGAATTCTGATATTTATATCTAATGCTTAGTAAGTTTGTGCCAAATCTTCTAACACTACTAAAATGAGCCCTACTCTTTGCTGATTTAGGCTAATACAATACTAAGTAGTGGTAAAACAGAATATCTGTTCTTTTAATGACATTATGCTCTGATAAATGTGCAGGTGAGAAAACGGTTACAGATGACTAATTGTTTCCACTTCTAAATTTATTTATTTCTTTTGTAGATATTAGTGACATCAAATGATTCCAGAATCAGGTTGTATGACCTAAGAGATCTGTCTCTGTCTATGAAGTACAAAGGTTATGTCAACAGCAGCAGCCAAATCAAAGCCAGCTTTAGGTAAGACGCTGTTGTAACAATGGAGTTGTTGGATTTGGGGAATGCAGTGGCTGAAGTACAGAGGAGTTTAAATATTCTACATTGGCATGAAACTGAGCCTCTGAAATGTCACTTTGCTTGGAATGCAAAGGTAGAAAAAGGCTCTGGTCAAGAGTGATGAGTTGGGAGCTCCTCTGGATGAGTGAATGCAGTTATATCCTGTGGACAGTATGATGTGTGTCCATTACTGTTGCTGTGAGTGCAGGAACTGTGCTAGAACTGAGGTTGGAAATGACCTTGGGAGATCATCTTGCTCAGCCCCTCTGCTCCAGATAAATTTCCCAGATTAAATCATCTCTCCATTCTGGGCTGTAGCCCAGTTAGTGTCAGAGTTTAGAGATGCAGAGCTACTAGTCTTGCATGCTTGAACAGCTGAGGAAAGCAATGTTTTTCCTTCTTTGAATCTTCAGCCATGACTTTACCTACATTGTAAGTGGTTCAGAAGATAAATATGTCTACATTTGGAGTACATACCATGACCTGAGCAAGTTTACATCTGTAAGAAGAGACCGAAATGACTTCTGGGAAGGCATTAAAGGTAAAAATCAGCTTTTGATCTTTGTTTTATCAAAGCTCATATGATGAGAAAATTGAAGTATTTTATGTGCTATGTATTTAGTTTGAACAAATTCTTAGCAGGATGCATGGTAATTGGTGGCCTGTCAGGAATCCTTGTTCACAGGAGACTCTCTTTGGGATGGCAGGAGACAGTAGCTTAGAATTTGTCCAGCTTCAGTAAGAGATTCAAAATTAATGTAATGTTTTGCTGGCTGATTGTAGAAACCAAAATAATTATCAACCCATAATCCTTTATGGAAGAGTGATTTTTGAAAACTGCAAGCTTTTTCTGTTTTGTAGCAGGCTGGAAACAAAAATGGTGAGGAAAAGCAGCTCTGTTATCTCCTCCACATACACACAGTTTTTGGGAAATGTGGGGCCATGTTTATATCAAAGGTGTTTTGGACCTCTTGCCAGTTATTTTTGGGCATTTAGAGCATCTTTTGAAGTCCCTAAGATTATAGAACAATGACAATTGTTCGTGAATTCTGAGTTTACCTGATGCCACTAGCACTGAGATTCTTGTATATTTGCTAGAACTTAATGCCTTCTGTTCTTGTAAAATTGACAAATTCTTGAAACAAGGTAATCAAAATTGGATTGTCTTTCTGAAGCGCACAATGCAGTCGTCACCTCTGCGATCTTTGCTCCAAACCCTGGCTTGATGGTGTCACTCGAAACCTCTGAAAAGCAAGAAGCTGAAAGTAAGGCAGAAGATTGTGAGATATCAGACACCATACCCTCTGGTAGGTGTTTAAGATGAAATCTGCTTGGTACCACAGTATGAGCAGGAAAATATTATGAATACTTTCAATGTGGGTGGGGTTTCTTAAGAAGAAAAGTCCTTGCAGGGGTGTGGGTATATATTCCAACTTAGCATTCCACCTTGAACAGTTTGGCAGCTGTTGCATTCTGAAAAGATGAGGATGTGAGATGAGGGGTACAGTTGCCATCCTAAGTACTTTAGGATTTTTCCTTTTACATTGGAGCTGTTAGGAGGTAGAGCTGCACCAACCATTAATGAAAAGGTTTCTTTCCTAGAAATGCAGATCTTTCTTGAAGTATTGGCTAGAAATTGGGAATATGTTAAAGGAAGAAGGGTATCACAGTGATGTCATTTATTTTAATGAGAACATGATTTTTATATTTTTTTTATGAACTAACAGTTTGTTCTTTTTCCTATTAAGGAGCTCTGAAGACAGATCACACAGAAGTGCTTTTATCAGCTGACTTTACTGGAGCAATTAAAGTCTTCATTAACAAAAAGAAATATGTATCTTAGTTGATTTACAACTGACAGTATAAAGCTATGGTACTGTGGGATTAAAATTCCATAAATAATGCAGGCAAAAGCAAAGTATCTAATATAATAATGTTACAGGCTGATTTATTTTTAAATCTTTATTTTAAGGCTACTCAAATATTGGATCCTCAGAAAGCAGTGTGCCTATTAACACCTGGGCTTGTAGGATAGAAAGGAATGTGTAAGAATAATCCTGCCAAACATTAGACTCTAAACTTTGTACAAGCAGTTGTTTTGCAATGTTCTTGTGGACCTGCACAGGTTTCTGCACAAAATCGTGTTTGCACATGTGTGTGCCTTTTGGAGCCTGTGCTGGAGCCTGTGTCAGAAGCATTTTAGTGGTGCTTGTGGCCACTAGATGTCAGGAGCTGGGGTGGGAAGGGAAGCCTGGAAATTGCTGAATAATGTAGTCTGATCTTTGCACAAAATTCCATTTGAGAAAGATCTTGGATTTGTAGTAGCTAATATTCAGAGTTTTAAGTTATGCAAGTTTTTGATGGGTCAGCAACCATGTGTAAATGTTTTTATAAATTTCTCAACTTCAGGACGTGAAAATTTTTTTGTTGTCTTTTAATTGTCGTGGACTTTAGATTCCTTTCTTATATATAATTTTTTGCACACTGGAGCACAATACTTGTGTAAAGAATTCTCTCATTCCGTGTTCACGGGCACCAGGATGTATTCACCTTCCAGATAAAATTAAGCTGCATTAGAAAGTTCTTATATTTTACAACTATGTAAAATAAACTGTTTACATTTTTTAAGCATTGTAGCTTAAAGTTTTAAGTTCTTCTTGTTTGTTTAGTGCCACTGAATTTTGAAAGTCTTTGTAAATATTCATATAAAACACCTATGAAGTAACATTCTGGGCCTCATAACCCATGAAATGTTATTGATGGTCAAATGTTTCAGAGAACAAATGTATCATTAAACTTGGTCACACACTTGGAAATCGTTGCTTCTTTTCCATTTTGATTCATTAATTCCCTTTTTTCTAAGTAATTTTGACCTATTTCTGAGATCATTGATCCTGCCAACACTCATTACCTTCTGAGTTCTACTTTTCCTGATCTCTCACCTTTCTTTCTGAAAGAATAGGGAATGGAGTACTGCAACTGGCTATTAAGCAGAATTAAGAGTAATTATATGATAATTTAGCATGAGTGTGTACAGAATCCTCTCCTTCCCATTAGAGGAAGAATGAAGACATGGAAAGGCAGGAAGTGAGTCTCACTCATCTTTTAGTTCTTTTCTATCAGTTGAATTTGGCTATGACTTTGTATAGAATTGTCTTGGACAAGAAAAGCAGTTGCAAGGGGTTTATCATCAGTCAGAATAGATACAAGAATGGTACACACATTATATAAAATTATCTTCAGTTAGCACAGTCGGGTGAGTTTGACTCAGAGTTGAAAATACCTGCATGGATGAAACAAGCTAAACTCTCTCAAGGTTCTTTTGTTACTTTGATCTCCACTGAATTGACAGAAGTGAGGAGGTGGCACAAGAAGACATTTGGTTTGTGACTCCAAAAATCAGCTTCTATAATATATATGCAGTATCTGTGAAGAAGACTGTAACTGAGATTTCTGTGAGCTCCCAGACACTTCTGGGGTTTGTTATAGATGTTCTATGTATTTATTGACTCATACAAGTTAAGAAGCTGCTTTGGGCAGTACAAATGCCATCATTTGGCTTGCAGGTACCTTAATTCCAGAGTCTTGGCACACTGTGGCCTTCCTGTCTCTGGAACTAAAAGTCCAGACTGGAGGAAGAGGCATATGGGCTTAGCATTGGGCATTTTGGGTGTGCTTTTTGTGTGTGTGTGTGCTGCTCTTCCATTCCTGCTTTTCCCATGTTACAGTTAAAATACTAAATGCAAAAATTAGGCATGAGTAATAGGGGAAAGGAGCTCTTATTAGCTGGTAAGAAATACACAGAAGAGGTTGGGTTAAACCCAGCTCTGAGTGACTGAAAACTTGCCTGCTGTCAGCATGCAATGTTGGAGGCTAAGTGACCTTCAGGAGGGATTCCTGCAACATGAATGGCCTGAATTTTGGCAGTTGTTTTACATGTGCTATGCAAAGTCTCCTCCATAACCTCTTAATGATCTGAGTGGTTTTGGGGTTTTTTTTTCAATGTGACTACTTTGGAGATATGAGTTGAACTGTTAGTTTTGCATATTAGCTGCCAGAAGCTCTGTTAAGATGTGTTGGACCTGTTAAGTACTCAGGTGATCATAAAATGAGGGTTATTATTTTCATTATCCAGGCAGTAAACAAAGCTGATCCTGAGGAAGATTGACTTCCATTTATCTTGATATTTAGCTTTTCAGCACTCACAGTTCTGGTGTTCCCCTGCATTGATCTAGTGTTCTCAATGCTTTTTCCCCAGTTAAACTGTTCTACTCATTTTTAATGGTTCAGGAATCAGTGCCTCTTTCCCTCTCTTTCCAAAAGTTGTGTTGGTTAAGTGCTGTTCCAGTCTGAGGAGTGCTGTGTGCTGTCTGATCTCAGCCACTGCTGGGTCTGGAGGCTTCTCTGGTACCTTACATGCTGCATTCTGCTTTTGTCCAGAGCCTCCAGTTCTCCTTGCAGGTGAATGTTAAGTTGCAGGTAAATGTCAGTTTCTCTGCTGAGCCTCTTGGGTTCAGTCAAGTGTCTTCATTTCTGTACCTCAGGGAGTGCCCTTGCACTGCAGTGATGTTCCTGGAGCACAAGCACAGCATGGATGGAGATCTGTTGAAATAAAACACTTCCCTTTGTGCAGGAGAGTTCCTCTCTCTGGAGTGTCTGGAGTTTTTTTCCAGGGGGCTACTTAACAACTTCTGTTAAAGAACAAAAGGTCGACATCCATGTCATCAAAATTCTGCTTACAGAAAGTGATTGAGAATTCCCAGGAGGCAAAGTGAGGAATTGCCATTGCAGAGGAATCTTGGTGCAGGAAATGTGAATTAACCCAGTCAGTTCCCAAGAATCAATCAAATGAGCTGATTGGAGTGTCACAGATCTTCAGCACCTCATTTCTGCTGTAGCTGGCAGCTGCTTCTGGCAGTGAGTGGCTGTGGGTGGAAACAAAGCTGTGTCTCTGCTACCTTTGTCTTTCAGAGCTGGGCACCAAGCCCAGTGCACGTACAGAGGGACAAAAACACCAGATCAAGTAGATGAATCATGCTAAAATTTGATTTCTAGATGCTGCACAAGTCATGTTTTCTCAAGTTAAAAAGGGGAGGGGCGTCTTTGTTTCTTTTGGTTGGTGAGATTCTTCTGGTTTTTTTTTTTTTCACTGAAAGCAATGCTGAACTCTGTGGCTGCCATGATGCTCACTAACACTGTTAAATATAAGAGCATTAGCCACAGGCATGGCAGAATCGATTCAGCACTCACAGAAGGCCACTATGCTTTTTTTGCCTGTCATTAGCAATTTGCTGAACACATGCTGGAACGTGGCCACTCTTCAAATGATCCAAAGTGAACCTGTGAGTGTAAGGAATGCTAAGCTGTTCCTTTTGAGGCAAGCTTGCCTTCTGCTTCTGGCTGGAATATCAGCAATGCAATTTTTTTGGGGTGTTTTATCAGTGTCTGTTTCCTAAGTGTTTTCTCTAGTTCCATATATGATCCTTTCTTTGTTTGAGAACTGTTTATAAGCACACTGCTTCATTCTGTGAAAGTGGGAACAAACTGGGGGGATGTAGGGAACTGCTGGCTGCTTCTGAGGACGTGCTGCTGGAGTCATGAATCCATGTTCTTTATGCTGGTGTCTGTAGCTCTACTTTTGCTTTTCTAGTATTTTGCTAATAGTATTGGTCTCCTGCCAAGAAGCAGTAGAGGCTTTTCAGAAACTGGTACGTGCTTTAGTGATGGTGCTTCAGGCTTTTGTGTGGAATTCTGCTCAGACTATAATGCTCAGTAAATGGAGCACAAAAAATGAGTGAAGCCGAGTGCTATGTACAGAACAACCCACAAAAGGCCATTCAGAAAGGAACACGACTACTTGGTTAAGCCTGTGGGTGAATTTGTCTTTAAGTGCAGTAAGTGATGAGCACATGTTTAGAGCTGGGCCAGAAAGTTTCTTCTTCCATTAACCATAACTCCTTTGATCTTTGTAGGGTTCATGCAGAAATTTAAACCTATCCTGTAGTCCCCTCCTAAATAAAGGCTGGTGTTACATTATGGTCATTAACAGAACAGCTTGTTACAGAATCACACATTCCTCTGGAGCTCTGAGTGCCCTCTGCTCACCCAGGTCTGAGCAAGTTGCACAGGTCTTTTAGTCTCTCCAGGGATGGACACTAGAGTTTTCCTAGGTAACCTGTCCCAGTATGTGACCAGCCTCACAGAAAGTGCTTCCTTGTTGTCTTCCATTCTTCTTCCACTTACTTCCTCTGTTTGAATATCTAAATGTCCCATTGCCATTTTTGTGTTTTTAGACCTACTAGGCTTTGTTTAGTTCAATTTGTGCCTAAGGTTTTCAACAGACCCTGTTTTCATGGAAGTAACTGTTCCTTCCTTTTGCTGTCTGAAAACAATTAAGAGCAGTAACAAAGTAAGAAAATTTGAAAGGGTGAGAGTTTATTTTATTGACCTGTGCAGTACTTAACTATGCACAGCATATTGTAAAATGCATTTATTTGAGCAATGGTGACCCCTCCTTACACAGTTTTCCATTAGTCCTCATGTATCTATACAAGGAAACAAACAGCAGAGAGTTTTTTCTTCTGCCTTTTGACAGAGTTGTCATGAAAAATACTGGGCTGAGACCAGGCAGCAATGGTATTTTGACCTAAGGGAGGATGTCCAGCAGCTGTATGTATCCACCTCTTAATTGCTGTATTCTTTGTCCAAGCTAGAGAGCTGCTCATGGGAGTTGTAATCCTCTTGCATGTGGCAATTACTGTAAATGACCTTTAAAGCCTTCAAGCAGAAGAAGATAAATAGGGGAGTGCTCATGAGCTGGATGTTGCTGTGTTACAGTAGAGCTCCACAGCTTAAACGGAACCCTGTGCTTTCCTTCCATCACTCCCATCTGATCACTTGTACTCCAGGCTGCAGAAGAGAGGGGCAGCAGTCAGGGACATCATCACTGTGCAGTGCAGGGCTCCCCAGTACACTGAGAGAAAAGGATATGCTGGGGAGAGTCCAGCAAAGGGCTGGTCAGGCTGTGGAGAGCTCGAGAGAGCAGGGGCTCTTCACCCTGGAGGAAGGAGAGCCATCTCAGGGACATCTTGCCCACGTGTAAAAGTTCCTGACCAGCTAAATGTTGGAGGCTTCCTGGTGGTATCCAGTGGAAAGACAAGTGGCCATGGGCACAAATGAGATGTAGGAAATTCCTGTGTTTAAACAAACATTTTAGAAAGTGTTGGGTTGTTTTTTTTTCCTGTCAGAATAATAAATCACTAGAATAGATTCAAACATCTGCCTCTTGAGGTGTTCCCAATTTCCCAGAAATGGTTCTTGCCCTTTCTCCCTGGGGTTAGGGTGGAGCATGCAGGGGCAGTGAGGCAGCCAGGGCAGTGCTGTCACTGCTGTGTGTGACCACATTCATGATGTGCTGGGGCAGCAGCAGCTCTGCAGTTGCTCTCAGGGCTCTCCACTTGGACAGTGAGACCAGTGCTGGCCCTCACCAACAACCATGTATTGGTCTCTCTCCCTTCCACTGTCTGAGTGTGCAGAATACATGGAGTGAGGAGGTTCTATCTCTGCTCAGTTCTCTGTGGCAGAAGGAAAAAAGCCACATATGAAAAATGAAGAAGAGGGGATTTAGAGACAGCTGGAATTGCTGTTACTCTAATTTGCAGTTCTGTATCTGAAAACAGTTAATGCTGGTTGTTTCAGAAGCAGCATCTTGGTCAAATTTTCTTAAATCAGATATGATGAAGTTACCTTATTTTTCAGGAAGTAAACTTTGGGAGAACTTTTAAATACAAAATACAAAAATGCAGTGAGTGCTGGGTCAATATTGTTTCTTTAAGGCTGTGCTAAGGACAGCCTGGGACATCACATGGATTCACCATCACTGGTGCTGCCTCTTAGTGCTACTTCACTGACCCTTTGTGCAAGGAGGAGTTTGCCCAAGCTCCCTGCAAACCCTTGTAAGGTGGATGTGATGGGAACTGCCAGGATGCACCTGCAGTGCCGTGACTGCCATGCCCGGGAGCTCAAGGAGGTGCCCAAGGAGCAGCCCTGGCAGAAGGGCAGCAGTGTGTGACCCTGCAGAGCTGACTGCTCACCCGGAGAGTGCCCCTCTGGGAAAGGCACTCCTCCCATGCCCGGGAGCTGTGCCATGCAGGGTAGGTCGGCAGAGGGCAGCCCTTTAACGCCAGGACTTTGCAGCCTGAGCACCAGTTTCCCGCTGGGCTGCTGGAGCATCCTCCCTTCGCAGGCCCGAGAAGCCAAGGAGTGGCTGCTTAGCCACAGTGCCATTGACTCCTCTGTCCGTGGGTGACAGGCACGTGGCTCCCCGGCAGGAGCAGCCACGGCCGTGGTGTCTGCCCAGCTGCTCGTGCCATCCTAGCCTTGCACAGTTTTGTGTCCCCTGAGATGCCCCAGGTTTCCCCTGAGCACACCAGCAGTGCAGCTGAGCAGTGATGTCTGATCAAGGTACCCCAGTACTTCATTTGTCCTTTGGCAGAGGGCACGAGCTGCACAGGAATTGTTGCTTAAGGAGTTCTTCACTGTGGACCTGGGGCAGAGGTGTCTTGGCTTTGCTATCAAGAGGGGTCAGTGTGCAGATGTCATTCTAAAGCCACTTTCTGGTTTGCTTGTTGGGTTTTTTTTAAAGTTTTGAAGTACTTGAAATACATTCAAACATCATGGCTGTATCTCACAGGAATTTTGGAGATGGGAAATGGAAGATGTAATGGCATTCATAATCATCCTCCTGCCCAGCAAAAAAAGCACATCTGGGTAACTGAGTCTGGCAGGTTCCCTGCAGGAATGCAGGACCCTCACAAATGGAGTGAAACACTTGGTTAATCACCTGCTTAAATTAACCACATAGGTGAGTGTTTTTCTGGGACAGGCTCGTGTGCAGGTGATAGGAGGGCCCACAGATAACCAGTGAAAGCAGTGAAAAATGGGATTATTAGCTGATAATATTAAGTGCCTTTTATCTTGGATGGCTTGAGAAATTAAGTCCTAAGCCTGCCAGTAACCCTTCAGTACCTTTGGGAGGTTTGTGGAGCTGGTTCAGGGGTCCCCTACAGACAGTTCCAGACCTTATATCAGCATCAGCTGCACTGACAGATATTTGTCAAAAAAAAGAGAGAGATTCTTCCTTAGTGCATCTCCTGTGCAATAGTGCTGCTGGAAAGTGGGAAGGATACCACTATCAGTCTACCATGATGTCCTCTGGAAGTTTTCTCTTCCTGTGGTATGTGTGGTCCAGCAGAGCTGGGGAGGAGGTGTGGCAGGAGAACTGTTTGGTCGAGGTTGGCTACACATTCCAGGGTGTATCCTCACTTGCAACTAAAAGCTGTTGCTGCTCACCCTCTGATCAGTCAGGCAGGTGTGGGATCAAAGTGACATTGGGGACTGCAAGGCTGTAGTCTCAACAAAGAGACAGAGGTGGAAATGTTAGCACATTTGGATCTATGAGTTCCCCATGGCAGACTGAGTTGGAGAAAGCTTGGTTATCTGAGGCAGTGCAACTCCTCAGCACTTCCAGAATGCCCCTGTGTCCCCTTGGGTGCCTTTCTTATGCTGATAAACCATTGGTGGCCTTTCTTCCCTGTGAAAAAGGAGATGAAGACTTCAATTCTTGCAGGCCTGGGTTTGTCTGTCACAGCAGTGCTGTGGCTGCTGTTGTCTTGCCTTAACATTTTGTGCTTGAGACCCTTACTCTGATGTTTAGTCTGCCCAAGAGGGAGTCACGGCTTTTTGCAGGTTGTTTTCATGTGATATGTTCTTCCCTTTATTTTCCTTTTTCGTGCTTTGCTTCAAAAGCCAGCCCCAGTGTTCACTGCTCTTCCCTGGCTGCTGAGCTCAGGTCAGTGGGATGCTGATGGGCAGCTCTTCAGATGTTGGCCCTGAACCAGGCGCATAATCTTTGTAGGAACCTTTTGCTTCTATCTGGGTAAAAAATGGGGGGTGTGATGTAGGGAGGGTTCTGTTTCTTGTCAAGTGACCATCACAGCACTCTCCTCCCCCAACAAACACTTTGGTTCTCAGAGCTGCTCCTAATGTAGCAAACAGAAGGCAGAAATGGCTCTGCCACTGGTGTTGACCCCTGTCATTGGTGTGGGCTCTCCTGCAGTGCCCAGCCCCATCTGGGAAACCACAGGGACCAGGGGCTCTCCCAGCAGCCAGGACAAACAGGGATACCCTCACTCTGTCACAAGCATCGTTGTGTTACCTGTCCTTTTGTGGCCAGGTGAAGGACGCCCAATAATTTTGCCAGTTCCCTGCAGAGGAGTCACTGGAGCTGGTGCTGTGAGGATCTGAAGTGGTTGATAAAATCTCTGCAAGAACGTTCATGGGTGTGTGGATAAGGAAGTGAACCTCACTGTGCTGCTACTGGAATTGTGCATCACAAAGCTTTTCATTTAACTTAGGGGAAGCTTCATGTTCATGAAAATGCAAATTCTTTAACTCGTCAACTTTATCTTTTTCTATCCCACATCTATTAGATATGTGAGAATTAACAATCAAATTTCAGATTTGTTTTGCCACTGGTGTAAAAAATCAGAGCAATGTTTTATATGAAATGGTGAATGCTGCCCCTTCAGTGAACTGCTAAAAAGCAGGACAATAACAGACTTGCATGCTTTAGGAGTCACAAATAACATTTTGAATGGTTTGGATCATAATGGCTGTATTCATTACCCTCTACAGACTGGCTCTCATAACCAAAACTACTTCTCTATATGTTGTGTGACTTATGGCCTGCCTATAATTCCAGTGAGATCCTTGCAGATAGTATTTAATCAGTCATATGGCACAATGTTTGTAAATTCCTCAAGAGTACGATTATATGGCAACTATTTAATTCAGTATCTTGCTGTGAAGACACAACACACAAAATAAGTAAAAAAAAAAATTAAAAGGCTTTAATGAACAAAACAAAGGCTTTCTATTGTAATTTCAAAATCACCATAATGTCAAAGTAATGAGGAGTAGGAATTGAGTCCTAAGGAACCTTCTTTTCATATCCTTACTTCTTGTTTTTGCAGCTGGGCAAGCAAATACGATCATGGCCTCTGTAATCAAAGCACTTTCCTACAGCAAACTCTATAGGTTGGATATCTTCTCATTTAAGCCCAGCTGGCAGCTCAGCTGCACACAGCTGTTCCATCCCTTCCCCCCAGGGGGATGTGGGGGAGAATCAGAAGGGTCTAAGTGAGGAAGCTAAAGACAGTTCAATAAGTAAAGCAAAAGTCACTCACATAGGCCAAGCACGACAAGGAATTCGTTCACAACTTCCCGGGACAGACAGGTGTTCAGCCATCCCCGGGACAGCAGAGCTCCATCACGAGTGGTGCTGACTTGGGAAGACAACCTGAACATCCCCACTCCCTTCGTCTGACCCAGCTTTACAGCAGCCATCTGATGCCATCGGGTGTGGGATGTGCCTTGGGTCAGTCGGGGTGAGCTGTCCTGGCTGTGTCCCCTCCCAGCTCTTTGTTGCACCCCCAGCAACTTTTGGGTGGGGTGAGGAGCAGAAAAGCTCTTGCCTTGACTCTGTGTCAACGCTGCTCATCGGTAAGGAAAATATCCCGAATTATCAACACAGTTTCCAGCAAAAATCCAAAACACAGCCCACTACCGTGGAGAAAAACAAATGTAACGCGACCCCAGCCAGCACAGAGATGCTCGGTAGAAAGGTCTTGTCCTGGATCCAGCTTAGCCTTGCGGGGACACCTGGTAGAGNCCCCGGCCCGGCCGCGCCCGCCCGGCGGCAGCGAGGGAGCGCGGGAGGGAGCTCGGGCTCGGCTCGGCGCGGGCTATGTCGCTATGTCGGAAGTGAGGAAGTTCACGAAGCGGCTCAGCAAGCCGGGCACGGCGGCCGAGCTGCGGCAGAGCGTCTCGGAGGCGGTGCGCAGCTCCTTCGTCCTGGTGAGCGCNACAGCTGTTCCATCCCTTCCCCCCAGGGGGATGTGGGGGAGAATCAGAAGGGTCTAAGTGAGGAAGCTAAAGACAGTTCAATAAGTAAAGCAAAAGTCACTCACATAGGCCAAGCACGACAAGGAATTCGTTCACAACTTCCCGGGACAGACAGGTGTTCAGCCATCCCCGGGACAGCAGAGCTCCATCACGAGTGGTGCTGACTTGGGAAGACAACCTGAACATCCCCACTCCCTTCGTCTGACCCAGCTTTACAGCAGCCATCTGATGCCATCGGGTGTGGGATGTGCCTTGGGTCAGTCGGGGTGAGCTGTCCTGGCTGTGTCCCCTCCCAGCTCTTTGTTGCACCCCCAGCAACTTTTGGGTGGGGTGAGGAGCAGAAAAGCTCTTGCCTTGACTCTGTGTCAACGCTGCTCATCGGTAAGGAAAATATCCCGAATTATCAACACAGTTTCCAGCAAAAATCCAAAACACAGCCCACTACCGTGGAGAAAAACAAATGTAACGCGACCCCAGCCAGCACAGAGATGCTCGGTAGAAAGGTCTTGTCCTGGATCCAGCTTAGCCTTGCGGGGACACCTGGTAGAGCACGGGGATCAGCAGCCCAAGCGGACCCGTGCTCCGCTCGGCCCCGCGTCTCCGCCGAGGAGCGCTGTTCTGAGCGCCCGGCCCGCTCAGCCGCGGCTGCT
>VZRX01013202.1:0-31534 GCA_013398075.1 Notiomystis cincta | reverse complement strand
CGCCCGGGAGGGGCCGCGCCCGGGTCCCGCTCGGCGATGGGCGGCAGCGGGAGCAGCCCGGCAGCGCTGGGAAGGGGCAGAGCCAGGCACTGAGAGCGGGGAGAGGAAGAGGAAGGGGCTGGAGACGGCCTGGAGAAAGGGCAGAGCTGGGTCGGGGCTGGGCAGAGCGAGGGATGCGCAGGGCGCGGCGGGGCAGGATTGGGAAGCGCTGGGCAAGGGATGAGGAGGGCGCGGCCGGGCAAGGCAGAGGATGGGGATCCCTCCTTGGCATCCCCTCCGTGTGTGTTGTGCCGTGCCAGCCCGCCGGCCACCCCACCTGCCGCCCCCGCGCCCCTCCGGGCGCTCAGAGCCGGGAGGAGCGCAGGGGAGCCGCGCTTCGTCCGGGAGTGCGCTGGTGCTGGGCTGGGGGCAGCAGGAATTGACGGGAACCTGTGAGTGCGGGGCGCTGAGCAAACAGGTAACGGGGGAACAGGGTGCAGACGGTGTGAAACCCGCCCATGGCTAGGGCAGGGCTGAAGGACACGACCTGGCGAGGTGGGAGGCACTGGCATAAAGCCGGGAGCCCGACAGATCCCGGGAATAGCGCTCAAGTGTCTGGGGTGAAAGTCACACGCGTTCTCAGAGGCGTTTCATCCCGGCATGCGGGATGCTGCAGCAGGTTGTCTTTGTTGTGCTCACAGCTGTGCAAGCGGCAGCGCTGTGCCTTGGGAGGATGCCGGGGTCAGCTCAGCTCCTGGGGCTTTGTTGGATGGGTTTCACTGGTGCTCATTGAATTACTCTAGCGTGTAATCAACTTTGACCTTGACTTTGATGGAAGAGAGTCGATGGGATATGTAGAAAGTGCAGTACAAGTTCAGCAAATAATTCCTATTAGTTCTGTACTATTAGATTGAATGGCATGTGCTGTTAAATAAATTGAGAGGTTTGAGCATTTCTTTAAAAACAGAGTTTTCTTATAAATTTACAGGTTTCTAAGGCTGGAAAAAAAGCCTGGGTGATAATCCAGTGCTGGGGTTTGCTTCCTATGTGTGGTTGTTTGGGGATCCTTATGGGCTCCCATGTGATTTGCTTTCCCTCTTTCATCAACAATACACAGGGACAAAGGCTTTGTACGAGCCGATGGAACTTTTCATTAAAAATAAAAGTGAGTATATAGGACCAGAAGAGCTTTGGTATCCTACAGGCAAATGGCTGTGTGGTGGCTGTGTCAGGGTCCTTCTCTCAGAAGGGGAAGGGATGGGTGGGACTGCAGATGAAGATAAATAAAACCTTGACAGGAACCCAAAGGAGCTGCCAGAGTACAACATCCGTCAGGCAGCCACTCTTTTTCTGATCCTCTGTAGGGTTTCATTGCCCACACTGCCCCTGCCAACTCCTCTCTCTTTCTGGCAGGCAGATCCCAGAGCTGCTGTGCTGCCTCGTGTGTTTGCAGCCAAGCACCAGAGGAGGGTGAGGGCAGGTGTTTCTGATCCCTAGGTCCTGGCAGAGCTTCCTGCTTTCGACAGTTCAGCAGCAACGGATAAATCCCAGCACTCTGCATCACTGGGAAGAGCAGTAAGACACTGCAGGGATCAAGGAGTGGGGAAGGAGGTGGCACAAGCTCGTAGGACTGTCTCAGATGGCATTTTGACCTTCCTCAGTGATTAAGGATGAGGTTTGCTCCAGCAAAAAGCTGGCTCCTCTCTATCTACTAGTTCATCATGTCTGTGAGAAGGGATGTCTGTGGTGTGCTGGCTGTTGGGAGGGTACAGAGAGGATCCTGGGAAATGGTGGTGGGGAGTCGTGGAGGGAGGGTGAGACTGAGAAGCTGCAGTTTCTGATCCTGCTCCCAAGGTGAGTCTCAGTTGTGGTGCTGCTGGTGCTGGGCAGCTACAGAGCATTGTGTGAGCACCTCCCCATCCCATCTGCCCTCTCCTTGCCACAGACAGGGTGGAGCAGATGGAAGGGCCCAACATCAGGACTGTGCCAGCAGGCTGTGATCCCAGCTGTGCCTCACCCTGGGCCAGTGCTGAGCTCACAGGTGCCTCTGGGAAGTGAGGAGTGGCCAGTGGGTACCTGGTGAGTAGGAGTTGATGTTTGGTAACTGGATAGAGCAGGCTGGCAGCAAGGGATGCACTGTGTCCCAGCATGTCAGGAACTGGGACTTTCTGAAGCAGACTGGAGTTGCACTGGAGCCTTTGCCTGGCAGGATCCCATCCTCTTCCTTCATCCTGGACACAGCAAGTGATGTTGAGTCAATAAAAAGCAAGTGAATAGTTTAATACTCCCTCAGTCGTCCTGTCAGGTGCCTTGGCTGTCTGCTTGCCTTGGGGCCATCGTAGGTGAAGGGTGTCTCTGGTGGTAAGCACGCAGGAGATGCAGGGGTGGTGAGCAGAGCTGATGCTGCAGTACCAGAGCACCCACTGCATCCCCAGGAGCAGTGGCACCATGGGGCTCTTTCAGTGCACGAGTTGAGCTCAGCACTTTGGGCACTCCTGGAGACAAGGACCTGTCTGGAGTAAGAAGCTGTTTGTAGTCAGTGAATGAAATGCTCATAAATGAAAACATCTCAGTGAGGAAGGCTTTTAATGTCATGGAAGTGGTCAGTTTGTACAGAGCCACAATCTGAGCGTTAGAGGAGGCGTCTCTGCCGCCAGAAGCGCCGTGTCCAGCCTGAGGGAGTCTGGTACAGTGTGGTTACAAAACTGCTGCCTTGCAGGTGCAGCGAAGCCCATGCCATCTTATTTCTGTTCCTGGCTTTTGATTTATGCCTGTCTGCTGCAAGGAGAATATTTATGCCATTGACTTTGGCAGGGCTTTGCTCCTTTGTGCTTTTGAAAGGGAAGTGTTGGCTGTGATGATGGTTGGCAGTGAGGGGAGCTTGTCTCTTTCCAAGGTGTCCCGGAGCACCTGTGTCCACCCAGTGCCCTTTGGACCAGCTGCTAGGATGCAGTCAGTGCTGTTCCTGGCAGGGTAAGCAGAGCTGTGAGCTGGAGCTGCAGCACTGAAAGTAAGCACAGGCTGTGCCGGGGCGCTCAGGGCCCTGTGGGAAGCGTGGGGAGCCATGAAGTGCAGTTCACCTGTGGCTCTTGCTCCCTCTTACTCTCCTGCTGCTGTTCCCAGCACCCTGGCTTGCATCTCGTTCACAGACAGGCTGTGTAGGGGAGGTCTTGGTGGGGAGGAATAGTTCAGCAGGAATCCCTTGAAAGCAGGCACAGCCCTGCAGAGCAGCGCTGGGAGTGCCGGGTGCCGCAGGCAGCCGCGCTCTGTGGGAATCCTGCTCCTCTCTGTGCTCTCTTCTTCAAGAGGCTGCAGGGCAGATTGTATCAATTTCAGCTTTGAATGGTCCCTGATGTGTGCTACTGATTACACCTCGGGATGAAGTTTTGGCAGGTTAATTGACAAATAATGTCACTGTTTACATAAACAGATGAATTTAGTGGAAGTGTCTGTTGGCAGGTGGGATAAATGACACACTTGAAAGATAAAGGGAAATTTTAAGATTAGGTTAAAGAAAGGAGCAGTCAATGCCCAAGTGTGCTAATTTAAACCATTCTTAACCAAGAGACGACCTGCAGCTTAAACCTTGGAGCACCAACAGTAAAATACTGTTAGAAGTGCAACTTCAGAGCTGAAGTGCCAGTGATACCTGGGAGAGGCATCTGGGCTAGAGCTGAAGGAGAGCAGCCAGGGACCTTTGGCAGCAGATGGACATGGGTGATTTTGGCTCAGACCTTCAGTGCAATCTCCTTCTTCCCATCCTCTGATGTTGCTGAGTGTAAGTGTGGAAGTTGAGCAGCAAGGCAGGAGAGCCCTGCTTGGAGGCACTGGCTGATGTGGGACCTGGGCAGCTGCAAAGCTCAGACTCTTGCCAGCAGGATCCACACTGTTCTCAGGTGTGCAGTCCTTGTTCTGATGGAAGTGCCTGTGCACCTCTCCTCACCTTGTCTGCACCCCGTGGAGTGCAGTGGGGCACTGTAGAGCTGAGCATTTTAAGAGCACACATGTGAATGAGATCCTGGGTCTTGTGACACTGCCAGGACAACAGCAAAGGCCCTTCCTTCTGCCCCAGGATCCAAATCAGCTGCATGTGGTCACTTGTTTGGGTGGACATGAGGCCAAAGCTGAGAGACATCCTGTGCTCAGCAGTGCTGGGGCCCTGCAAGGAGAGGGGGCTGTCTCAACCCACGTGCAGGTTTTCCAGAAGTGTCATTCTCTGTGTCGTGACAGAGAAATTAAAAGTGTGGGAGGCACGAGATAAGAGCT
The DNA here is from genome assembly GCA_013398075.1 of Notiomystis cincta. Classification (NCBI taxonomy): domain Eukaryota; kingdom Metazoa; phylum Chordata; class Aves; order Passeriformes; family Notiomystidae; genus Notiomystis; species Notiomystis cincta. The sequence continues at coordinate 27,289 of VZRX01013202.1, read as the reverse complement.
ACAAGCACTTGACAAAACACAGATGATGCATTTTCCCACAGTGCTGCCAAACCCACTCATCTGGTGGCAATTTTAAGTCTCGCACAATTGCTCTGATTTTCTTTAGATCGTTTCTATACAGATTAACTGAAGATGCATTTACTGCTTCTCCACAGAGATTTTAGACAAGGCACAGAGCCAGAGTATCTTATCTGAGAAGGAGCAGCTGCAAAGGATTTGCCCACATTGGGTCAGCCAGCCCAGGGGAGCATCTCTGGGTACCCCCAGGGCACAGCTCAGTGGCACCCAGGCACTCACAGGTCTGTGCCACACACCTGCCAGCAATGGCAGTGTGTGAGAGCCTCTGCTTGCAAGCAGCTGTGTGGATCCTTGCCATCCAGAGGTATTCAGAGCAAGTGTCTGCTCTCTGCATTGTGTGATGCTGTGGGCTGTGCTCCCTGGAAGCTCCCTGTGAGAGGGTGGGCAGTGTGCCAGGAGGAGATGGGTTTTGTTTGATCCTGGCTGGGCTGGGCTCCTATGGGTGGCTCAGTTTCAGTCAGACACAAAAAGGAGATATAAAGCTCCTTAAGTGTGATACTAAGGAGGTTTTGACTGGAGGCAAAAAGGCATTTTGTTCTTTCTGTGGTTTTGTTTTTTTAGCTTAAACTATATTATTAGTGTCTCAATTTATGCTCATGCAGAGGAAATCAGCTTTCTGCATAGAATCCTCTTTTAATAAGCTAAATTCACTTTGATCAATGTGAAGCCTGTTTATATGCAGCGTTTGTAGTGATCTTGGCACTCAGGAGAGATAGAATATATGCATTTTCTCCTGGGGGTAGTCAACATGCTGTGTTTGCACAATTTACATAGAAAAACAGACATATATGAGGCATGGGAGGAAGTTCTGCCCTGCCTAAGTGGGCGGGAGTTTTGCTGTTGGTTTAAGCAGGGCAGGATTTGCCTGCTGTGGCTGGGTCCCTCCAGAGTTGGCCACCTCAGCTGGCCCTGGTGACTCCTGTGGAAGTGTTTGTGGAGAGAATGTTGTTCACAGGGACTTATTCAAGAAAACATTTTAAAGTATTCTTAAAATTAATCACATGCTTTCCTGAATCGTGGCTGCTGTGCCCTGAGGGGCTGGATTTAGCCCAGTGCTGGCCGAGTGCCGTGGCCTGGGCAATGTGTGCCAGGGAGGTGGCTGGGTTTGCTCCTGCCTGAGCACCCTCCAGCTGTGGAGTGGATGAAGGGCACGGCTTGAGGGAGAGGAGCAAGGCTCCAAGTACACTCTGCAGCTGTGTGGGGACAAGTCTCTGCCATATCTCTGACTGATACCCAGTCCCTAAGGGATGGGCAATCCCTTGCCCATCTATGAGTGCCTGTGTGCTGAGGTATGACTGCTGTAGGATGAACTGCAGTCAGTGTGTCCAGTTCTCAAGGTTTTTGGAGGCAATGGCAAGCTTTTGATGGGCACAGAATTTTATCCTTCCCAAGGCATCATTTAAATATTTGTGTCCCCCTGCCTGTTACAGGAAAGCTCTGGGAAGAGAACAAAGCCTCCAGCCCTTACATGTGTTTGTCCCTTAGCACATTTTGCTAGCTGGGGCTTTAGCACTCGCTGGGCAAGGCTGAGAGTGGTTTGTTCTGTGCTGAGGACAGTGCCATGGAAATGCAGGGGCCCCTGCACTGCCAGCATCTGCCCCCACCCGCCACCGCCAGTGTGAGAAATGCCTGGAACAGATGGTTGGTGGTGGTGCCTGCAGCCAGTGCCAGCACTGCAGCTGGGACTTGGTGCACTCAGAATCCAGTGAAGGGATGGCTCCTGGGCTTTGTTTCAGCCTGTTCTGGTATCTGGAGACATTTGCAGGTGTGCCCCCCCCCACCAGGAGCATTTGAACCAGGACTGTGTGCTGTAGTGTACAGTGTAGCATCATTTCCTATATGCAGCTGGGCGGCTCTTTCATCATTTCACTTAGCCCTCTGCATGCTGATTTATTATCTCTAATGGTGCAAAATTGCACAAAGCACTTGACATTTCTGTGGCCTGAGAATGCAAGTCACGGTCACACAGAGCAGCTGAACAGCAGCCAGACATGGGCTACACGTGTGCTTCAGCATCCCTGGTTAATTGGCCTCCTCACTCCTGCTTCGAGCAAGGAAGGAAAGAGGAGTTTCTTATACCTTTGTGGCCACTGCTGTCATCTTAAAAATGCTGGAATATGTTTTCCTGCCACCAACTCTTTCCATCTCTTTCATTCCCCTAAAAATACAAATCAAAGCTCTCCCTTGCTGGCTCCTCTTTCCTTCAACACAGCCCTGACTTATCTTTACAGTTTTTCCCTGCCTCCTGCTGCTTCTCTAATGGGGTCAGGGCTGCTTGTTCCTGACCCCTTTCTCACCCCTCTCTCCTGCTGAAAAGCAGTTTCTTCTCTCCCCTATTAATATCTCCTGTCACAGGACTGTTCCTGGGGAGTGGTTTCATCTGGAAGGAGCCTCTGTGCTGGTCCACAGCGTTCCCCACTCCCTCATCCTGCCCCCGGCTCCATGCTGGGTGACATCCCCACTGCAGCCTGTCCTCTGTCCCCTGGGCAAGGACACTGGACGGGAGGAGAAGCCAGGAAAACGACATCTCCCTGTGCAGTAGCAGGACCTGGTGATGTCAGGGTGCTGTCCATTGCCCTGGAGAGCCCTAGCAGCCACCCCTGTGCCTGTGTTTTGGCAGTGCCCAGGGCCTGGGACGTGGGCTGGGCTGCAGTGTCTGTGTGTGGAGCAGCTCCCCGGGGCTCTGGAGGCTCAGAATGGCCACTGGCTCCACGTGTGCCAGGGCTCTGCCAGCCTGCCAAGACAGGCAAGCTCGGCCCTTGGGGACGTGGGGTCAGCTGGGGCAGGGCTCCAGGGAGCTGCTGTGCCAGCCACGAGGGGATGGGGGACACACAGGGACATTATAGGCTTGGCAGGAGCTGCCTTGTGACAGGGGCAGGTAGGAAGGTCACGGTCAGGGGAGGAAAAGGGAGTCTCCACCTCTTGGAGGGAGGTGATGGTACTGGCTGGGGTGTGCTGGATGCCCACAAGCTGATGTTCAGGGAGACAAACCCAGCCTCCAGCAGAGAACTGCTTTCCATGGCACTTTGGGGTTACAGGAGAGTTGCACTGGACTCAGACAGGTTTTCCTTGCAGTTCTGCCTTCCCCTCTGTGCCTGGGAAGCCCTAAACTCTCCCTTTTCCTGTTGCATGATGCTGGAACTTGTACCTATGGCTTTATTTGGGGGAGCTTTGAGGTGCTGCTGTTGACAGCAGCATTTGGTCTATGAGTGGGTTGAAGCCTTGAAGAGTCCGTCCCCTGCAGAGCCCGTCTACAGCCTCTCCTGCCTTTGCTGGGGAGAACAGTTTAACTTTACAGCTCTTTGCACCTGTATGCAACGTCTGCAGTGTGAAAATGGAGCACAGCTGAGACTGAGACAACTTCCTGAGCTGCTGAAACCACCACTGACAGGGCTGGGGCTTGGCTGTGCCACTGTGGCAGCCCAAATCTGGCCTGTGACTTCCTGCTCTGTTTTCCCCAGTGCTGCTCCCTGGGCTTGGGCAGGTCTGTTCCCCTCCTCCTGGCTCTGTCCATGGCCCAGTGGGGCTGGGGGTGCTCCCCTGCTGCCCGGGGCTGTGGCTGCTCTGCTGGCTCAGCCCTGCGTGCGAGCGGCCTCCTAAGTGAAAAACAAGAGTTTAAGGCAGACAGGAAAGGGAGGGGCTCTGCTTATGTGCCATTAATTGCTTAAAGATGTTCTGGAGCTGGCTATTCTAGATCTGGATGCTAAATATAAAACTGATACTACATAAATAAATGATGAAATACCAGTGACATCTGAAAAGCACTTTGGGATGTTCCAGTTAAGAACCTAACTAAATAACATGTATTATTGTAGTTGTAATTACTATTTTCCTTTTTTAGCATGCCTGTGCTTACAGAATTTTTGGAGAAGTCCAATCTGGCAGAAATTCAGCTGTCCCACAGAAACCAGTACCCTTTTGCCAATTTCTATTAGCTCTATTATTTTTAGAGGAGATAACCAAAGCTGTGTCGTGTTTGCACATCTCTCATGCTCTGAAGCAGATGCTCAGCTGGATGCAGGTGCAGTGTGGCTGATGTAGAAATATCCTGATCCCTCCCTCTGCTCCTCGAGGAGAAGGGCTGGATTTGAGCCAGGATGGACCTGAGCAGGCAGGGGCTCACAGGACCTCATGTGCTGTGTCTGGGGACAGGAGGCTCCATGGCAGTGTGTACTGAGCTGTCACTGTCACACAGAAGCCCTTGGTGATCCCAAGGAAGGTCAGGCACAGGGGACAAGCCTGTCCTAATGCACTGCCCTGTGCTGGAACAGTGCTGGAGCACCTCAAGTGTGTGCTCGTGCCAGACATGGGTCATGGCCCCACCTGCCAGTGCTTTTCCTGCTGACTCTGCACTTGTCCAAGGCATCATTTTCAGAGGTGATGTGTGAGGGTGAGGTGCAGGTGGGCTGGAGTGGCAGCACTGCCTTCTAGGCTGGGCCACTCACATTTGGGCTGTGACCTCTCACAGCTTCATTGCAATGCAGCTGTTTTCTGAGGGCTGAGTGCTTCAGTGATTATGCAAGAATCTCAAGCTTTCAGGAAAAAAACAGTGTTCCTGCCCCTCGTGGCTGCAGAACTCTGCTTCAGAATGGGATCTGCTAAAGGCTGTCAACTGTGGAGTCCACTTCTGAGTGAGTGGAAGGAAAATGAAGAGTCAGGTTGATTATTCTGGCTTCCTGTAATTTCTAAACCAATTTGAAGACACTTCAAAGCCTGAATTAATTTTATTTGACAGGCCTAATAATGACAGGTAAATGCTTGCATGTCTACACTGACATCAACATTTTGAGTGTTTCTTCAAGCCTTCCCCAAGCTGGTGTCTCTCACCAGGACTGTGTCGCTCTCAGGGACAGCACTGTGGCTGTGGACATGTGCTCTCTTCACTGGAAAGGGGGCTTTACATTGAAAAAGGAGACATCCACCTTCCAAAATACCCAGAACCCAGGCTCTGGTGCCACCCAGGGCCATTGATGCAGGAGGAGAGAGGTGTGGGTCGGTGAAATGCTTTTGCACAGAGCCTGGGCGGGGTGGAGGGAAGCACAGGAGAGGGGCCTAGCTTTTGCTCTGAGCTTTCTGGTGGAGAGAGTGAGTCATTTCCACTGCAAATGTTTTCTTGCAGGGTGCCAGGACTGTGCACTCATCCTCCCCTTGCCCACAACACAGCCTTTTATGTCTCTGAGAGCTCCTGTGAGGTGCAGCCCTCTCCATGCAATGCAGAGCAGGGGAGAGTGGGGCACAGCAGCCCTGTGCTGCTGGCACTGCACTGAGAGCTGGAGCGTGGACACTGGCACAGAACTCCTGGATGGAGATGGGAGTGTGTGGGCTCTGCCCAGCCCTGTGCCTAATGGGACCCTTAGCAGTGGTGTGGTGCTGTTCAGGAGGTTGCTCTCCTGCTGCCCATGGAGGGCTTGCTCTGACCTGTGTCAGCCCCTCATCACTCCCTGGCAGGGCCCTTCTCCTCACCTGTTCCTTCCTCCCTTCCTGACTGCCCACAGGGCTCCTCTCCTGCCTGCAGTGCTCACCTTCTCTGCCAACCCCTCCTGGCCTCCCTGACCCCATCTCCTGCCTCTCACAGCTACACAGCCCAACCTTTCCACAATTCCTGCTTCCCATGATGTGGCCCCTGCACAGATCCATCCCCAGATGGGTAAAACCCCCATCCTCCATTCTACTCTCCCCTGCACCACCTTGGGCCAGCTCCTGAGACCCCTCCCTCTCCATTCTTCCCCTGCTCCTCCTCCTTCTGCTGAGGTTCTCCTCCCTTGCCATTTTACAAGATGCTCTGTGTGTTTGCATGCCCACCTTACAGTCCATCCCTCTCACCTGTCCCAGGTGCAGCTGTGGTGTCTCAGTGTTTTGGTGTCTTCAGCAGAGCCAGGATTCCTGTCTGGACATTTTTCTTGTGTTTTTAATCTTCCTTCTTTCTGGCCAGAGTGAAAGAGTTTTGGCCTGCTCACACCCAGCTTTATCGACTGTTTTTCGTCCTTGAGGTTTCACCATCGAGCATCTGCTCCATCCAGCTGAGTGCTGGGCTTGCAGCAGGCTGTGGACACAAGCTCCCCATCACCTGCTGAGAGCTGCCTCATTGCCTCCCTGCTGATTTCTTCCCAAAATGTGGCTTTGCTGAGAAGCCCACAGAACTTCTGGCATCAGCAGGGCTGCTTTGTGTTGTGCCTGCTGCCATATGTGCTGACTCACACTGTCTCCCTGCTTGCCCTTCCTCCCTGATCCCTCTTCCCACCTCTTCCCTTCTCCTGGGCTTTTCAATGCAAAGTCGTTGGGGCACAGACTTTGTTCTGGCTTTGCAGAGGTTTATGGCAATTCCATAAGCCTTGGCTGGCCAAGCCCAGAGTTCATGGGTTTTCATTCTTCTTTCTTATGCCCAGTAGTGTGCAAAGATGCCTTCTCTGTGAATCTGAGCTTTTGCAAATCCAGCTCTGTAGCCTTTCTGCAAGCTTGAGTGAGAGTGTGTAAATGGGCTCAGATGGCAGTGCAGGAACTGGGGGTGGAAAAAGTGAGGAGCCACAAATGTGATACTGAAAATAAAAGCTCTTAAAGACCACACAATTTGAGTTTGCCCTGACCTGATCTTTGAATCCCTGGCTGTGGAAAAGCTTTTCTGTGGATAGAAATTGCTCAATTCCATATGCCCATATGGTTTGCCAAGTGAGTTTGCTCAGTTCCCAGGCATCATTTAAATTCTCTCATGTACATTCAGGTTTCTTGAGCAAAATAAAAATTGGGGACTTCTCGCTGCTGTGTTTGAGATTTCCAGATTGTGCATTGCAGTGGGGAGTGGTCCCTCTGCCCAGAACTGTTGCCAGTCTCAGAACTGATGTGATTTTAGCTATGACAGGTGTGTCTAAAGGGTAGTTGTATGCCTCCATTTCCCCCTCTTTTAGCTTTTAATTCTCCAAATTGACTTTCCCACTCATTTTCTGTGTATTTCACCTATTTGGCCCTTTGGTATTTAGTTCAAAATTTGGGCTTTTGCTTGGCTTTGCACCTAAGTGCACTACAGGGTTGCAACAGATGAGGCAGCAAATAGGTAGGCTGTAAAATGGTTGCTAAATTTTGGGGAACAGTTGTACACTCTCAGTTAATACAGTTACACACATATATGATCCTCTTCCTCTTTCTCTCTCCAGCTGCTCTAAACAACCAGCACTTTTAAAATTCGTCTCTTTTGTCTCCCTTGCTTTGAATTGTGGCTTCATTTCTGAGGATGTGAGAAAAAAATCTGGGGGCTGCAGAACCTGCAGGTTTTTCAGTGGAAGGCCTGGAGGAAGCATTGCAGGGCAGGGTGTGTGTGCTTTGTGTGTGTTTCTGTGTGCTTTGTGTGTGTTTCTGTGTGCTTTGTGTGTGTTTCTGTGTACTTTGTGTGTGTTTCTGTGTTTTTGTATGTTTCTGTGTGCCTGTGTGAGCCTGGTGGCCGTTGGGACCACAAGAAGTGAAAGTTGATTGTGCTGGGCTTGGCTTCCTCTACATGCTGGCAGCTGCTGAGGACTTTTGTGTCACTGCAAAGGGACCAGAAAATTGGTTACACTGGGGCCAAACCAGCCTGGTCTGTCATTTTCTTCTCTGGATATTGTTTTAGATGAGGGCAGAACTGATAGGAATGAAAATACAAAAGGTTTCTCATAGTTTTCCCTTGGCTGCTGCTTTGTAAAAATCCCCAAATGAAACATTTTTCATTCACTGCACTCATATCACTTGTGTTACATCTGTTGTAATTCTGGGAGAAAGAGGTCATTACTCATATATAACAAAAAATGGGGTGTTTTTATCATATTCAAGTGCAGAACACTGGAAGACAGGTGGCTACTGTTTTTCAGGCACTGAGAGTTTAAAATAAAAATGTTCTTTCCTGTGCTTCTCCACATGAACAAGCTGTCATCGTGAGCCTTTGTTTATAAAGCAAATAAAAGGAATTTTATACACTTTGCAAAATGGATGTGGAAAGGTGACAATTTAATCTGACTTAAGTATCCCCCTCTTTGTTAATGGGTAATTCCCTTGCTGAACCTTTCCTTTGCTCTCTCTCTGCTGGTTTCTGTCTTGGGGAGGGTTTGGGCTCAGGCTGGCAGTGGGACAAGCAGGGCACTGAGGACAAGGACCTTCCTTGGGTTTTCCCTCACTCCGGGCCCTTTGTGCTCATGCTTGGCCGAAGGCAGAGCCTTGTGTTGGTGTCTGTGGGCATGTTTCTGTTGCAGTAATTTCTCTGAGTTTCCTGTTAAAATGCCAGCCAGCTGGCTGGCAGTGGGGAGTCAATCCTGCAATAGAAGGCTGTTGTTGTGCCGGTGCTGTTGTCCCAGTGCAGCCTCGTGACCCGGCGTGGACGGGGCTGCAGCACAGCACACAGCCCCTGCTTGGCCCCTGCTGGGGGCAGCAGGCTCAGGGCACGGGTCAGAGGGAGCAGGCTGTGGGTTTGGGAACAGGCTGGCCCGTGGGGCTGCAACCTGTGGGTTTAAAGAGGGGTGAGCGAGTGTGCGCGGCTCTCGTGGTATCTTTGTTTAAAATCGTGTTTGTTTTCCTCTGAGGTATTTGCCGTGGTTTTTATCCCAGCACAGTGGGCTGCAGTGCTTTGGGCTGGGTGTGCTCGGCTGCTGCACGCACAGGAACCTCAGAGGAGGAGAGCTGAGCCCAGCCTGCCCCTGCTGTGCTCTCAGGAGCATCCCAGTGCAGGGTCTGCCTGCCCTGGGTGAGGGGCTGCTGTGCCACGGAGCAGGATGCCTTTGGCAGCACTGCTTGTTTTTTCCTGCAGAAATGGATTGATTTTGTTGCTGGACTGGCAGCATTTCTTTGTGCTTGGGTATTGGCTTCCCCTGTGGAGGAATTGTGGTTTCTAAGACTCTAATTACTTTAGTGTAATAGTTTTTCCTCTGCTTTCGTAATGACTTTGGTGGGTGCCATCTGCTGTTGTGGCAGTGCTGGGCAGTGTGATCTGAGCATTACAACCTTCAGGAAAACTAAGACTTTGAAATCCCATTTTCAGCATTTAAAGCTTTATCTCCAGCCTTGCTGTTCTGAAGGGCAACAAATCTTTGGGATGGCTCCCTCCTTGCTCCACAGGTCTGTTTGCAGGGACATGAGCATGCCTGGCCCTGCTGGGCAGCCTGCACAGCTTGGGATGGATGGAGGAGTTTGTTTCCTCGATGGCAGGCAGGAGCCAGGCCACATCCTTCCCTGAGCAGCTGCTTTAAAAACAAACAGGTTGAGTTACCTCTCTTGGCTTTGCTTTAGAGACGTGTCTGTGGCTCCTGGGTGTTGTGCTGGGTGTGAGCATGGTCAGTGTGGCACTGAGCTGCAGGGAGTGGAGGGCTGCTGTGTGCTGAGACAGGGAATTCACACACCCTGGGGAAGGGCAGCCCCAGGAACTGTGTTTCCAACAGCCCCAGAGGAGAAATGCCTGGCTGGGTGCTGCCGAGCCCTTCTGGGTGGCAGTGCACATCCCTCCATCCCTGGGGCAGCAGATGAGTGTCACAGGGCCTGGCACTGGTTTGTTGGATACAGATCACAGCCTGCACCACACATTTTTTCCAATATCATTGCATCCACCAGACTAGAAGGACTTCAGCAAGTTTTTAGGATTTATTTTTAAAGTTGTTGTAGGCAGTGCTCTATGAGTTTTCAAACACCTTATGTGAAGATCTGGGATCCTTTTCAGCTCTTACCCTTTAGTTGTCATTGAATCCCATGGGGATGACTGCCAGGACTTTGTCATCTGGTATCAGATGGTCATCAGAGGTATCAGATCTAGAAAAGAAATGTCATCAGAGCCCCAGCTTTTAAAAAAGGACAGCTTTAGAAAAACAGTCCTAGTTTCAGGACCATGTTGCAAAATAAAAAAGACTAAAAATACTGTGTGATTGGAAGGCCTGCACTCCCAGAGAGATGTGGAAGGCTTGTGGAGGGACTGTAATTTACTGTTACAGCAGGGGAGGTGAGAGGGGGCCTGGTGCAGGTTCTGGGGTCATGGCACTGCTTTAAGCCACCAAGGCTGCTGAGTTCTGCCAGGATCCCTGCAGTGAATCAGAGGTTGGCAGAGAGCTCTGTGCCTGTCCTGTGGGCCCTGCCTGGTGTCATGGGGAGGACAAGCTTTGGGGCCCAGACCTGCAAATGGGCGTCCTGTTAATTCACATTAATTTGCAAGGCTCAGCAGACTTTGAGAAGAGCACAGTGCTACCCTGAAATAAGACTGGTGTTTCAGATGATTAACCAAATTCAATTAAGCATTTAATGAGCATAAGAGTAAATGAGTTCCTTTTCTCTGTCTACCTGTTGGGTTTTTCAGACTCCTGTTTTTCAGATGGAGTCTTTCTGTTCTTATTCAGTCCCTGTACAGCTCAGGACTTGGATGCAGAAACAAGAAGTTCTCTGTGCAGTGGGACTGGCAGCATTTGTCACCCCATTCCCAAAGTCCCCACGGCTGAGGGAGCAGGCAGCAGCCCCTGGATGCTCTGGCACCTGGCCTGGGCTCTCTGCTGACTGACCTTTGTCTTTCTCCCAGTAACCTGAGGAGTGAGGTCCCTTTCAGGACTGTGCAAGCAGTAAAGTGAAGTTTTCAGGGAGTGATTAAGGGAACTTTTCCAGATAACTGAGCTAATTCATGCTGGATTTCTGCAGCATGGAAAGGACACATTTTAAGTGCAAAGCTCTCTGAGGCAAGAGGTATTTCATTAATGCATCCCAGATCCTCAGGGACCAAAGGCACAGAACAGGCACAGGACCTTTGGCCAGGATTGGCTATGAAAGGGCAATGTTGACTTCTTTGTTTACCTCACATGCCACAGAAAATATTGAGTTTTTGGACTCTTGGTGGTGTGGCTGTTTATCCAGTGGTGTTATACAATGCTGAGGTTTTGGTCCTCATTTGGGACTCATTTTTTCAGGCTGCAGGTTGTGCTGTGTTCAGCAGGAGACCTTGTATTGCTCTCTAGCTCCAGTCATTGTGAACAGCTCATCCCAGAAAAGCCACTTTACTGGAGGGAAACATTTGCTGCCCATGGGGCAGCATCTGATGTTCCTGTTCTGAGGGTGGAGGGCCCAAGCATGTTGTCCTGCAGGGATGTCATGTCCAGAGGCACATGGCATCACATGCTGCTGCAGGGGCTCATGAACACTGTCTGTGGCAGGGCCAAGCATCAGGATTTTGGTCGAGGTTCAAAACAAGGCAAAGCTGATGTTGTCAGAATTTGGTTCCTCTTTTATTGTGACCACTCCTACACAGTCATTGGTTGGCTTTTGGTGTGATGTTTGATTTTCACAGCGCAGTGCTGAGGGCCTGACCCTTGCTCATGAAATCTGAAGTCAGGCTGGGCAGCTGGGATAGCATTTGCCTGCTTCAGAAGTTGTGTTTTCTCATTTTACTGAGTTCTTCTTTTCTAGACTTGTTACACAGTCAAAATTGGGGCAATAGGGAATGTAATGAAACTCTCCTAATAGTTTTTGCTCGTGACTCCAGGGACTTTTGGAGAAGTTCCTCTTACTTCCCTGAAATGTGAGTGAGAATAAAACTAGGCTGTAGCCTTTGGCTGTGTCTGGGGTGTGATTTATGGAGAGGGCTTTCCTGCCTTTCCAGAAGGATGCTGTTCTTCCTTCCATGGGCTGAGATTCCTGCTTTGGCAGTCGTAGCAGCAGCCTTGCTCTCATCATTCCTGGGGAGAGCACAGCTCTCATCCACTCCTCAAGCACAACCAGCCCAAGCTGAGCAGAGCCAGTGCAGGAGCCTGTATTTCTTCCAAGCTGTACAGATGAGCTGCTCAAACATAAAGATGCTGGATCTTGCAGCTGTTAAAGCTATGGCCTGTCCAGGAGGCTTTCTTGCTCCATTAAGAAATTAGAGACTGTGCTGAGCCAGAGCAGCACAGTGCTTTGTGTCTTCCCCTAGCTTATTACTTAAAACTTAACCTCTCAGTTCCCTCTCTGCTCCAAACGTGCTCATCAGTGGTTACCTGCAGCACAGGAGTATCAGAGTGCTGAATAATGGGCAGTCCAGTGGTCACACAGTTTGAAATTAAGCACAAGATGTTAATTACTGGTTATTTTAGATGTCACATACATGTAGTTGTTTTCATCATCTGTTTTTCCTGCAGGAAAAGACTAAAGTGGTGGAGCCCTTGGACTATGAGAACGTGATCCTCCAGCGCAGAGTTCAGATCTACAGTGATCCCCTCCGGGACCTCCTGATATTTCCAATTGAAGATGTGTCTGTGAGTCTGCTCTGGCTGCTCCCCGGGTTTGAGGCTCACTCCTCTCCCATCCTGCTTACCTTGGAAAACTTCCACCATTAACCACATGTTAATTTTGGCTGTATTACTGACACATAAACCCAAAGTGACCCACTGGTGGTTTAGGCCCACCACATGTGTTTGCAGTGAGTGTCAAGCCCTGAAGATGGAGTTTGTGCTGAAGAAATGTTCTCCTTTTTCCTCAGATCTCGGTCATCAGCCGGCAGAGAAGGACTGTCCAGTCAACAGTGCCAGAAGATGCTCTAAAGAAAGCTCAGAGTCTCTTTGTCAAAGAGGTAGGGGCAAAGTCCATGTGACACCTGCCTTCAGCACTTCATAGCCCCTGGGCAAGATGCTCAGCTGCAGCTCCTGATCTGCAGGATTGTGGATCACTTGGCTTTTCCTTGGTGGGAAGCACTGCCAGGCCTGCTGCACAGGAGAGTCCTCACAGGCATCTCATGTGCAGTGTCTTTGCAGTGGGTCTTGTGCACAGCCCAGGTGTGCCCTTTGTGTGGCAAGGAGGGGATCCACAACCCCCCTGGAGCACCTGGAGTGCTGTGGGTTTGTGGTGCAGCAGTGCTCTCCAGGACATTTCCCTCCAAGTGCAGTGGGACAGAAGCGCTGGTCCATGTTGAGTTGGACACACTGCATTTCTGAGGACAGAAAACTGCTGCTTTCTGGAAGGCAGTCTCCTCCCAAGCCACTACTCCTTTTTTTAGAGCCTTGGAGTGATGTAAATTAAAATCTGTAGCTGTGTGGCAGGCCAGATGCTGTGTGATTTTTGTCTCTGTGCCGAAAAGGTTCCCTATGACATTCTGCACTGCTGCATGAAGCAGCCTTGCCCACACCCTTCCCCCTTGTGCTCACCTCACCCTGCAGTGTGTAACCTTTCAGACTGGTGCTGGGCTTTGTTTTGCTTGCTGTAGCTTTCTAATTGTTTTCCCTCCAGTGCATTAAAACCTACAGCTCTGACTGGTTCGTGGTGAACTACAAATATGAGGAATACTCAGGAGACTTTCGGATGTTGCCATGGTAAGTGTCGTGCTCCCTTGGAATGCTAAGTGTGATCACAGGGCTCAGCAGGAGCAGTCTGCCCTTTCCCTGGTGCCTGTCCCACAAGCAGCCTCTCCTCCAGAGCTGTGTCACTGAAGCTCAGAGCCAGAGGTTTGTGTTGTCACACCATTGCCCCTCAGCTCTGTCAGGGAGATGCTGTGTGGGTCAGTGCTTCCCACCCCACCCACCAGTGTGTGCACACACCTTCCTTTTGGGATGAGCACAGAGTGCAGCCCAGAGCCATGGCAGGGTAAGTGGTGGTGGCACATCCTGGCCCAGGAGCCTCACTGTCCCCCTGTGCCACACAGGGTGTTCCTGTGCTGAGCAGATTCTCCTTGTGCCCCAGGACAGAGGGGTTGATGTGATACTGCTGCTGGTGCACTTACAGGCTGGAAATGCTGGGCTGTGCCAGTGCTCCAGCTCCAAAGCTAATTGGGTTTTTCAGACAGGCACATACATCTCAGACTTCTGCTGGACTGTTATTTTCTCTGTGCTGGCGCCTGCTCTGCTCTCACTGCCCTCACTCTGGGCACGTCTGGAGCCCTGTCCAGGCTGCTCCTGTGCTGGAAGCTTGTTAAATGCTTTTTTTCTTAATTGGAGGAAGTGGGTCTGCTCTGAGGGTCTCAGGGGGATGTGAAGCAGCAATGGAGTTGATCAAATAATGTTAAAATTTGTGAATAATCATGTAGTCTGATCTTGCTTCTTTTTTCATAAAGATGGAAGATAAACCCAGGTGCTCTCTTCTTTTTTGCATAAATGCAAGTCAGCAAAAACTCTGCAGAATCCAACAGCTAACAAGAGAAAGCTAATTACAGACTGCTTGTGCTTAATTTCCATGAAATACACTCAGAATTTACCTTTCTCAGCTGTAAGGAGCTGTAGGTCTCTTGCAATCTCTTTTCTGTGCTCTGTAGCCTGCAGTTTGGCTGTTGCTTCTGGCTCCTACAACCCTCGTGTTCCATTCATTAAACATGGAAATGTGTTGTGATTTCAGCAAATCCTTTAGGCCAGACAAGATTCCAAGCCATGTGTTTGAAATTGATGAAGACTTTGAAAAGGATGAGGTAAGGAGAAGGTTGGGGTTTTGTTGTTTTGTTGTTTTTTTTTTTTAATAATAATGTATTCCTGTTAGAAAGCAGAAATACATTAAAAAGTTAATTTCAAAAAGCAAAGCCAGAATCCAGTTCCTAGGAATGATTTTCTTGTGAGATGCTTTCTGCTGTGAAAATGGGATCAAAAGTGAGGCAGTGATTTATTTCAAAGGATGCCTAGATAATCTCTTGGAGCCAAGGGTCTCCTAAGTTATCTGGAAGATTAGTCATATTTCTCATGTCTTTTTCCCTTGAAACAGAGCATCATAGGAAGAGGAAAAAAGGAAGCCAAGTAGTTACTAAGGAAAACTCTTCACATCCAGAACTAAAACTGGGCAATCTGTTTTTCAACTGCACTGTGATTCTGGGGCCCTCCTCTCAGCAAGTTTAGTGGTTTACCAAATAACCTGCAGTGTTCCATCAGTCACTTTGACCCAAAATGCTGACAGGGTTCCAGTCCTGCTCTGTACCTTCTGTGCCACTGCTGGAGGCGTTTGCTTGCTCTTGAATTGGCATCTTTGTGTGGGGAAGATTTGCAGCCCTGGAGCTCCTCTGTGGGGGTGAGCTGGGGGCTCTGCCAGTTGGGAGATCTCAGAGCTGGTGGTTATTTTGGATGGTGCAGATGCCATGTTTCCTGCACATGCACATGATATTTGCTGCAGAAGGGATGGGCAGTGTTCTTCTGCTTCAAGTACCACGTGGAGATTAATCCATGCACGTGATATTGGGAAGGTTTTGTTTATGGAGGGAAGGGTTTAGCCCAGCTGTTTGAAATTCCCATGGCACCAGGATGTTCCTGCTGAGGAACTTACAGGGGAAAAGGGAACTTTGTTGCAGAGTTAAAGAAGTCGAGGGGCTGTTTCATGCACATTTCTCGGATTGTCAGGGTGTGTCCCAGCACACCTCAGGTCTGGACTGCATTGGCTTCTTTATAAATGGAAATGTTTTGTCAAGTTTGGCCTTAATCTTTTTTGGCTATGTTGTTGGTTTGCATTACATCAGTAACTTGAAGTGCTGCCTCTCTAAAAATATCTGCTCTGGGCTGGAGACATTGCTGTGCACTGTTATCAAGCCTCCAAAAAAGCAAAAGGACAAAAATACACTATCAAAATGTGGAGACCTTTCTTCTTCTGGCCAGTGTCCCAAATACTCAAACAAGAGAAGTTACTGAGGTTTGTTGTGGAAGAGTTTTCCAAGTGCTTTCACAGATGTTTTGACGCTTATATCTTTTGGCATGGCCGTATCTAAAGGATTCTGTTACAGTTTCCTGACAGAGCATTTGCATTAGAATTGTGTAATGGAAATTCAAGTAAAAGAAATCTCTTGATGAAAAAAGGTGAACCATTATAAAGGAGAAATCATGGGTTGTTTTACCCAGGGAAATAAAGTATCAAAGATTTACTCTGGAAGTTTGACATGAAAAGAGTGAAAGCCTTCCCCTTTGGATGCAGCAGGCTCCATACCCCAGCTCTTTCATGGCTCAATAGAGGCAGGCAGGGGCTGCCTCTGCTGCTGAGTCACTGGAAGCCCCAGGGTGGAATTTTTACACCACTTTGGGCTCTCATTTCCCTCCTCAGTGGAGGTCATGGAATGAATGGAGAGCCATTCTGTCTTTCTGGGACCATGGGACAGGAGCAGATGGAAACCCCGTCTGGTGTGCCAAGAGCAGCCTGGTTGGGTCACTTGAAACTTTGTGGTTTGATAAATGTGAAATCAGCCAGTTACATTTCAGTTATTTTATTGGGGTTTGGTGGTTTTGGCTGAAATTTAAAATGTGGGAATGACAAAAGGAAATGACAGAATAAGTTTAGAGTTCTGCGTTTTGCAACTTCCTAAACAGACCATCTTGAAAATTTCCATCTTCCCCAGGTTTTGAAATCCTGCATAAGAACCAACAGGCCTCATTGCAAAATCACTGTGCAGCCCTATCAGAATAGATGTAATCTCTCTTTTTGTAAAGGTCACCCTCTAGCCTGTTTTACCTCTTTTACGGAAAGGGATATCCCTGATTTTTTTGGTGATAGCACTGTATGTGCAGCTGTAGAATGTGTGTGTAACAACTACATGTCCCTGTACTGCTGTAGGTAAAATGGTATTGCTTTCCAGGGTGGGCAAAGCCCTTTGCCCAAGGGGAATTTCCTGTGGAAGACAGTTCAGCTGACCTCCTCTTTTTATCATCGTTTGCTGTCTTCCAGGATTCCTCTTCCCTGTGCTCCCAGAAGGGTGGTGTGATAAAGCAGGGCTGGCTGCACAAAGCCAACGTCAACAGCACCATCACTGTTACCATGAAGGTGAGTTTGCTCCAGTTACTCATGAATGAGGCAGGAGGGGAAGCCAGGCCACATCTCCAAAGCTCCAGGAGCACAAGGGTGGGTTTGGGGTTGGATGGGCATCTGCCCCTCTTGTATCCCTTGCTGGACTGGAAAACCAGTCTGACAACAGTTTTTGAGCCTCCCCTCCCCAGCATGTAGGACTGATGCACGTTGGACCACGACAGCCAAGCTGACCAAAAAGTGAAGCATGTTCCAGTAAAGCAGGATTGTTTTCTGGGTGAGCAGCTGAGGCCCAGGACAGGAAGGCAACTGGGATAAGTGAAACAGCTGCCCTGCAAAGACTTTCTGAACTTGCTTTCTGAACTGATAGTTTCCTTGCTGGTTGGAAACATGTGGAGAGGCCAGCTTTAAATGAAAATGATAAATCTGTGCTTTTAAAGCAGGGGTGATGTTATTGCAGAGATGCAGCATTACTGACCTAAAAGCAACAGCTGCCTTGTCTCCTGTTCTCTGCTCTTCTGATCCAGTGTGACATTGCTGAGATTGTGCAGAGATTTTTAATAGTTCCACCACAGGTTTTTGCTGTGGCAGTGAGCCTGTCTGCTGTCCCCCCATGCAGCTGCCTTGTCACAGCACAGAGAGATTTTTAGGGGGTTATGCTCCATGGTACAGCTGAGGGGTGGCTGCACCAAGGCTGCTTTGCGAGGATATATTAAAAAAATCTCAAAAATCCAAATTGTTCCAAGGTTTGGTTCAATGAGTTATGCTTTCAGGAGAAGGGGAACAGGACTGTTCATAGGGCTAATTTTAATTTGAGTTTTAAAATGGACTTGAAGGAGACAGAACAGGATTTTCTGATCCTCTGCTTTTCCAAACAAGGTTAAAGCAACTTTTTGTCCTGAAGCTTCTGGAGGAGGTATCATACATACTCAAAGTAGTCAGTTGGGTCTGTTCTAGTCTGAGCCTCTGGTGGTATTGGTCTCAGTGCCCTGTACCTCAGACCTCCCTTTCAGAGAAGTTATCTGAACTACACTGGCTTCAGTTCAAACAATAAGACCCAGAGTCTCCACTCCGATATCAAAGCACTGAGAATCAGTAGCTGTTCTCGGAGCTGTGTCTTCCAAAACACCTCTAAGGCACCTGTGAGAAAGCTGAGGACTTTGACCATCCTCAGCCTTATCACCACCTGCAGAGGCTGCTGTGCTGGGTCCCTCCTGGGAGTGCTGGCTCTTTGGCTGCTGAGCTGTGGTGCCTCACACTGTTGCTAAGTGTGTGCAGAGTGTGTTTTCTGGGCAGCTGAACCACAGGCAAACTCTCATTAGGCTGCAGCTGCCAGCCTTTATTTCAGAGTAACCTTTCCTTTGCAGAGAACTGCCCTGGTTTGGCTCAACTCTCCCTGTCTGGTTCGCAGTGTGTTGGTGACCTGCACTGCAACCACGGCATCAGGATTGTCCTTCTGTCCCTCTCTGCCCAAATGCACCTCCCCAGTTCTCTGGCCATCCCTCTTGCAACCTCAGTGCTCACCAGCAGCACCCAGAGCCTGATCAGAGGGGGTGTTCCCTCTGCTCACAGGTTGATGGTGTTAATTTCAGATGATCATCATCTTCTGGCAGTGGTTTCTGACAGCAGTGCTTGCACGGGGAGAGATTGTAGAAGTGTTTGATGTTTGATTCTGCATTACTTTTGAACAGAGTTTGCAAGTGCAAACTGTTTAGCATGGAATCCCATAACCACAAGGGATATCAACCCTGTAATATCTAGAGAGAGATCTGTCATGGGTTTCTGTAGCATCCATGCCAAAATTCCTGAGATTGCTTCAGCAAAGTGCTAAATCAGTGTTTAGGCTGGATTAATGCTTCACATCCTTAGCTTTCCATGTGTCTTTATGCTCTGTTGAACTAAAGGTTTAGTTAAATCTCATAAAACTTAAAGCCCAACGAGCCATGGAGCATCTCTACAGCTAATTAGTGATCCAAATGATGCCAGAGGCTGCCTCTCAGAAGGGGTGGGTTATGGTTCAGGGCGTGATGCTCCCTCCCAGTTCTCTGCAAGTGACTGGGTTTACTGAACATCTGTGAGTGTCAGTAATGATAGGAGCAGGAAATTACTTTAGTCTCCTATGTGGGATGAAAAATGCTGTGTTTATTCATAGATTTTCCAGATAGACAGAACAGTAGAAATACTTGCAGTGCTGCTTGTGCTGGCTTCCTTCATGATTCTCCTCACACAGATACCCAGCAACTGTGAAATGCACCCTGCTCCTTACAGCATATGGTGCTACCACAATTGCTGCCAAAATGTTCTCCTGAATTATAGTCCAGTAGCTTTTGGCTGACAGGCATGAGGAAGGATGTTCAGAGATACTGAAGAGCTTTTTTTTCTTCATGAAAATCAGTAGTACAAACACAGGAACACTTCTCCTGAAGTTAGTGGGTTTTGATGTAAGAATTGGACACTAAGCCAAAGCCAGTTCATGAAAATAGGTTTGTATAAAAAAACCCAAAGTCACAAAAAGCCCAAGCAGTTGAATGAATTGCATTGTCCCTTGGCTTGCATTTGAGTGCTAGGAATTTCCACATGTCTGTTCCTAAGGCTTCCAGACAATTGCTTTGTAATTCTTTCTGAGGTCTATATGAAAAAGGCTCTGGAAATACCTGCTCTAGGGTGGGATGGATCTTCAAGTAAAGTGCTGATCTGAATTTACTGTGCAGCATTGCTTTGTAAAGATAAATGAGGCTGGAGCCAGCTGAGAGATGAGCTGGAAGCCCTGGGGCATTGCTTTAGATGGGCAAACTTAACAACAAGGGCATTAAAATTAAAGAAGGTGATGGAAATCTCTCTTTGTAAAAGCAAACCATATTCAAATGGGTGAATCTGCAACACTCCAGGGTCAGCAGTGTTTCATGTTACAGTATTTTCCCAATAGCAGGGAGGGCAGATGTGGAAACCATGGCCATGGTTTGTGATGTACAGCGAGTGAATACTTGCCTGAACAAGAATTTGTATTTTTCAGGTATTCAAGAGGAGGTATTTTTACTTGTCACAGCTCACAGATGGTTCCTATATTCTGAATTCCTACAAAGATGAGAAAATTTCAAAAGAATCCAAGGGCTGCATTTTCCTGGATGCTTGCAATGATGTGGTTCAGGTAGGTGTCCTTTCTGTGTGGCTCAGCATGGACTCATGGATTGCTGGCTCTGAGATGGGCCTGCTCTCTCGAGGTCTGAAGGCATGGAATTGCAAACTAACCCAAAGCTGGTCAGCTAAACTGATCAGCAGGCCAGTAATAAATGATATGCCTTTGTCTGGGGCACCTTCCTCCTCTATTTGCTGCTTGCACCAGCTTCATGTTTCTAGATAAGAACATGCAAACATGCAGTCCTTTGGAATCTGGGACCTGCTCAGGACTTGTAGGGTTTTAGGAGCAGGTATTTGTACAGGTCTAAATCCTGGGTGTGCTAGAGTGAAGTGCAGCAGTGCATTGCTGCTCTGCCTTCTGCCCTTGCTGTCTCTGCAGAAGCTTCAAGCCCTGAGTGTGGTGCAGGGAGGCTTAAATTACCCCAGTGGTTTGCTTCAGCATGGATGAGTCAGAGCTGTGAGTTCCCATTTATCTTTCTGAACACAGTAAAAGCAGTAAGGCACACACCTCAGTGATGTATGGGATGTACTTCACAAGCTGCATCACATTTGCCTTGGCTTCTGGTTGGAAAATGCTGTTTAAAGGCCATCACAGCTCCAAAAAGCTGCATTGTACCTCTTACTTTTTTAAGATAGATGCCTCTAAGTGTCCTGGAGTGCAGCATTATTTCCCCTGTTAGAGAAATCCAGTTCCTGGCTTCTCTGGGTAAATATTAAAGGTCTGCTGACATCAGAAGGAGCTTGTTCCTGCTCCTTGGTGCAATGCCTGTGCTTCAGTCTGGCTTTCCTTCACTCAGAGTAGCTGGCCATGGACCTGTACCCTGCTCAAGCCATGAAGCCCTCTGTGACTGCAGCAGGACTGCTGTGTCAGGGAGGGTGCCCACCTCGTATTTCGTGTCATTTCAGCTCAGGATGCTCTCTGAGAGAGGAGCTGTGTGGCAGGTGCTGTGCTGGGTTGTGAGGAAATGTAACCTCGTGTCTTGTTGTTCTGCCCAGTGTCCCAAGATGCGGCGCTACGCGTTCGAGCTGAAGACAATAGACAAGTACAGCCACTACCTTGCAGCTGAGACTGAGCAGGAGATGGAGGAGTGGCTGGTAACTCTGAGGAAGATCATTCAGAGCAATACTGAGACTTTGGTGCAGGAGAAGAAAGATGCTGTGGAATCTGTGCAAGGTCAGTTTGTAAACAAACACCTCCCTTTTCCAGCAGGATGCCAGCAGTGTGCCTGCAGAAGTGTCTGCTATACTGTATTTAAAGCAAGAGTTGTGGCTGGCACACAGTGTCATGCAAAGGGGCTTAGTGTAACACAGATGATAGTCTGGGGAATAGAAGTGGAGGGAAACGTGACCCTTCTTCTGGATGGGAAATCCATGGCAAAGTTTCAAGGCTCCTGGAAAACTGGCCCTGTGCTGAAGTGCTGCTTTGGACAGACCTAGCAGACTGTAATAGTACACTTGATACTGGTAATGGATGGAAAAATCTTACTCCCAAGGAATGGAAAAGTCTCTGTAAACTGTTTCTGTGCTATTGTTAGCAAATACTGCAGGATGCTTTCTGGCAGAACAGTGCCCCTGCAGTTGTTTTGAACATCTGTTTCTTGTGTCCTTGCAGATGATGAATCAAGCACACAGGGAAAGTCAGAGAACATCCTGGAGAGCCTGGAGAGAAGCATGCATCCAGAGCTGATGAAGGTACTGTGTTTGCAGGATACTCTCCCCACACACAGCTACTTCTGTCCAGCTTCTCTGTGAGAGGGGTTTTCTACTTTCTGTGTCTCCAGCTCTGGGGGAGCTGGGCAGGCACCAGGTCCTGCTGGGGTCTCTGTTATCCCAGAGCCCCATGGTTTGAGGCTGCATGTTCCTCACCTCCAAGTGTGGTTACCTGCTTTTTCCTTCAGCACAGCCACATCTCTGTGCTGTCCTTGCACCATGAGTGCTTTGCATCAGCTCACGTGTCACAAAGGCAACCTGAAAAATAATTACATTGTTTTGATTCAGTTCTTTCCCAATTACAAGTGTTTGCCTCTGTGGGGCCAGGCACTAATGTCAATGCCTCCCTTTGTCCTAGTATGGAAGAGAAACAGATCAACTGAACAAACTGAGCAGAAATGATGGAAGACAAAACATCTTTTCTTTCGACCCAGAAGTCCAGGTAAACCTTCCCACGTTTGCCAGTGTCAGGTTTTGTTGGCTGTGTCGTGCCTGCCTTGCTCCCTTGCATGGCCACAGTGTTTGCCTGCAGGAGCAGCATGTTTTCCAGTGGAGAACAGAGGTGCAGCCCACATTCCTGTCAGTGAGAGCACAGTGAGATGTCAGTGCTTGGTGATAGCTCAAGTACAGGGAGGAGTTGCAGCAGCCCCACACATGGCCTCCCTCCAGCTTTGCTGGCATCTGTGAGATGCATCTTCATGTTGCTGGATTTCAAACCAGATTTTCTCTGGGGCTCTGAGAAGCTCTCATGCTTGCAGGAGAAGCAGTGGAAGTGGTGTTGCATGGGTCCCTGCAATGCTGCATGGGCTCAGCACATCCCAGGACAGACAGGGGCTCACAGGGAGAGCCACAGCCTTCAGGGAGTCTTCAAATGTAGGGACAGACAAACTGAAAAACCTCCCTGTGCTGGTCTGGTGCACTGGAGTAGAGGGTCTATTGGCCTGTTTTCTTCTTGGCTTTGAACTTGAATTCTCTGCCAGGGTCCAGGGTGGGATTTCAGTGGAATGAGCTGCAGTTGCTAGCAGAGTTTTAGAGAACTGTTCCAGGGTATGCCATTGTTTCTGGTTCTCCTTCTGGTTTGGCATGTTCACACCTGTAAAATACAACATTCTGGTTTAACAAGGAAATGTAATTAGTCTTTAAAAGGTTTGATTGTACAAAATGAGCTTTTCTCTTGGCAATTCTTCATAGTCTTTAACAGAAGGAAGATTAGAATCCAGGAGGCTTTTTGGTTTATTTTCTTTTTAAGAGAAGTTCTGAGAACTTTCCTATATTCCAGTCAGATGATAAAAATGGAAATATTACTTAGTGTGGAGCATCTAAGATAACTTCTTTTACCTAACCAAATGGTTAGCTGAATTCAGTGCCCTCTTTCTACACCCACAGCACTTAATCCTGGTGTGGGTCAGTTTGATCTGCTGTAACACCAGGCATTCAGAGTCCTTGCTCCAGACAGTGCTGGTACCTGCACCCTTGTATGCCTGGGGTTCAGGGAACTGGGAGCAGGAACAAATACCTGCAATGACTTTTCTCATGAAAAGAAAATAAGGGAAACAAAAATACCTGCTGGAGTTTAGGGGTGTTTGGTAGCTCTGTCCCCAGTGCTCAGCACAATGGGTGTGTCAAAGGCTGAGAGTCTTTGGTGCCTGCTCCAAAGGAGGGTGGCTGTGGAGGCACAGAGCAGGTGTGGGTGTTCTGGGCTGGGGAGGGGGTGCTGAGAACCCACCCCAAATGATAACCCACCCCAAAGTGTGTTTGGATTTCCCAGCCCCCAAAGCCAGGCAGTCTTGGCTGTTTCTACCCATGCCAGTTACTGCAGTGCAGCTGGACCTGCCTTCCACTTGGAAATGTTGCTCCCAGTCCCACGAGTGCCTTCCCTCTATTCAGGCACAGGGCCATCTCTAACCCAGCCCTGCCTTCTTGGTGGGAGACACATTTCTGTCTGTAACGCTGTCCTGTGTTCCGCTTTCTTCCCCAAGCTCTGAGGGCTGTTTGGGAAGATCCCCCGGGTTACAACAGAGCAGGAAGGAACTGAAATCATTCTGAGGTTTAGTTTGCTGTGCTCTACAAAACAGGTTGCTAAAAATTGATACATACCCAAGAATTCATGTCTTGAATGCCTCATTTGTGAATGTCTTGTACATTTCGGACCACTTAAAAAATTGATAAAGATAGTATTGGCCGTAATGTGATCCCTTAACATTATTCAGGGGGTGGTTTTCTCTTTTAATGAGACCAGATTTGTTTGTTTGCTGTCTAGAGACTCGATTTCTCGGGGATTGAGCCAGATGTGAAGCCTTTTGAGGAGAAGTGCAGCAGGCGCTTCGTGGTTTGCTGCCAGGACTTCTCCCTCAACCTCCTCGCTCAGCTGAGTGACAGGGCAGAAGAAGGACCCACCAACGTAAGGAGAGCCCCAGCATGTCCTGCTTTGTCTTCTTTCCTCTCAGCAGCAAGAAAATACCTTGGCAAAATAATCTGGGGGGGTAAAACCCTCCCATTTTGCCATGAGCACCAGTGGGACCTGGACAGGCAGTGACTGCTGGCCCAGAGTCATTGCAGGGTTTGTCTGCCTTGGTACTGTGGAGTTCCAAAAACGTGTTTGGGGACAGGGTCTGTGCCTCAGCCTGCCAGAAACTGAGACTGCTGGGAAACCTGTGGTTCAGGGGCACAGGGAATGGGGAGTATGTCTCTGCCAAATTCTGCATCCCTGTGAAAGTCCTATTGGTAAATGATTAAGCTCCATCTCCAGAGCACTCATGGCTGTGTTTTATTTCATTTCCCCTAATGGCAAGGGATTTCCCTGTTCTGGAACCTTCTTCTGACTCCCAGCCTAACTCTGTTCACAGACACTTTATTACATGCATTTGTTACTGTGCCAAAGTTGTGCCTTAGCCTAAAAACTCTTGTATTTTCTGAGCCTCTGATGTCTGTAGACAGCTATTACATCTCACCTCAGCCTTTGTTCTGCTGGGCTTAACAGACCAGTTTCCTCCTTTCCTTCCAAAACAAATCCCTGCACCAGGGGAGGCAGAGGCACCAGCACTGCCCCATCTCCACTGATGCTGCCCTGTCTGATGCCTGACAGAGTTCCAAAGGCTTTTTTGTGGTGGTTCCATAGTGGCAGCTCACAGCCCTGATACCCAACACAGGCTCAGTAACTCCCAGCAGATGGATGCAGCCCTGGTAGCAAATTCTTGTTATCCATCCTTAATCAGGTCCAGAGTGAGACCTAATCAGCACATTTTCAGCATTGATGTAAGGCCTCCCAGTCATGCTCTAATGTCTTGGGTGTGCCACAGTTTTATCTTCAGGCCTGTGTTTTTATCATTCCATGGATGCACGCCTACTAGGAGGCTTGAATTAGAAATACATGAATTATTGCCAATTGCCTGGTGCTGTCAAGGTCAGTAGCTACAAAGGATTTGGCAGATTTTGCACATGCATTTCCCCAGCAGTGTCAGCCTTGTATTTGAGCACTCCTGGCTGGGAGAGCTAACTTTCTTCCTGGGATAACATCTGAGGAACATTTTGAGTGTCACCGGTGAGCCCATCCAGAGATGATGGACTTTGGAATATAAATATAGTGATCTTTAGCAGGTGATCATAAACACTCTTAAGCTGGTTTCTTTCTCATTGCAAAATGATAAACAGCCCAAATAAACTGAGTTCATATTTTCTTCCTGACTTCATAGTTTACCACATAGGTTAAAAACATATGGATTTCATTCTTTATATTTCATGTAGCTTTGTTCAAACTGACGGGATCAAAATGCAAGAAGGTGCAGGAAAAGTGGATCTGCATATTTATAAAGCAAATAAACATGGGTTGTGTGTCACAGTTCTGTAAAATGCTGGTGTACAAGACTAAAGGAACACACACAGAAGCAGAAGGCTCCCAGTTTCCTGATCAGGGAAAGCAATGCATGTTGATACTCGTGAGCCTGTGCATTTTTTATGACACACATATTCAATAACATTTCCAGGTCGAGCCCTTTTTCCTAAGCTTGGCATTATTCGACCTGAAGAATAATTGCAAGATTTCAGCTGACTTCCACGTGGACTTGAACCCCCCCCCTGTCCGGGACATGCTGCTGGATAGCTCCGAGCCCAGGGCAGAGGGCACCCAGGGACAGAGCCTTGTGCATGGGGTGCCTGAGTCCTGCCTGCACTACATCAAACAGGTGAACCTCTCACTTCCTCCTCATTCTGTGCCACTGCTGAGCCTTGCCAGTGACCTTGAAGCGTGTTGTTGTCCCCTGTGTGCTCACCAGAAGCCAGCTTTTCTCTTGGGTTTTGGTGGGTGCTGAAGCTGCCACTCCGGGCTCACCGGCAGTGACAGGCAAAGCACCAGGGAGAGTTTTCCAACACCTGGCTGTGCTCAAGCCTGGTGTGGCCCAAGGCCAGGGCAGGGGGTGTGAGTGCTGTGGGAGGGGCAGTGGGATGAGCAGGGCCACAGCCCGTGGTGCCAGGGGGTCCTGCTGTGTGCCAGCTGCTGCCTCTCCCTTGCAGGGGGTGTTCTCCGTGACCAACCCGCACGCAGAGATCTTCCTGGTGGCCCGTGTGGAGAAGGTGCTGCAGGGCAGCATTGCCCACTGTGTGGAGCCCTACATGAAAAACTCGGACCCTGGGAAGGTACTGGGTGGGTGGGGCCACGGGAGGATCACCTGAGCAACGCTGTCTGCTGCTGCAGGGACAGAGTGGGCTGAAACGTGGGTGTTCTGCAGCCCTTCAGTTTCCTTCTGGCAAACACAGTCTTTGTCCATTCTGTTCACACTGCTCCCAGGCTGGCTTTGGTTGGGCTGTCTTGGGACACTTGATTCCTTCCCCTGGAAAAGAGGCAGAGGACCTTTAGAAAGAGCCAAGCGTTTGGGGCCAGACCTTTCCCCATTACACTTCAGCAAGCCACAGCCTGGGCTGGCAGGAAAAAGTGGGACACTTCATCCCCAGAATGAAGTGTCTGCACAGAACTATAGAATCCTTTATCTTGGAAAAACCCTACAAGATAATTGAGTCCAAACATTAACCCAGCACTCTTAACCTCACCAGTAAACCATGTCCCTAAGCACCACATCTACATGTGTTTTAAATACCTCTGCCACTTCTCTGTGCAGCTTGTTCTAATGCTTGAGAACCCTTTGAGTGAAGGAATTTCTCCTGACATCCAAGGGAGAGGCCCTGCTGCTGCCACCAGCATCAGTCTCTGCCTGCCAGGTGGAGCTGATGCTGCCTTGTTGCAGCCAGTCAAGAGTAGCTCCTGAAAAGTCAATTACAGAACACCTGGTAATGATGGCATTCCCTTGGCACACTTTGTAAGTCTGTATGGGATGAGCCAATTGCAGCCAGTTCTGGAAAATAAACTATTACTCTTTGGCAAACAGAGCACTAACACCCTGGCAGGTCAGTCCTGAGGAGGTCTAACAGGACTGCCCACAGTGTTTGCTGTTGCTCTCTCTGTGCAGTAACAGCTGTGGGTGCTGTGAAGCGACAGGCAGGGATGGGTGTCAGCTCTGCTGGTGCCTGGGGAGCACACAGAGAGATGCTCCTCCCTGGAGACCCCTTCCCTCCTGTTCCAGGGCAGCATCCACGTCCTGGCACACGCTGACCTGCCTCTCTTGTTTTGCAGACTGCCCAGAAGGTCCACAAGGTGGCCAAGCAGGTGTGCAGCCGTCTGGGGCAGTACCGGATGCCCTTCGGCTGGGCTGCCAGGTCAGTGCCC